>JAYKAV010003414.1:204075-291772 GCA_035582835.1 Phoebastria nigripes | reverse complement strand
CCCAGGCGGGTCCCGCTCCCCTTCCCCTCAGGCGGCCGCTCTCCCCCTCACAGACGCGCGCGACCGTTGGTGACGCGCGCGACCGTTGGTGACCCCCGCGCGCGACGGCTGCTCCCGCCCGCCCCCCTGTCCCCGCGAGACGCCTGCGCGCCGCCCGGGGGAGGGGGCACGCGCCCCGCGCCCGCCGCAGCCCCCGCGCCTCGTTGCCCACCCCGCAGCGGGGACCGTCTGCACGGCGCCGGCCTGCGGCGGAGCTCCGGTGGCTCCCGCCGGCGTCGGACCCGCTCCCCGCGGTGCGGCGGGCTCCGACGGCTGCGGCGGAGCCGACTCGGCTCCGCTGGGACGCAGCGCCGGTGGCAGGTGCGACAGAGTCTGCCAGCAACTGACGGGATCGGTCAGCGTCTGACAGACCCTCCTTCGGCTCCACCAGACTCTTGCACTTACTGCCAGGAGATTTTTATTTCATCCCCAAAGACTCGGGGGGCTCCATTGTGAGAATTCAGGAGCAGATTTTCCAGCTGTAGACTTACTTACTGGTAGAAGAGTTTAGCAGAACTATCTGGTAGCACTTCTTAGTGTCTGCGGCAGAATTACCTAGCGCGATCTGGGAGTCGCTACAGTGTCAGCAATGACCTCAGGTCTTAGAGTCTTTAACATTTGTTAAAAGAAAGACCTATTAGTATCCGCCATGCTATTGATACCTTTCCCCAGCGTAATCCTACAGATTCCAGTAACTCAGTCTGTTACTGGAGTTCTCTGTCAGCAGTTACATCTGCTGTAGCTATTAACACGCTAGGGGTGGTACAGCTATATTTAGAATCAGTTAGTATCCTTTGGAAACTAGTAATGGAATTTGTGATTACCATCTGTATTAGCTACCCAGAAAGTAGTCTGCTGGTGCATGCGGCTGGGGCCCCGCCGGGTGCACCCCCGGCAGTGGGTCCCATAGGGACCGAGCACCTGCGCAGAGAATTTTCAGTGCTCAGACTGTACACAACCCTTTGGAAATAGTAAGATCCTCCCTCTTTCAGCGTACTCGATACAATCGCCACCAGTACAAGGCGCTGGGCAAACACAAGCAAGAATAGGAAAAGTGAACTGGTATCAGTAAGGAGATCAAGTCCAGTCTCACAGGACCCTAGCAAAGAAAGGCTCCACTTTTTAAAATGAGGTTTCATTACATACACGCAGAACAGGAAGGTGCTCGGTCTTCATTAACAGGAATTTCCACATTTCAAATGTGTGCAGGTACTTGAAGTCCACCCTGCCCTTGTAAGAGGCACTGCAATAACACACAGTGCACAGTGTTAGGTCCAATAAGATGTGGGCCACATTTTCCAGATCGGCAACAAGTGCAGATGCTGCTCGAGCACCTGAAAACAACGTACAACGCCCTACCGAAGAGTTACATGCAAGCGCTGGTTTATTTCCCTCCGAAAGAGCAGCTGCATCTCTGCCACCTCCTGGCGGCTCAGTGCCTTGTCACAGGACTGAAAGGTCAGCCTGTAGCAGAGGCTCTTCCTTCCGGTCTCTGACTGCTGGAAACTGTCGATTAACTGGATGGATACGACCACTTCACCTGACACCCGCCTAGCAATGGTGTGAAAAGCACCTTCATCAAATTGTTCCCCATCAGGAACCCAAAAGCTGACAGCATGCACATAGGAAGGTGGACAAAGAGAAAACACTTGAAAAGCCACATGGCAGTTACCCATAGCCTGTACATTGACACCCCTGGACAGTCTTCGTTGAAAGAATGAACATCACTTAAGACAAACCTGGCTCTTGCTGCCACAGCCAACCATGTGCCAGCAGTTGTGCTGCTCTCTCCTTGGCTGATGAGGTGTCCCACCCCATCCACTGCAGAGCTGGAAGGAAAGCCAGACAGCAAGGAAAATTCTGCTAGGACACTCAAAAGCTTTATAGTGCCAACAAAACATCTGCAAAGTGACAGAAAGCCGTATCACTGCAGTCGGCATAGCACTCTATCTAGTTTATTCACTGAAAAAAAGAGGGCAAAATGCTGCTGCTGACCAACCTCTGGGGCGGTTGCTGACTCTGAACCCCCTCGCCCCGAGATGCTTGTGTCCCCCCCCACCGCAAGATGAATGCTGAACACCCCTTCCCTGAGATGCTTGATTACGGTCCCCAAAAAGGCTGTTGCCAATCCCCTTGAAGATGGTTCACGACCTGTCCCCAAAGATAGTTGCCAACTCTCATTGCCAAGGTGATTGCTGACACCTTGCTGCAAGGTGGCTGCTGACCCCCCTTCTCCCCCCAGCTATGGCCCCCATCGTGTCAGCTGTGGTGTCCAGGATGCGGCACCCCACTCTGCCTGTGGSTCTACCTGGGCATCATGCCATACTCCTTCAGAACCACAAAGCGCTTGTATTTGTGTTTCTAAGAAGCTGCTGTCCTTCAAATGTGACTGCATTTCAGGTGCATTTTAGTGCAAAAAGCAGTACGGCTTTTTACGTTGTATTCCTTTCGCTGCTATTTTGTACAGAACCTGCCGTGCCAGTTTCAGAGACCCTGTTCACAAACTTATTTCAGGAAAGAGAACAGTCCTTTGGTTAAAGAGCAGGGTTGGGGCACAGGAGAGCTGAACTATATGGCTGTATCAGAGTACTGATGCACGCATGCTTTTAGTTGCTTTATGCCTTGACTCCCCAGCTGTAAAAAGGGTTTAATGACACTCGTCTGGGTCTGGTGCATATACGTCTTTAACGACTTAGCAGAGGGACTATCTCTGTAGGTAAGTCAATGTCAAATACAACGTGGTGCTGGTTTCCTTAGCGCTACTGCAATACAAATAATAATTAGTATTTCTGAAGGGTAATTGTCATTGAGTCTTGAGCTGGAATTTTTAGCTACATATCAGATCCGAAGAAATTCTTGGAGGAAGACTGATCCAGGTGGAAGTGCAAGCTACTTCTCCGTTGCATTTGACACAAGGTGCTCTGGCAATGGACCCTTTTCTGCCTGCATTCTGGCAACAACGGTAAGGAAACTGGACCTAGAAGTTGAATGTGATGAGTTCTTTTTATGTGCTCTCAAATTCAGCCTTACAGACAAAGCTTTTACATTCCTAACTTTATCCTACTATGTGGATTTTACCAACAGGCAGTTAGTGGAAACTTGCTTCCACTGAAAGTGAGAAAACGGTACCATGAGTAAAACAAAAGGATAAAGGAACTCGGCTCCTTAGATGTGAGAAAAGCTGTAAAGCTGAGTGGCTGGATCTCTGGGGCTCTTGGGTCCTGTCCACATTCCCAATCAATAAACTTGGGTTTCGTGATTTTTCCTAACACTCCATTCTCCTTGATGGCATGGCTGTAGTCTACRGTGCTTTATTTTACGTGGCTCTTCTGCACCCTGATTTCCTGTTTGCTTTCCCATTTCTGTGAACAGACTGTGCGCTGCTGCTTGCACATACTGCATTTTAAGCTCTGCTCTCCCTTATAGCTGGACCACTACTACAATTCTTTCTCTACTCTGCAGTTTGTGGACTTGCTCATGCAGAAGGAAAGAAAGGAAGGAGAGACGTGCTTAAAGCAGAGATTGGATATCTTGCTCCTTGGGTCAGGAGAAGCTCTATGAAAGCAATACAGTGTGCAAACCAAAATCAATTGCTTTTCTGATTATTGTAGCAGTGGCGTGGGATCTGCAGGACCAGTCAGCTGCTCGTAGTTCACAGGCCATGGATTTCTCCAAGTTGTGGATAGTGTATGTTTTTGGTTTTCTGTCTATGACGCAGCCAAAGGCTTATGAAAGCACTGCCCAAGACGGCAAAGCCAGTAAGGGATCCCAGCAGAATGGGTACCAGCGTGGCAGAATCAGGACCTGGAAATAAAGAAAGAAGTAATCAAGCAGTGAACAGTGTTAAGAGAGGGAGGGAGAAGAAAGAGAAGGTTAAACTCCCATTCATCTTTATAGCATGCCAAGCAGGTATGGCTAAGTTTCTTTCCATAGAGTAGTCTGAATGGGTAGTGCCCTTTCAAACACACTTCCTCCTTTGCCATAAGATCCCAGTAGTAGATATTGTTTGCATGAACAGGTAAAGACACAAGAAGTTAGGTGACTCTCAGGGATGGTGCCAGTGGATTTAAGAAGTCTCTCATGCTCATGGTGTGCCAGGTTCAGCGTCACTCCTTTCTAATAGCTGGACAACATCTAATTAACATTAACCAGCTGCTGTATTTCACCTATGAACAGAAAGAAAACAGAAAACGCTCCTGACTCATGACCAACCTTATTCTGCACCTAATGTTCCTAAGGTAGATTTTTGTCCAGTTACCCATGGATGGTGTTTCCTTGCTGTACCAGATAACTACCTCTAAATATGGGGACTCTTCCCTAAGCTCAGTACAAAAAATGACTGCATTGCTCTTTCATTCTAAAAGCTGCAAAGCTAACAGAAAAAAATATTTAAAAGGAGGCCCCTATACCCTGATTCCTCCCATCTCATCTCACCTCACGTAAAACCCAGACACCTGAAGGAAAGAGTTAGTGGATGTCTCTCACAATTATTTTAATGACATTCCTCATTCTCAGTCAACATGTTTCACCAAAATACTGCAACATGCAGGAAGATTCTTTTCAGCTAGAGGACATTCTGCCTTATTTTTCTCCCCTCTCTTCCTTCTAAAACTTCGGTTCCTGCAGAAGATACATTTGGCTGTGTCTCCTGTCTGAAAGTCTATCAGATCTGATACTGATTAACCATAATGTTTGGGATTTAGGAAGGCCAAAACAAAGATGAGGAATTGTTGGGATATAATCTAGTCATACCAGATGGCTGTCAAGAAAGTTGTTAAAAGGGTACTGTTTTTCTTACAGCAGGAAAAGTCAAACAGAAACTTCTGCAAGAGAGAGACAGAGAGAGAAGAAAAAACAGGAGACCCACCTTCCACAGGTTTATATAGAAACCTGTTCTTCATTCTTAAAACTGGACCAAATGAGATCAGGTTGTGCAGGTTTCCATAGCTGTTCGTGTCACTTGGCTGGAGGAGTGGCTCCACATTTTCAAAGCAGTTCTAGGAAAGACATATGAAAAACATTTGAAAGCATACTGGTGGCACCTGAACAGAATCTCCTCACTAACGACTATGCACAGTCTGCAGTAACCACAGTGCTGATCAGAGCAGGTCTCCTCAGATTCAGTCTTTGTCCAGCTCTGCTGTCATTCCAAAAAGTGAGTTGCCTGATGCTTGGACCAGCCCATATGTAAATCTCTATTCCCTAATTCCTTTTCCCTAGGGATTAGCACCTACTGATACCATTTCATACCATCAACTCATCTTCCAGACTTTTAACAAAGGGATTGACCAGATACGGGATGATCCTGATGTGGCGGCTTTGTTACAGGAGATGGCTGAGTTCTTTCCCAAAGAGTCCAACTCTCTTTTTAGGCCCAATGGTTGTGTCTGCAGGCCAGGAAGTACTGTTAGAGCAAGCAGGGCCTATGCAAGATGCAGACAATCATCCTTCACATGCCCATGCAACTGATTTTCTAATTCCTGCCAAAGCTTCTTAAAAGCAGGCTCAGCCTGACTGGCTGAATTTTCAGAGCTTTTCTAGCTCTACTGTGCAGCTCAACCACTCAAACTTTCATGAATCTCTCTTCTACATCCATCTCAAACACTTCTTTGCACTACTTCTGTAGTGCTGTGCCTTTTAAATCCACAGCATGGCCTATGGCTAAGTATGAGACACTGTGCCAAGTGTTTCACAGAAGCCTTATCCCTGAGCCCTCCAAGCTTGTGGAAGCCTGAAAACTTCCATATCGCAGACCCAGGACAATCCGATAGAGAGATAGATTTTAGCCCTTTCACGTAATTCTACAATGCAAAATTATATAGCTCTGCTGAGCCTTTTCCTTGTGAGTCCCCTATAAGGTTGTTACTTGCTTATTTGTTGATACGCTTCTTATGTTGATTACACAGAGCAACGGTAAATTGTGGTCATAAAGTAAAAATAAAGCACTGTGAGCTCAGTTAGCTTAATCGAGAGTAGAAATTCAGTGGGGCTTTAGGAGACACAGAGTATGCAGGAGATTAAGAAAGAACTGTATAAACTGGAAGAAGGTGGAGCTCTATAATCTACCATCAATATTCTTTACTGAATTAGCTATACTTGCTGGAAGCACCAAATCTTTCCAAAAGTTCCTTAGACCAGTGAGAGCAGACCAGTCCCACGTACCTGTTCACACCCTGTTTTGCCATGCAGACAGACATTAAGCTCACAGTGCAAATAGGCCACTGAATGATTCAGCATCTGGAACAGCTGGATGGTGAAGCTAGCAGCTCTGGACTTACTGCTCTGCAGTAACTGGATGTGTCTGCATTCAAATGGCAACCTGGCAAGGACAAATGGCAAACAGTTTCAAATTCCAGCTCTCCCTGACTAAAGGCTGGGAAGAGGGGGATCTGCTGACACAGGTCGGCACAAGTTCTAAGCCAGGTACCTGCATCCACAGAGTCAGAGTCAAACAAAAATCCACAAAACGTCAGCGTCTCAGGCTGTACCTGTCCCTGCTGTGGAGGCCACAGTCCTAGAGCAGCAGAATTGTTTCTTGGAGATTGATTTTGCTACAACCATTAAAATGGCTGCTGTGGTGTGATAATCATTCCCTGACCTAGACAAATTCAGAAGCACTGTAGAGGTGATCTCCTGCTACAGCTGATACRGGCAAATCAGAAGGCTCTTTTACTGATGACAGTAATATGTAGCACTTCTAATGCACATTTCATGCCCCAGCGGTTTTACAAACATCAACTAATGAATCCTCCAATTTCCCTGTGCTCTACCCAGACAGGTTAGGCAAGAATAGCTGTGAAATGCTGATGGAAAAATGGAGGCCTGTGGAGAAGCCTGGCTCCCATCCTTGGACTGCTCCACTTCTAGGCTGTGCCATCCCCTAGCAGGAAGTGCAGGAGGATGCTGTAAACCTGACATCTGTGACAGCTCGGCATGGAGAAGCGGGACTGCTTATGTACATAAATCAAAGGGTGAAGGGAGGCTTTTCCCCTGAGGATTCTTTGTCTTATCAAGCCCTTAGTATTAATTACAAGGCAGCTAAGGGACCAGAGCACTCTCGGACTCATTCTCACTGCTTTGAGCTTACTCTGAACTCCAAAGAGATCAGATTGCAGCCACAGGATACAAAACAGAGGGTCCTTTAAGGATCAGCCCATTCCCAGCCGAGGCCCGAAGAGCCCTGTGAAGCTACGCCCATCCCCGCAGCTCGGTGTCTGACCTGCGGAACAGGCAGCACGTCGCGCCTGGTCCCCCTGGGCTGGCGGAAGGCGTCACACAGCACGACCGGATCTGGAGCACGGGCTGGCTGCTGTTACTCTGCACAGCGACTAAAGCCAGGAAAGTCTCCCGGGAAGGCTCTGACCCTTCGACCTCAGGGCCTGCTTCTGCAGCAGGGCGCAGGCTCATCTGCACGGTGTAGTTACCAGAGCCGCAGACGTCATCACTCACAACTGCAAGGCTTTAGGGAGAGAAGGAAAAAATGCTGAGGCCCAGCTAGGCTCCACAGCCTGTTAGGAATAAAACAGCATTAGGGTGAGTTTCCTCAGTGAAACCAAACAGTAGGTTGAAACAAATGAACAACACGTAGACCCTGGCATGACAGAGCCTCCCATGATTAGAACCACCTCCTGCCTCTCTGCACAGTCAAATTATTTGAACTGAGGGGAACTTGGAAGTGTTTTACTGTGTGGGAATATCTACCTTCTTTGCTAGCGCATTTGATCACTTGAGCAATACCAAATGTATCAAAAATCAAAATCACTTGCAAAATTGCATATAGATTTTTTTCTGGGAGGAGAGGCATAGAGTCAAAGGCTACTGTGAAAAAGAAAACTAGGTCTGAAGGACAGTATTAGTATCCAAAATGTGAAAAGACCCTTTTTTTTTTTAATGTGATGTCATTGCTGAACAAACTAAGTGTTTTTAAAACCACAATACAGCATACCCATGTTACTGATCCCATGGAGCAATTTGGATATTAACCCCTCCTTAAATCACGCAGCATAAATACGCARCAGCAACTGCACTGAGATAATTACCCATTCAGAATGGCAGCATCTGACTGCAAAACCCTCCTCTGATGTGATTCACTCAGCAGTGCACTGGGCTCTGAATCCAGCAGTGTTAGAACAGTTACTAAGTCTTCAGCTGCTTCTTCTGTTACTTTGTTTGTTCTAACCGTCTCCTCTGCCTCTGTGCTCAAGAAGCGCCTCTCAGATTGTCCCGTGTTTGCAACACCCAGCAAGGAATTCCCCTCTGGCGTAAGCACTACCAGACTCCGAGAAGAATATGAGGGCCTTTCTGGGGTTGGAAGGAGCTGGATTAGATCTCTGGCTAGAAGCATCTCAACATCATTGACAGCTACTTTATTGAAGACAGCTGACTGATTAGTAACCTTATTTACAAGCCTATTAGCAGAGACAGAAAATGCTTTTGTTGTAGATGGCCCAGTGGCATGCATAACAGTGTCAGGGCTGGAGTAACCAGTCTCGTGTTCAATGTTATCTTCCAGTGATACCTCCTCCAAAGGGTGTCTTGCTGATGCCTGATGTGGTGAAGACATGGGTGCCTGAGTGGGCAGCTGGCTAGCGGTGGCTGTATCTCCTTTCACTAACATGTCCTCACTCTTCCCCATTGATGTAGAGATCACAGTTGATTTGTTCACTCTGGCAGTTGTAGGCAGCACCATGTTTGGATCAGATTGGATAGTTGATGTTGGCAGGAGAAACACTTTTTTGTTTGTTAGTGAAGTAGCAATATAATCAGTCTTAGCTGCAGAGAGATAAGTCATTGCTAATGGAGACTGTAATGTGGTCTGTGTCAGTTTAGGCTGTCTCTCAAGAGCAGTAATAGATCCTGCAGACACAGGTGATAGTACCGGAGTTAAAACAACCTTATTCCCAAGAACTGCCATGGGGGGTTGCTGTGTCTTTGTGTTAAATATGGCTGACAGAGACATGGTTGTTCCTAAGAATTTACCAGTTCCTATTTTTCTTGCATTTGTGCTGATTCCAGTTGGCTTTGTATTTTCTCTCATGTTGGCCTGTGAGAACAGTTTAGTAGGGGCTCGATGGATTTGGTCATGTTTCATGGATGATAGCAGGGGAACATGTGTAGACGCAGGTGAAGGTGGGCTTGCAGGAGAGTTGGTATACATCCTTGGATGGGTAATTGTAGCCAGAAGTTTCCCAGAAACTGTTGTTTTCATTTGGACCTTTGTTGAAAATGGAGTATGCGCTGGTGCTATTGTTGGTCTCTCTGTCATTATAAAGGGCTTAGGCACAATGAGAGCAAATTCCAAATGTTTAGTACGATCAGGTTTTATAGAAGCGGTGTGGGTTTGTGCTGCTTTAGCACGCACAGTGACTCCTCCTGAACAGGCCATGCTGCCTGCTGCCGAATCTTTGCGATCGTTTCCAGCTGGAAGTGCTGAGAAAGATGGTGATGTGCTGGGTACAAACTGAACTTGYGATGGCAGCCTTTGAAGTGACTCAGTACTTAGGAGACTTTGCAATGTGGACTGCAAAGGCATGATGCTTGTGAACATCTTTAATGGGTATTTTATGGTTCTAGCTGAGCGCAAGGTCAAACACTCTGTGCATTGTGCATGGACAGAGGAAGGTGTGGTCACTAAGCCTTGGCGATGGCCGGTAGTTTGCAGCATTAGTTTCTTACTGTGCTGATCCTGATCTACAGACCCTGTGATAGTAAATGGAGGCTGGGCAGGCATTTGAAAATCAGGGAGTCTCTTTGCTGACTGTAAAGGAATTACAGAAGAAGAATGTGGCTTTTCAGCGGTGAAAAATACTTTGGGGGAAATATGGGGGCCATGCTGTGCAGAGACCACTAAGGGCGGCACAGTAGAGGTGAAAGGCTCTGCTAATATACCGTTAAGTAAAAGCAAATCAGTCCCCTTGGCCTCTTGGGAATTGGGAGCAGGTACCTGCATCTCTTCAGGCAGCCTGTGCAGAGTCCTCTCTTCAGGCATGGCCTGCACTGTAGTGCTAATCCTCAGCTGTGGGTCCAGCAAATGATTTGATGCTGAGGTAACAGCTTGAAACAAACTAGTGATAGCTGTGTAATTAGAATTAGTTAGCACTGGCTGAGAAGTTACTTTTGTTTTCTCTGCTTGTTGGTTAGACACAGTGGAGAGAGTAGTTTCAGGCCTCAAAGACTTACTAGTGGGATAAGAGGAACTAGTTTTCATTGGGATATCATGGCTGCTTTCAGGGATACCCAAATTCAGATCTTCCTTGTTTGTGAACAAGAGGGCAGTTTTGTGGTCATCTTCACCCTCAGGAGAGGGCACCGTCTGTAAATCTGGTCTGTCAGTGGGCAAAAGGATAAATACAGGCTTAACCAGAATTAAGCTAGAAGGACTCAGATTTTGTAAGTTTGCAAGGTCCTGCGCTGAAGAATTTGATGCTGCCAGGATTTGCTGAATGGAAACCAGACCCCCAACACTGACATTTGGGAATTTTGTAGGTAGAAGGGAAACTTGCATGGGCTGCAGGCATATCATGCCATTAATACTTTTAAGCAGAAAGGACAAGTATGGGGATGATGGTAACATTGTAAGTTGATCACCTCTAAAAGCATTGAGGTTTTTGGTAGCTGCATCATGTGACATAACAAACTGCTGTACTAGTGCTTGTGCCAGATATGCTGGGATCTCGTCAGAAACACTGGGCACCACCAGTTCAGGATGTGCTGTTGTTGAGCTGGACTGGCTTCCCTGTGCATGGAGTGAGGGCAGTTTTGAAGCAAAAGCTGCCAGGCTGCCAGCTTGCTGGCTCTGGGAGGCTGAAGGGGCAAAGCTGTGAAGAGGAACTTTCTGGTTCCCGTTGTCATGTAGTCCAGAGGGGCTGGGGACTGGGTTGGCTTGTGGAGTCAGTAGGGGAGAACCAGTTTTACCTATCTGTTGTGGGAGACTTTTCTTTCTCTTGGAGTCTTCCACTGTGCTTATCTGCAGCATCAAAGGGAAGGCTTCCTGAGGTACAGGATGGGCAGAAGTGCTTTGAACCCAAGACCCAGGACCAGTAGATGTGGATGAAGTTGGTATGTGAAGTCCTTTCTCAGCAGAGGTGGGGATGCCCATTAGCTGCAATCCAACATAAGTAGGAAAAGATGTACCTGGTGGCTGAAGCCCTGCATGAACAGAATCAAAAGTGCCTACAGGTTGAAGGGCTGCATTCTCAAAGGTAGACGTACCTGGAAAGAGTGCAGATGTTACTCCTTTTAGCTCTTTAGTAGTTTGGGAAAGTTTTAATGTGGAAATCCATGATTGGCTTAATGAGGATGAATTAGCAGAAGTCTGTGGACTCTCAGGAGATCTGGATTTTTCAGGTTTACTGGTCATCATCTGATGATCAGTATCTCTTTGCAAAACTAGAACTGTGATTTCTTGAGAGCTCCTGTCAGTTCCTTTGGAAACATGTTGTTTAGTGCAGTTGAGAGTCTGGCACAAAGAGAGGGACTGTTGTCTATCAGTTGTGCTAATGGGCCCTTGAAATGGAGATGGAAGTAAGTCATCATGAACTAGAGCTTCCAGATGCATCAATAATGAAGAAGAATGTACGTTGCCTTGTGGGAGTGTCTGAAGAGCCAGCAACTGGGTTGGGTGTCCAGAACCATTTATTACAGCTGTTGTTGAGTTTCTGGCTTTACTGCCTGTTGTTTCTTGCTTCAGAGATAAAATAGGGGAAAACAGAATTGCACTTGTCTCTGTCATTCTGGAATAGACTGCATCAAGGTGCCCTGAGGCTGGCTTTTGTAGGAATGCAGAAGTTGTAACTTTAGCATCCATACTCTGAGTCTTCTTTGGGTACGCAGGTGTCACATCAGCTTTGCTGTCATGCTGGACTTGTGGATTTGTGTCTTTTGGCCTTTTGCTAGTGGCAGGCGTTCCTGTTGGTAACCAATCCACCCTTGCACTTTCAAGAGCAATCTTAACTCCGGTGGGAAATGGAGATGCTGCTATTTCTTTTCTTGGAGGATGAAAATTTACCATTGAAGTCAGAAGAGACGTTTTAGGACTTGGTGTCTCCATCTGCTTGATAACAGGAATGGAAGAGACAGCTGTAAACTCAGGAGAGTCTTGATGTGTCCCTCCACTGAGAAAGGGCTGGGGCAGCCCAGCACTAAAGCTGGTAGGACTGAAACCAGCCTCAGTAATATTTTCTGGTTTTCCTTGCAGTGACCTGTCTGGCTGTTCCAGATGCGTGGTAGCCYGTGATCCTTGCGTGGAGACAGGGATGCGTATGCTACTCAAGAGCTTGCTAGGAAATATGTGTCCATCCTGGAGTTTTAAAGCTGCTGCTTCTCTGTGCAGTTGCTCAGGCACCTCCAAGTTTCTAACCAACTCCTTAGGCAGCACGGTTGTTCTTTTTGCAGCTGTCTCTGTACGGACAGGAATGAAGTCAGCTGTTGCGTCATTGGTAGGATCAACTGCTGGACTCTGAAAATTAAAGGTCACCTCATCTGAGTTATCTTCTGTAACGGAGAACGCTTCACTAGGCACTGGGCTGCTCTCAGCTCTTGGTTGGGCTTCTCCAGGAAAGCTCAGGCCTAATGCTTCACTGACATGATGTTCATTCCTGGAGGCACCTAATGAACAGAAAACAAGCCCTTTGCCTATTCAGTTGTACATGAACTTTTAACACCTTGCAGCACCACTTTGCAACAGGCTGAGTGGGAAGCGGAAAGTTAAGCGGCCACTGGCTCCATTCAGAACCATACAGGAGGGAGGATGGGCAGCTCTAGCACTGCCATTCTTACAGCAAGCTGCTACAAATATGATCCTCTGCTGTTTATATTCAGTGTCATATGAAGGATGACACTTCATACTCCTGCCATACTGACGCAAAGCGTTAACCAGCCAGAGAGGAACCCTTTATCTTAATTGTACAAGGATATAAATGACAGCCAAAGATGCAGGCAGAATGAAACCCTCAGGTTGCCCGAGGACAGGCCGGTAGCTCTTTAATAGCAAAGCAAGATTAATATATACATGAATGAGCTCACTCACCTGGCTCTCCTTAACAACTCTTCCTCCCCCAATATCCCAGTCTTATGATGAATTTCCTGATTCATACTGGGTGACCAGGAAGGACAAAGCTGGTTTGTTTTGTGGAAGTGACACAGAGCAGACAGAACATAGTAACTTCTCTACTTTTAACTTCTCAAATCAAAAGCAGACACTTTGTCATTTAAAGAGGCAGACCTATGCTTTAAAAGGCTATTTTATCCACACAATTTACTTTTTTCTGTCTTCACATTCAGAAGGTTGACATTCCCAAGTATACTTTCCAAACCGTGGGCTAAAATATTAATGTACTTTCCTCTCCAAAAACTTTAAGCATTTTCCCTTAGCAAATACATGTATCTAAAAGCTAAAAAGTGATTATGCATTTAAGTGTTATGCATTTAAATTGTGTTTTTTGACAAAGGCAAAGCAGAAGTTTAGTAGTTTTGCTTCAGTTGAAATCCCCGAGGTTGGCATCCAAGTGTAGTGCCTTAAGAGGAGATCGCAACTTCTCTGTGGTCATTTGGAGAACCAGTACTACTTTCAGGCAACAGCGAGCAGGGTGAGCTGATATAAGGGAACCCAAAAAGCTGATATATTGCTAAATAAGAAATGGAAGTTAACGGATGATGAAGACTGGTATGTTAAATCTATAAAATATTTTGAATTGTGGTTTTGTATGAACAAATGAAACTCCCATGGTTTAGACCCAACTCGGCAAAGCAACACAAGCAATCTGTCTATAAAGACAAGCACTTACTGAATCAAGGTCTTGTAYAAAGAAGGTGGTGTAAATATCCACAAATACACCTTGCACGGGGACAAGGTAATTTAAAAAAACATAGCAAACAAACAAAACCCACAAAAAGAATAGAATTACTAACTAGGTGGAAAATCCTTCCACACCGCCCCCTGAGGTTTATCTTTACTGAAGAGAACAGTTTGCCTGAAGACACAAAACTGCTTTCATTAGCCAAGTTAATTTTATGTACACTTGCAGGGTATGCTCACAGGCATACAATAAGAGGTAGAAAGCAAAGACTGACTGCAGTGAGTGAAATTCCCTGCAATGAGTGACAGTAGCCCTAGGAACTCGTTTGAGGCATGACAGCATTACAAAGTCATCATTGATTTCATGCTGTCAGAAATATTTGGCAGGACAGCTGTTCCCAAAGAAAATGCAGAACAATGTGTTACTGCATGGTGAAGAGGGGAGCCCATGCTTGATGTAATAAACAGTGGTGCCTGGAAAAGTATGTTCTGAACAAGGCTTCAGCAGACACGAGTTTGATCCTCAGTTCCGCTATGGACCTACTCTGTGAAAAGTGACTCTATTTTTCCTTTGCTTTCTCCCRCCTGAAGGAGACTATATATTCTTTGGGGAACGGACTGTCTCTTAGCTTGGGTAAGTAGCACAGCTCTGTCCGGATTTGGGGCCACTAATACTCCCACCACAGAAACCATTTAAACCAAATCTTGAGCCTTACAGCACAGCTGTACAAACAGAGAGAAGTTGCTCCTTCATCTCATTGTTGTCACACACCTGAGACTGATATTTAGCATAGTTTTTCTGCTCCACTGATAATAGAGGAAAAGAAAGCAGAAAGACAGCAACTGAGATTAGAACAAAACACATCACTCACCAGATAAATCCAATAGTCCAGCCGCAATCAGAATAAAGATGGGGAATTTTTCCTGCATCTTGTGAAGCAGCTCCTTGAGTCACCCCAATAACAATATATTCAGACAGGAAGCAGCTCGCTAAGGAGTCACTGCTGTTGCCTCTTAGCAATGGGCTTTTGCTGTGTTTGTTCCGGAAGGGCAGAGTATTGGGTTACTTTATAAGAGCTTAGGACAGACAGCAACCAATAATCTGTTAAGAAAAAAAAAAAGCCTGCACGAATTGGAATCAATTGATTTTTAACAAAAGAGCATGTTCACGTGCGTGGCAAAGATGGAAAACGTGATTGTAAACATGAGAGGTTGCCTATGCAAGGCAGCTCTTTATCTCTGAAGAAAGAGTTAAAATGCTACCTTGAGTACTGCGTGCAGTTCTGGGCCCTACCATTTTAAAAGGATGTGAAGGTCCTTGAATGCGTCCAGAGGAGGGCGACAAAGCTGGTGACAGGGCTGGAAGGAATGTCCTAGGAGGAGCGGCTGAGGACTTTGGGCTTGTCGAGTTTGGAGAAAAGGAGGCTGAGGGGCGACCTCATGGCTCTCTACAGCTTCCCGAGGAGGGGAAGTGGAGAGGGAGGTGCTGAKCTCTTCTCCCTGGGATCCAGGGACAGGACGCGTGGGAATGGCTCAAAGTTGCATCAGGGGAGGTTCAGACTTGACGTCAGGAAGCATTTCTTTACTGAGAGAGTGGTCAAACATTCAAACAGGCTTCCTAGAGAGGTGATCGATGCCCCAAGCCTGTCAGTGTTTATGAGGCGTTAGGACAATGCCCTTAATAACATGCTTTAACTTTTGGTCAGCCCTGAAGTCGTGAGGCAGTTGGACTAGATGATTGTTGGAGGTCCCTTCCAACTGAACTATTCTATAATTCTAATTCGACCCAATAAGGGTCAGAAGGTTTTGCCAGTTTGTGCTGAGACAAATATACACAGGGATCAGTCTGGATCCCAGATGGAAACACTTCACTAAAGCAATCCATTTATGTAGGTGTTTGGTTCTGTGAGCCCTAATAAGACGGACATTCTTTCCCCATGACCCTCCAGGTAGGGTTAGGCCACAGAGGAAGGCTGCTGGTGGTGCTGCTTCTATCATTCTATCAAGCCTGCTGGATCCTTTCTTCCCTAGGCCTACAAGCATTGGCAAAGTGTGTTCTTAATTCAAGAGATGCAGATAAAAGCCAACACACACTGAAGAGAAGCAGATTACAGTACAGCAACTAACCCCAACTGGCTCAGAGCAGCCTGAACTAACATTTTGTGAGACAGGAATTAGAACCATAGTGAAAGAACAAGCACGACAAACACTTAACAAGCACCCAATTTAAACTTTCATAATAACCAAAGAAGAGACCAGAGGCTTCTTAGGGCAAAGTCACAGTTACACCCCTTTTACCTTCAATCATAAGGCCCTAGTGTCCTTGCAAATATTCACCTGAAGTAAGCAGTATACATCAGGCATTTTTTTAGTGCCAAGCACCTGCACACACAAATATCGAACGAAACTCTTGGAGAGGGGAAATTTAGAGCAATGCAGGTTAAGGAGATAAGAGAGAAAATTATTACATAGCCATGACTGTTGCGAGTGCAGTGGAAATCATATGTAAAAAAAATGAGCGAAAGTCAGATAAGTAGCATAATGACAGCTCAGAAAAGCACTTGCAAAAGACACTGAGGATGAGGTGATTGCTCTTGAGGAAAATAACAATAAACCATTATCCATCCTTCAGCAAACTGAAAGTGTAGTCTAGTAGATAATACAACAGATTAGGTGCTGACAGATATCAGTTCCAGTCCTAGCCATGTCACTCACCTGAATGTGGTAACCAAGGTCAGGTCACTTCATCTTTTTCCCACTCTCTAACTTGTCTGGGAAAGAAAATTATCCTGACTGACATTTGTACAGCACCTGACACACAGGGCCCTAATTTTAGTCAGTGCCTCTACCCAAAACCAGCACACAGTAATTTATCATGTTAGCTAACACATTAAACACTTTCAAGAAGGCTCCGTTTCCAGAAGTTCCACATCTCCAAGTTGTGTTCTGCTTCTTCCAATGGTTGACAGTCTAACCATTGCCTGGTCTTGTCTTCACACAGCTGATAGTGAGGCCAAGTCTGTATTACTGTGTTACCTGGATTAGAACAGATACATGCTATTTTGCATCCTAGGTACTGTGATCAAAGTTTGTGATCTGCAATTCAACCCRTATCACATTGTTTGACAGACAGACAGAAAGTAGCATGATACATCAGACCTGGTACTGTTAAGACTAAACAGCATGAAWCTTTACAATTACAACTAAAGCAATAATTCTACTAGAAACAGTAGTTAGTACACTTATAGTCTCTGCAGACCACTTACCCTTGAGAAGGCATGGGTCTCTTCCCACASACTGTCATGAGTTATACTACCTGAATACCGGTCAAGACATATTCCTGAACCATAAAATCTGGTGCAACAGTTTTACAAGTATAAAGATGCTACAAAAGTGATCCATAAACCCATGGCAACTCCCAGCTAGCATCTACTGGCAGGTTCTTTGTTCTTCAAATGGGACTATAGCTTGTACAAGCTCAATGCCCCTTCTGTAACTGCTTGATTGCTCAGGTCCACTTCCCGTCCCCAAATGGCAAGAGTTCCTGCTGGCAACCTGGTGTGCTCGTAAAAATTCTGCAGTAGTAATTCTTTTTGAGGAGAACAAATCAGTTCTCAAACACCTTTTGCAGAAGGAAGTTAGAAGCAATTCTCTTACCTGATGACCATTTTCTTCTGGGGACAATAGCAACTGGTATGTGAAAGGTTCCATTAAGCAAAACCCAGCTTGTCAGTCAAAACCAGGAAAGATCTTTAGCTTTTTGGCTTTTAAGATGATTTCAACTCTCCTGTTCTGGTGACACATTACACCTGCTGTTCCCCTCTGACACCCTGCCTCTGGAAACACAAGATTCAATAACTTTTTCTCCTTAAGACAACACTGGGTGTTTGTCAGGTTTAGAGCGTAGTACTTATTTGGACTTGAACCCTACACACAGTATTTGTTACATATTTGTCTAGGCAGGGTGTAACTTAAAGGTAGGAGCTTAAAAATGACCGCGAGATTATCAATTGTATGCTTTTCACTGTGAGGGGAGAAAAACCAGGTGCAAGAGAATTTCCTTCTACTGAAGTGGGAAGATGATTCAGCTGCTATTTTGGAAAGGAGATGATATATAATTTGTCAGCCAGTGTTCCGAAGGGACAAGATTACATACAGAATAGGCACCCACACGTGTCAAGGAGGCAAATTGAAGAGGCATTTTAAAGTCAAACATGACTGGCCTGTGCTTCTTCATAAATATGTAATATATTCTTTTGTTTCATGTGTTCAAAACCAAGGCAAAAAAAAAAGAAGTGTTGTATTTATGGCCAAAGCCTTGTCTAGCCTAAATTCTACAAGCTTTTAGTATAGATTTGTGTCTATGTGCATCTGTTTATTTGTGAAGAGACTATTTGTTAAATTTGACAGGCTTCTGCCAGCAGTACTATAGCTGCTGTTCTGTTAGCACCACCACCAGAGTCCTCAATAGATATGCTTTCCAGCAGCATCTTAAACTGCCTTTTTGGAAGAACACATAAGAGGTAAGAGCAATGCCTTACTGCCTTTCTTTTCAAATTACACTTGCCATTAGTAGTAATTCATTTTTGACCTCTCCAGAAAACACAAGACGCTAGAAGGATGTGCCATTTGTGTTATTGTTTAAAAAAATGAATCACTGTAGAGGAGATTAGAGATGAACACAAGCAGCCATGAGAAAGTACTTAAGATCAGGAAGGTCAACTACTGTTCTTACTCCACACAAAAGTAAAGGACCAAGGCCTATCACTAAATTTAGAGAGATAGTAAGCGTAACACTACTACAATAAACAGCCCATAATTCATAAACAAACTTAATTGTCATAAGTTATCACTAAGATTGAGCGCTTAGTGAAATTAAGACCAACATATTTAAGCAGGTAAGTATGAGGTTTAAGGTTTAAGCAAAGTGTGAGGTAATACCACACATGCGACACTGAATCATAATCTAGCCACCAGAGGACAGTGTATGGGGGGAAAAAAAAGGATTCTTCAAAGTCACAACTCACAATTTATTTCGATCTTCTTCTAATACACTGGGTACTGGACCCAAATTGGAAAGTAGACTAGACGAGCCATTGGTCAATGATTAAGCAGCAAGAAACTCACCAGTAAGAAAGGGCAACATCATTTATTAAAGCAAAGACAAGCTTAATTTAGTTGTTAGCCTAGATAATAAATTAACTTCTTTCTCCTGATACTTATATTGGTATTGTTCCACTGGCTTCTATGAGGACCAGCAAACACTTTGAAAAGGGATTGAAAAGTTGATGTGCTTTGAGTTAGTTTTATTAAAGAAAAGAAGAAAATACTCAACAGCAAGTGATATTAACAGCACATTTCAAAGCTCTCTTGAAGACTTCAGATGCTATGCACATATTTCATAGAGGAGTTCAGGATGGCCAGTCCATTGAGTTTCCGCAGTTGAAAAATATGCCTGAAAAGACAACAGAAAGGTTGCTGGGGGAATATAAGATAACTAACAATAAAAGTGTTAAGCTTCCACTGCTCTGTTATACCCCATGCCCAAACTGTCAAGGATGTTTAATGCTACATTCGATAAATTACTCCTAAAGTAGCATGAGAAAGAGTTTCTAGATTACTATTCCCCACAAAAGGGAAAATGAAAGTTCTAAATAATACTTGACAATTGTTCAAATAGGTGACATTTCAAATTAATAAAACTAAGAAAATAAGGTGTTTCCCCTTTATATCTCTGGAGCATTTTGCAAATCTCAGAGCAGATACTTTCTCTATTGCTCATTTGGGATCTCCAACAGAAGCAAGGTACTTAAACTTTTGGAACCTAAGCATTATGCCTTGCTTTCTGCAGTGGTTCAGGATGTATATTAGCAAGTTGAACTCAGTTCCTCTGTCTGGAATGCAATTCAAGATCCAGTTGACAGTTTGCGGCTAGTTAGAGCTTCGCATACTCTTGGCAGGCAGCAGCAGACATTCTTTGCTGACAATTATACTTTTGTTTCGCTCTCATTATTGCTCTGACCTCTACAAACTTGTAACATCACTCCTCCTCCTTCCATTCTTCCAGCACAGGTAACATTAGAAAGCAATGCAAAATGAGCTCCTTGAAACATGTTAAGACAGACAACTAACAACACAGGAACCCTAAAGCAGAACTGTGGGGACAGTACCACAAGTGGGAATTCTAGTTGGAAGAAGGGCGATAGACTTCATGGAGTATTTATATAAACTAATCATCTGCCCTGTACCTGCTTGCTCTACGAACAGAATCAACTTACACTGGTCAGTTTTTCAAGAATTATCACCTAATAACAACCAGATAGTGCAGGAGAACAATAGTCTTTTTTACAATACCTTGGTTCAGCGACACAAAGCTTCCCCAGAGCAATTGCTGCATTCTCCTGCACTAAAGTTCTTGTGGCATCACCACCAGCATGTTTCAACAAAATCATCACAACATTGGAATTCAGTAAGGACGTCGCTGCTCCAGGAACTACAAGGCACTGGCCAAGGCAGAAAGCAGCATTTCCCACAATCATTTCATTCTCTGAGTCCAAGAGCTTCAGCAGCACACTGAACCCTGGGAGAAAGAGAGATTAATTGTACAGAATGCACACAGATTTGTTCAAGTAGCACTGATATTTTCTCCTGTCTTTACCTAAACTCCTAGAGAGTGAGCATTGTTCCGTGTCGGACATTCTTCTAGAAAACCTGGAGTAGCAAGGGAATTTCATAGCAAGGTTCAGGATCCAGGATGYTGTCTCAGCTTCACCTGCCTAGATGTCTTTCTCACAAAACTGAATCTACACTCTAAGAGGTTCTCTAGCATGGAGCTTGTGTTTCTGCATTTGTTTAATATTTCTCTGAAACGGAACGTGCCACCTTTGCTGCTTGCAGGATCTTGCACTGGCGTCTCACCCCACCACACTAGCAGGGCAAGCACAGAGTAGAGTACTTACAGTGCCAAGCTAAATGCGTTAAGACAGAAATGCTGTTGTGGAAAGAATAGCTGAAAAAAGGAACATAAAAAAAAGCCTTCTATATATACTTAGCTAACATAAAGCAGCTCAGCTCACCTACTTCTGTAATCTATACTAACGTACAGCAGCAGACTATTTTGTCTATACTCTTGACATAGAGTTTTATAGCTCTTGTGGCATCTGTGAGCAGCAGCACCATCTCAGGCCACAGAATCTAGARACATTTAGATAGACCACTTTCTAAATAAAATACAGCCATGGCTTTCACATGCATGAAGTTTCCTTGGGGGTTCCTTGGTTTTCTTTCACGGTCCCATCTGTTCTTCCAGATCACATCCCACCTTTTCTGCTGCAATAATATCTTCTGAAAAGGCAGTGCTGCTCTAGATATCAACAGTGGCTGGTGCAGAAGCTGAACTAAGTGGCCCAGCTGGAATGCAATTTAATGTCATGGGACTATAGCTTGATTCCAACAGGCTTCTAGCAGCAGGGCAACGTCTGGGTTGGCAAACAGAGATGACAAAAATAAGAAATAGTGACTTCTCAAAAGATTAATACCCAGAGTTTTGGTGGAAAGAATGAGAGAAGCGTTATTGCTAATTTGAAGAAATGAAAGCTTCATCTACAGATGACAGTGAAACTAATACGGGATGTACAAAAGGAAGATGATGCTCTGAGAGGCTTTTAATGAGTGGAAATCCTTAGGGTTCAAGTTGAACTACATAAGCTGACAGTTTCTTGACAGGTTCAACCATTTAGATAAAACTTACGTATTCTCTGTTGTAGTTACGCTAGCATTAATTGAACCTGGATTTTAAAGCATGACTAGAGCAAGTATACTCAAAAATACCCTAAGACACCTGGCCTGATATCATCACTCTGTCTCCATATCCATTTCCTTTTAATACCAGGCCAGATATCCACATGTAAATTGAAGGAAATTATAAACTGCCTCAACCTCTGGAAATCAGATGTCTAAATGAAGTTTCTTATTTTAGCTACTAACTTCGGGAAATACAACGCAATTCAGTTACAGTTTACAAGCACTTTTTTCAAAATATACATATTTCTGGCTCTGAAAAAGCACATCAAGCCATTTTACTAGAGTAAAGCGCAGTTTCTCTAACTCAGGCTCGTTATCTGATGTGCCTATTTCCATCCACACACAGAGCTGAGGCTCATTAAGCACTATTTCAGGAGGTAAAACAGCACATTACTCAGAAAACATGGCTAAAGTCTTGCAAGAGTAAAACCCAGTGTTCAGTTCTGTTCTAGAGGGGAAGAAAGTGATAGGATGATACTGAGGTTACATCTCTGCATTCAGTCTCTAATCAGTGAGGCTGTCACTTACTTTTATCTGACTTCACTAAATCTTCTTGAGCTTGTCTATTACTTCTGGTGCAGATGGAAAGGGTCTTTATACCATAATTGGATGTGATTTGTCCTCCAGCCTAGTTTTGATTAGAATAAAGCATACATTAACAAACATACAGTTCACACCCCAACTTACTCAAGGTTACAGAATAGCTTAGGTACCATGGAGATAGGTATTCCTTATGCCTAAGTCCAAATACCAAATTAAGACCTTTGTAGAGTATATATCTCAAGATGAACACAGGCTGAAAATGATATAAGAACCATCTCTCTCCTGTTAGCAACGAACATACAAAATTCCCATCTCTGGAGCCCAATTCCTTTCAAACTATTAACTCCTCTGATGCCTGCTAGTTACAAGAGCCAAGCTGAATGCCACAACATTTTTCTAGACTAATTTTATCTGCATCATAACAAATCTGTAGAATCCACATCAGGCTACGTGGATACACATTCTGCTAGATACACAGATATACAGCAAAACAGAGTCTACAGATTAACACATGCATTATTTAGGGAAAAATTGCTCCCAAGCTTGATTCAGCACTCACTGATTATCAGTGGAAAGCTCTCCATTGCTTTTCAGTGGTCGGAATTAGATCACACCAATTTTAAGTACTAATCCTCCAACTGGGCCTGCAGTACCGGATTCCTGAATATGCAGGTCTCTACAAGCAGAGCTGTGCACATGCATCTGGCTCATACGGAAACAACTGAAAAATACGGGCTACGGACCAGACTACAGAAGGCTACTAGTCTCCAAACTGGCTAGCTAGCTTAAAATTAAACTTGAGACCACTGTTACAATGGACAACACAGATGCAGACACATGCAGCCAGAGTGACTGCACAGGTCTTTCTCCTAGGGAAAGGGGGCTAAACACAGGAGCAACTATGGTTTTCGTGAGGGACAATACAAGCAGAAATAAAGTTAATTTTGTTAAATTAATTTACTTTCAAGAATTTGATCATTTTCTTCACCACGCCTCCTTTCACTACTTCTTCCACTGCCGAGAAGGATGCTGGCAGGATGCGACTTAGCACTCCAATGGCTCTCTTAATTAGAAAACAGTGTGAGAGAAGAAGAAGAAGAAAAAAAAAAGAGTTTATTTGTCCAGACAACTTTAAGGAGTTTTCAAATTACTTCAGTTTTGCAGGATAAAACCAAAGTAATTAAAGTGATAAAAGGAGAAATTTACAGAAATACAATGAAGAACGTCTTTAGGACATGTCTTTTTTATTGCTTGCTGGAAACTGAACTCAGCACAGCTTCTAAAGACTCGGTGTAGAGAGAGATGACACCAAACTGAGATCAGGACAACTCCTTGTATGTTTATTTATTGAAACAAATTCCTAGTAGGAACCAGGCCAGCACTGCTGGTATTGAGTCAAGTAAAACAGATCAGAACAATTCATGTGAGTTCAGAGAGGTGAACGGACTCTGAGTCCACATTTGCTCCTACCCATTTGCCTTGAATAACTGCTATCTGTGGGAGTTACACACCATTAATAGGAGTACCATCTCCTAGGTATGATTCACATACAAGAATTGTAAAAAGAAACAGCTGCTAAACACCCAAATTGTTCTTGCTCCTTTGCTTCTAGATTGATTTTTTAAGAGTTTTGTATTGATAACCATCCTAAGGATGAAATTATTTGTAAGAGCTTCTATTAAGTAGACTTCAAGAGAACAGTGAGAACCTCTTGCATCAAACAATATAAAAAACTGAATAATATTAGTAGTATATTATTTCTTTACCACTAATAGTTATTAATGTTTTAGGCTTCAAAGCCAAATGTACAGACTTGCACAGGGCAGCAGTTTGCACTGAAGTGTTCAGGTCAGGTCAGCTAATACAATCTTCCGTTAGTCCACAGATATCCCACTTACCGTCACAATCCTTCCATCCTTATCCCTGAGGAGAGACATGCACCTGCCACTTATGTCCACAGCAAAGTACTGAAACAACAATGTGAAAAACTCAGGTCCAGCTAATTGCTGGGAAGTGTTAGAGCAGAAATGGGTTAATAGACAAAGTACTCTACAACAAAGAATCCAATGGAGATCAGGGCACACATGGCAGTAAGTTACTAACACTTCAGCACCCAGACGTAACTTAAGAAATTCTTCCTCTTGATGGAATCCTTAGTTTTAAATCATTTTGGAATGTGCCAAGCATCTAAGAATATCCCGTAATTGGAGACTGATGCCAAACAAAACATTTATACCACTAAGGAAAGGTACTATATGTGCTTTACACTGTATTTTTCTCATAACTGTGTGTATATGGTGTGTGGTGGTGGTGAAGAAAATTTTGTAAATTTTTTCACTTTTTAGCTTACTTAAATTGTCAACTACCCTTAACGATAACCTTAAACACCAATAAAAATTAAAAATTAACTGAACACCAGCAAAATCCAAGGTTGGCAGCCTTTAAGTGCTTCGGCATGCTTGATGTGAAAGAGGGCTCTAAATCCATCTAACACAGTCAAGCTCTTTTTCCCTGTACAGACTGCAAGGTCACAATATTCCACGGTCATTCCCTCACCTATTCTATTTGAATGTTCTGGTATGAATTCAGTGACTTGCATCGGGCCCATTTACAGTGACAAGGGAAGAGGATGCTCTAACTGCTCAAGCAATTCTGAATCTCTGAGGAAGTGATTATAAGAACACCACTACCAAAGAACATTCACAGATCTTGTATACCTGGATGACCACATTTGATTCAAGCAGTAAGTTCATCATTAGGCCCAGCACTGCAAACAAACACTCCTGGTATTTGGGCGTGCTCACATCAAAGCATTCATCCTGTGTACAAAGGAGAGAAGAGTGCAATCAATTCAGAGATTCAGAATATGCACTTCCTCAGTCTTCTGTGTGCTTCCATACATGGTGCATCAGTGTTCCCCTGATGCACCATGAACTCAGAAGGAAAAGCCCTGTGAGCACCAGAGCTAATGACGCCTTTTTGATACAGATTCATTCTTGTGTTTGTTTCACTTTGGTATCTAAAGCTGCACACTCCAAAATTCTGATGTTTAGGCAGTTAACAAGATCCTTTCCCACCCTCTGAATTCTTTAGTTTCTAAGGACTGAGTTCATACCACATCCTTACCCTGAAAGCGGCCACTTACAATAAGGGACCACTCACAATAGGGGACCACTCACTCTCCTCCACCCATCTATTGATCCACAACTTATGTGAAGAACGGACCACTCTGAGACCTTTATCCAGCTACCAGATTTGAAAGATCTCAGTCAAGGGTTCAGAGCTATAAGGGGAGGCAGACAAACATGATCACACAAGTGCCATTTCCACAGGAGATAAGGCTGAAAACACTATTCTAGGGAGCCGTCAAGTTTCTTTACCACAAGCTTTAAGCACGCTTGCCAATACTCTTTGCACTCAGCCATCTGCGTTCGAATGACTACATCTGCACACAGATTCCCCATGAGGCCAATGCAACGGGCAAGGGCTGCCTGGTTCACCAGCTTGGCAGAGGTCTAAAAACAGAAGAGTGGAATAACAAATTAAGAACAAATGACAAGGAAACAACAAATACGTGTTCCTATCCCTCTGGCAATGGAAAATGGGATTCCAGAATCGCTCTCACCTATGTTAAATCCCAACTGTCCGAAGTTTGCAAGTCACCCTCATTTTCACAATGAATCTCCCGATGACGTCTTAAGAGTCTTGGGAAAAAGTGACTGGATTCTGTGGTCCCTAACCTCAGACAGTGAATATTTCCTACCATCACTTACTTAGGTCACAGAGCAGAACAGCCTCTGCTGCAGTTGTAATTCCAGTAAGGTATGTTCAAAAGCAGAGAGCAACACGCAATGTAAAAATGCTGTAATTATTGCATTGTCTTGGTGCTCGTTTGGAGAAGTGGAAGTATTTTACTTTCCAGCTATATTTGCCGTTCTGCAACAGAACCAATCTTCCTTATCATCTTCCCTCTTCCTGAGGACAGGTTTCTGTACCAACAGTATTGTAAGTTTCCAGTTTAAAGAAACGATAACCAGGAAAGGGATCTGAACCACTAAACAACTTTACCTTGTGACCTAATGTCATCTCTTCACCCTGATCTCTCAGATTAGAAAGAAACAGAAAAAATCACTATCCAAGATATAACCAGTTGGTGACAGTGGATTAAAGTCACATTAAGAAGAGCATAACACGAAGCTGAGGGTGAAATCCTGGCCTGACAGATTACCAGTGGGAATCTGCAACCAAGTCCAGAGTTTTCACTGAATATAAAACCAGTAATGTGTAGAAACCAAGCACTAAGTGCTGGAGACTGAGAACATCTTCCTGAGGAAAGTGTATGACAAAACTGGATTTCTTATGCCTACAGAACTAGAGACACGGTAACTACTGTAGTTCTACCACAGAGGGGTTCTGGCTAGGAACAACTGGAAAGAGCTGTCATAAGACATACTATGCAAAAGTAAACCAGAAATATRGAAACTGAGATCTTTCATACCAGCAACTGTGTGAATAAAGGTAAAACACCTGTGGAAAGCATGACACGACACTGGGTTTTGAACCTGTTGAGGGATAAAGAAAGCCGTATTTGGACACTTAAAGCTTTAGACAAAAATCACAAATAAAGGCAACACAACAGCAACGTAAAGACAGGTAAACATCAGTCAGCACGTACCCTCACAGCAAAGAAGGCCAACAGCCTCTATCACTAGCTCATTTAGTACATTTCAAAGTACAGCTTTATAAAAAGAGAATGAAGAAATTTAAGTTACCTTTCCTCTTCAGTTAAATCAGATAGTATGTTCATGGCACTGCTAGCCCTGGCATCAGTGCTGTTGACAAATGTCATCAAAATCTGCAGCCATCTGTTATAAAAAAAAAAAAAAAAAACAAACAAAAAATTTATGTCAGCTTTGGTTTAATTATTAAAGATCAAAATTGTATTTTAAGTGCACCAACACAATTTATGATCTTAAACTCCTTTGTGTTCAGTAGGGCTTTGACCAAGCTGGATATACTAGGCCCTCCAAACATACTCAGTCACATAACTGCCATTAGAACAATATTTTGGCACTAGATTCTCTCGCGATATTGTCCCTCTTTGCACAAGTACAGTGATTTTAACACATGTACCAATTTCTGTCAGCATTAGAACATTTCATCAGCATGTAAGCTTCACAGACATTTGAAGCTAAGCTGCTTTGCTGCTGGCAAACATCTTAGGGACAGACAAGTAGAATGCAACAGACAGGACCGAGAACACCACCAGCACAGCCCAGTACTGAACAGCTTCAACAGATTGTAAAGGCCTGCAGGGAATGTCACTGTTGATGCTTGCATGGCTTAAAAGGACATGCTGAGCAAACCCAACAGTCTTTGGAGGGGTTTAACTAAAAAGCTTTATAGTAGCAAAGAAAAAATAATCTCCTGCCTGAATTAAAAGAGCATCATACCATTCACCTTTTGAGCTTTTGGAATAGCATGTGCTTGTGGCTGTGGGATTTGAACCGCATGAAATTCACAGGACTTCAGATGTGAACCCATAAGCTCTGCCGAACAGTAAGTATATCTACAGACATGCTGGGGTTCCACATGCTCCTCTACTGAGCTGAAATTCTCTGCCACACTTCTCCAACTTCGTAGCACAGTAAGAGAACCTATAATCTAGTCTCTTTGATGATGAGCCCAGCTGCCAGGAAGCTCAATATCTGCAACTTTACCTTCTGAACATCCTAACTCTTTTCAAGCAATCAGGCCCAGGATCTCTTTCAGAAGTTGACAGAAGATTTTTCAGGCTCCTGGTATTTCAAGCCACAGTAATATTATCTGCCTTTTTTAAGCATCCTCTCAGATGTGGCTCATTTCTTTACCCTTTCCTCCAAGGAAAAATGTCTCTGGATTAATGTTGTATATAAATATAGTGAAGTGCGTACAACTGTTGGAGAATCTTTTCTGTTCATCCACTACTTCAAACCATGTAGTGCAAACCAGTAAATTAAAATTTCTCCTCTGCTTAACTCTAGAAGGAAATAGCAGGACAACAGGATAAAGGTAATAGACTGTTGTTTCTTTCTCCACTCAGTGAGTCATGGCAACACTGAATAATCATAAATACCAATTACCAAATGAGGAGAGAGTCGCAGCTGGAAACCATGAGCTATTAAGAGACAACACTGTAAGCTCCTGATTGAGTGCTAGACAAACACACACTTACTGGTTTCAAAAAGGTAACTATGCCTCAAAATTACATGAGCATCCTCAGGAATAAGCCCTTTTTACTTAGTTTCACAGACATCTTCAGATACAAAATTTACTATAGTTTTCYCCACACACCTAACTTTTACTTAGCTAGGCCTATCCCTCAAGGACAGAGGTCTCAATGTCACTATGTTCTTTTCAGAAAGCCTATCACCTTGGTGCTAGTGGAATGAGTTCTAAACATCTGTGAACCCAGGCATTAAGGAAATTTTTCTGAGGTATAATAGCGTTTATTACTTGGTTAGGTCCTGGTGCCTGACCAGTAGTCTCCTCCCATTCTCATTCTCCGAGTAAAGAGAAATTAGTGCCAATGTCTCCTTTTGGATCTCCGATACCCCAGAAGAAAGCAGTTTTGGCAGCTGTGCATTCACATCAGGGTGAGTCAATAGAAGACGCTGATTTTCTTCTGAAAAAAGAGAAGATCTAAGAGCAACGTCACATACAATGGCATACCCATTACTCTTATACTTTTTTTTTCCCTAGGTGCTAATTTAACAGGTTTAATGTCTTTATTTCATCCACCAATGTGCTCATTCACTCCAATATGTTCATCTTGCATAGCACTCCTGCAGAGCAATGGTAAGGCAGAACACCCACTAATCTTCTCTCAGCTCCATTACTTCAACACATACACTGGTGTTTGAATTTCTACTCTCACTAGCAACGTGTTAGCTTCTCAGGCACCAAGCGCTTCTTCAAACAAAGAGACACCAGAATCATGAGCACAAAATGCTCCTCACTTCATCAGCTGCCTGCAAACTGCTAGGGTCCAGGCTGTACAATAGCACACTGCCCTGCCAGGCACAAACATGTAAGCTACACAAGCCTGCACATTACTCTGTATTTACTGCTAACTACCTATAGGCAGAATATAAAATGGGTTTTCCCCTTACCTTGCAGCATGAATATTGTCTTGGGCATCAGCTGGATCCCGTGATATACAAGTCAACACAGACGCTGACACCACACCAAGCATTCTGTATTTTCCTTGTGTGGCACTCTGCACCACTTTAGCACCCACCACCACCCCAGACCATTTCTCATCTACATGTATACTCCCTAGAAACAGAGGCAAGGGCTACCTGCCCAATGACTACTGATTGTGAATACCAAAGGAATTCAGCCTTCTCTAATGGCACTTCTGTAAAACTCCGCTTTTTGCTGGTACAACTGCTTAAAGAAGACAAAATCATACAAGTGGTATTATCTTAAAAGCAGCAATAATCACAGGGAATTTACTTTCCACCCCTTTAGTAGATTTAAAACGCTCACAGAAATAGACTTGAAATTTCATCTCATGATGCACAGAAACACCAAAATTGCGGTTGCTGCTAGCAGTATACCTCCAACACTTGCATTTGACCTGTAAAACTTCGTTTACAATAAGGTCTAGACCCAAGTGCTCTGGGAAAGTGATGTTCATGCCAAACAACAGTTTTAGACACAGTAAGTGTCACATTAACAGTACGTTAACAATGATTAATGTGGATTACATAGTTTTACCATTCCCAGCGCAGACAGCTTGCCAAAGGAAGAGAAGAGAAACAGACAGATCCACTTCCGCAGTGCTTTTTCTCTCTGCACAGAAGCCCCTAAATTAGAAATGTTAGCTCGTAAAAAGAGCAAAGGACAGATCAAACAACTAGCTCTTTGGCTAGGGAAATTAGCAAAGTCCCACAGAGATGAGGATCTGCCACATGAACACTTAAGCTCATAAGCTCTAAACCCAGCTCAATGGTTAAACATTTTTAGGACTATCAGACTTGTTTTCCAGAGGACCTCCCCTTAGACCAGATTTATGATCTACTAGCTCTACTCTACCCTCAACATACACAGACCCTATACAAGTATTACACAGCACAACACAGGTGACAAATTCAGTTCTGCACTGAGATAGTTGTGAATAGCCAGGGCGTAAAAACTTTGTGCAAATTTGGAAGTGCTTCATCTCTTAAGCCTGTTTACAGCCAACACCCAAAATACTGATGAACCTTAAAGAAGTCTCTGTGCTGCAGTCCCATTGACAACCTTAAAGAATAGCTCTCCTGCCCCATTCAACCAGATCATGCTGTTCTGCACTAGTTGTGCAAAATTTTCAAATCGCACCTTTTGCATGTCTTACTTGTTTCCATTACCTATCTGAACCTGACTCAAATATACATTCAGAGAAGAGATCCCTTTAAATACAAAGTTTATAAAGCAATACAGATAAATATTAGTCAGATTTGTTTCTTGATTACTGAAACACAGTATAATGGCAGCCAAGAAGATACAGGTCCCCAGAGATGATTCTGTTCCTTGATTACAGGTTTAGAGAGTTTCACAGGTTACATTACAGAGCTATATGGCCAAATATTTACTGATGGCAATTAATAGCACCGGGAAGTCTAGCCAGGTATACTTAAAGCAACTAAGTGCTTTCAGATATTCTTTTATATTAAGTTTTTTTTACAAACCTGCTCTGACCATGAGAGATAGGGTAACTGTACAGAAATAGGAGACAGAAGCAGAAATTCATTAATTCTGTTCCCTGCATCTAAGAGAGCACTGTTTGTGTAAGAGTCAGATATAAGTCAGTCCATTCAGACATTAAAACCTGTTACTACATTATCTTTTGATCATTTCATCTGCATTTCAAGAGGTGATTGTGTTTCTTGAAAACAATATTTTAATTTTCTCATGCTGTAACACCCTACCGTTTTCCTTTGGAGAGCTCTTACCGTCTTACAATCTCATTGTCTTTGAGGATACTGAATCCATTGTTTGTTCTAAATAAAGTTTGCTCAGTGCCTGAAAAATTCAGAGAGAAACAAATCAGCCCTATGATCCATCTGACTGATGTATCATTGTGAAGGCATACTCCTGCTCTTCGATAACACAGTGTTAAAAGAAAAGGTCACTGGATCAACAGCTTTGGGGAAAGAACAACATTAAAAGAGGGGAAAAACTCCAAGACTGCTACTTGAAGTAGAAGCAACTTTGAAGCTGAAGACCGCTCTAATTCATGCCTGGTGCTGTAAGGAACAATTGACTTCAAGTTAAAGGCTTTTTAGGAAGACTGAAACATGAGACTGGCTTTGCAAATCAATATGCTTTAACAGAGAATAACAAATATTTCCAAACAAATGAAATGGTGCTTAAGAGACCCAAATCCCAAATCCGTAAGAATCCTCTTAAGAGCTCAGCTACAACATCGGTCTAGTTCTAAAAAATATATGTAAATATCTACTGGCCATAAATTTTGAAATATCAAACATTGCTGATTTTATGTTTTAAATATAGGAATAGATTTTCTGTTCCTTTAAAAACTACTCCACCACTTGTATTCATCTACTTGGATTACAGCTCCCATGATCAACAAGCTTTGCATCAAATACTTACAATCTTTCACAACTCCTGTCAAAAGTCTGATCCCTCCTGTATAGTAGAGGATATTCTGGTCAGGCCTATCAAGTTTCTGCAGCAGTTCTTTTATGGACAGAGCGGCAAGCTTTCCAGACTGAACTTCCTTCATTGCTCTCTCTTCATCTTTCATTCTTTTTTCCTCCAAGTTTACCTCATTCATACAATCTTGAAAATCAAAAGAAAACAAAGCATGGCAGTTACATGTTTTGATATGGTCAAGTTTCAAGTAAAAAAATGAAGTTGACTCCATGGCAGAGCGAGCACTACCTTCTACATACAGATGCACAGAATGACCCACAGCTCTGGTGAGTGAAACAGCTTAAAGAAGAAATAAACAAAAGCTGCATGAAGAGACTCCATGAAAAGTTCTGAAGAGCAGAACAGTGGTTTCGATTAAGTCCCATCTTGATCAGAAAACAAGGGACAACAGTGTAAAAATTTCTATTTCTTACCTTTAAATAGGCTTTCCTTTTGGGGATCGATTTCTAAGATCTTCTCATAACACTGCCTGGACTTAACAGAGAAAAGAAACGGGCCCTCAATTTAAGATAAAAATGGGATGATAAAAATTATATCCTAGTCAGAGTCACCCTGTTTAAGCTCAAAAGTTCTTGGGCCACGGTACTTAGTAAGTGTGAAAATAAAATTTATGGAGACACGCAAGTCAAAACTTTCATAATTAAAAGTGTAAGCTGAATATTATTCTCAGTCCCTACATCTGCCCGCTATTTCAAATTAAAAAGAAAATTTCAAGTACAAACCTAGGAATGTACCAGTAGGAACAAAAAAGCAAAGTTCCAGTAAGAAAACAGAAAATGAGGCATAGCATTAAAACTGCAGGAACTGTAACTATCAGCAGGGATCAGACATGTGCATCTTGTATCTTTATCTTCTACTTGTGCATTTTGTGTATCTTAAGCATATGCTCGGAATTAAACTGATCACCAAGCTTGCAACAGGGAAGAACCTTCTTCACAGATCAAGCTGCCAAGAACCCCTCAAGGTGGATTTCATGTAGACCTGTATTGCCCATACTTTACAGTTATTTCTAGTGAAGTCGTTTCTGACAGGATCAGAAATACTTCTGAGCTTGCCTGCTCTCCTTTTCAGGCTCTTTATTATTTTTGAAGATGAAGGGTCAGGGTTGCACTAAAATATCTGGCAGTTTATTTCAAGCTTAAGTATTTGTTAATAGGATGTTCCATTATTTTAACAGTATTTATGCTTCCATTAGGTTTTCACACATGAAATGCAGAATTAAATCTTTTGTTTGACATTCATCTCATCAGGATCTTGGAAAAAAAAATGATATCACTCTCACTAGCATCTTTCATCTTAACAGTTCACTTAACTTGAAATACATAGAGATTTTTCTCATCCACAGGTGATGTGCAATCATTTCTTAGTTATATGCAGCAACAGTTTAATAACTCCGGCTGCACAGAGCAATTTAGGATAAAAAAGTGAAATACATTTCACTCAATTGTCTCTTTGGGGGAAACGTAGTCACTGCTAGTAGACTGCAATCACAAGAGTCTGCAGTACCTGACAAGGACACTTCTTCATTCTGATCCTCACCCGAGCTGAAATATGGCACTTCCAGCACTACCACTTCCCTGAGCACACATTGCTAATATCAGTCTTGAAGCACTTCAACAGAAGTGCCAAACATGGGATTCTCTGAGCATATACACAATCCTTGCAGACTCCCCAAACACTCACCCAATCTGGACTCAAGCCTCACAGCACCAGAGTAAAGCTTGCTGTCTCGGTGCCTGACAGCCAAGTGGTGACAAATACCCACCAGATAAACCATGTATACTCACTAGAAAATTCCCTCATTCTTTACAGGTTGATTAGAGTACAAATTCACACAGCTACACAGAAGTGTCCTCCTACCTTTTGTGTGTAGCAAAGTAAAGGACACAGGCTATTTTACTAAGATGTGGAAAGAAGACTTGATTTTAGAATTATTAGTCTTTGCAAAGCACAGAAAATTTCTCTCAAGTCTAAGGCTCAACATACTTTCATTTGTCCGATTCTTAAGATCACAGCTTTCTCCCTCTCACCCACAACATCACATCAAAAGCAGAACAAAACTCGCTCCCATGGCCACAAGATTTAGTCAACTTACCTCACTGTAGTGCTTAAGTGCCACGTGAGCTTTCCCCATTAGAAAATAGGCTTTAATACATTTTTCATTGCACTGTGTTAAAAAAGGAATTATTAATTATGTATTTAGAAATTTTAACCTTTTAATATTTTTTCCAGCCTTCTGATTAATAGTTATAGCTGCCCAAAATAACTGTAAGCACAGAAAAGGGTATTCATACCATCTACTAGAGGCGTCTAAAGTTTATATGCTGAATTATTACCTCCAGGTACCAACTTTCCTTCCCTATGCAAGGAACATAGGCTTTGGTCTGGTTAAAGGTGGAAAGCAGCTGGTGCTAATATCCTTCCCAGAAAACTGCACTTCAGGCAATACAAGCAGACTCTCATGCAATTAGGTAATGTTAAGGCCTGTATCAACAAGCCTATAATTGCAGAACTTCTATAACAACAGAATTTCCACGTGTCTTTTGATTCGTTCTGACAGGAATGAAGTAAGTACTAATTTTCATTAGCCGTGCACAAAAAAATTGAGGAAACATCTAGCTCAACACTAACAGATTAGGTGAGCTTTTCCAGTTCGGTTATGTGTCAAAAATACTGGTTTCTTGAAATGCTGCTGCCAACATTATTAATAATCTGTTAATTGTGTTGTAGTCATGGGCACCACTGATGTAACACAACTGAATTTGGATTCACCTCTTTGGCATTTTATAAAACCCTTACCTTTCCCACCAGATCTGATCTTTGTGGRCTTAAAGAATACCTTTTCCCTTTTTAGAAGGGTGAGCAAGATACTGTGTGCTAGTGTGTGCAGTTAATAGCTTATTATCCCTTATAACAATAATTAAGAGCTCTTAAGGGCTAGAAAAGCTTCTGCACACAGGCAGCACTGAAATATTAACTGCTTTATACCGTTCAAGTTAACTCAGAATGCAGGAATCTGCGCAACACCACCACATTCTTTCATTTCCATTAGCAAGTTGTCTCCATATCATCAGTTACACACAAACCTGCCTTCCAGAAGCACTTGACCTGATCATAAAAGACAGAATCCTGAAGTTACCTTTAATGCCCATTCACAGTCACCAATGGCTTTTTCATACTCGTGCATCTTCAGGTAGGCCTGAAATAAAACCAAGAGAGTCCAGGCAGAAGAATTAGAATACTTCAAACAACTTCCACTAACTGTTGTACAAACCTTAGCTAATTAAGGAAAAAAAAAAAAAAATTAGACTGTTGATTTGTCTAGCCATTGATTTTGCAGGATAATTACCAGCTGTTTCTTAACTTGTCTTCCATCTCCTTGGAGTTTGTAATTCAGAATAAATTTAATAAAACAAAATTCAATACACACATATGGATTACACAAGGCAAGTAGAGAATGCAAAGCAAATGTTAAGATTCTACAGTTATAAAAGTGATCCCTAAAAAAAAAAGTAAAAAAAAAATCAGTGCATTTAAATAAAACTATGAACTAGAATGATTTTTTCCCCCACTTATTCTGGAGGAGCAGGGGTTCACCTGTGCCACATCCAAGAGGGAGAAGACATGAACACTCCCTCAGGAAGGACTAGCCACAGCAGAACTAAAGCTTCTGAGGGATTCAGACACATTGATCAAGAGGGAAGAATTTACACCTCTAATGATCTTCTTTGTGCAACTCTTTCATTAAGTTTGTAGAAAGATTAAAACCTTCAGTCTGTGCTGTCTTGCTGTTAACTTCTAGCCACAGTAAGAATTTACTGTTGATAATACGGCAGCAAAGCAAACTCATTAATTCCTGGTAGTGGAGGATGGCCAGGAAGAATTCTTTGCTCCCTTTTTTAAGCCTCTCTGTAATGCAACATGTATTACCTTTTATGAAATTCACTTAGGTAATAGAACAATCCTTTTTGGGTTCTATCCTGGTAAAGTAACACAAAAAGCAGTATAGTGATAGCTCATTTCCACATGCTGACCTGTGCTCTGTTTGTGTAAAGTTCCTGCTTATCTTTCAGTTTTTCCAGCCCTTCAGTGTATCTCTGAATGGCTATGACATAGTCTCCTTTCCTGAAGGCATTGTTTCCCTTCTCTTTCAGAGCTGCAAAACAACAGACATGCATTCAAAATAACATTTGTTTTTTATTTCCCCAAACGGTGACTGAGGAAAGAGAGGCCATACTCTCCTGTTGGAATAATCATCAAAATTCCAGTCCAGCTCCACTGTGGCTGTCTTCATTAGCCATTATTTGCAAGGGACCTCTGAGCTATTCAGTGCACATGATCCCCATTCCTCTTTCAGAGGGAAAACCAGAGCCTTTGTCTTTGCCCAGCCCAGCTCTGAAATACTCATCTCACTCCCTCCATCCCAAACCCTTATGATAAAGAGGATAGTATGGAGAAGAACACGTTGCAACAACTCTGTGAAGTATATAACCCTGTCATATGCAGCTAATTCATGCTGTGGACAAGATCGTTGGTCTCAGACAACCAAAGCACTGTCTCAGTGTGCATAAGAATGGCAACACCAGAGTAGCTTGATAGTCTCTTAAATCAGCCCAGTTCCTGCTAAGTAATTTTTGAAGGCATTAGCTAGAAAAGCCTTTAGCAATTACCGTTTGCTAAGTGTTCATTTCTCTTCCTTCGTTTAGCTCGTTCTTTTGCATCCTTTTCCAAAATTGCCAGAAAGCCATCTTTGAGCCAGGAGAGTTGGTGGTATTTTAGTGGTGTTTTGTTTTTTTTTTTTTTTTTAAAAAAAAAAAAGACAAAGCTTTTTTTAAAAAAAAAAAAAAGCTTCATTAAAATCAATCCATAGATGAGAAAAAAGTAATTTCTAAGGTATTTTTGAGTCATTTCTCTACAAAGAAAATATTAAGGGGACATTTCAACAATTAAACTGGAACATGAATGACAAGCTACTACACATAAAGACCATGCTACCACTCAGGATTTGCATACTTGCCTCAAAGTATCTCACCTCTAGAGATAAACTTGTTTCCTTTTAAATTCAGAATACTAACTTTTTAGATGAGAGGCCAGAACACGGTAACAAACTACACCAACAAGCTTCCTACCTATGAATAAGTACAGCTATACTGATAAGATCCTTGAGTGTGTTCCTAAATCTGACTGAATTTTGATTCAAGTCACTAGAAAAATTAGCTTTGACTTTGGCAGGAGTGGAATTAGGTCTTGCAGGAAGTAACAGCAATCCTTACTCCATCTCTGCTAAAACAGATTGAAGAGATACTAAATACTAGAGGGAGCACTGTCCTACCTGCGTTCACTGTCTCTGCATTTGCCRTGTCCTAAAAAAAGAGAAACACAGCACATGCATGTACACATACAGACATTTTAGTAAAACCCATAGCAGCAAAGGAACGCTTGGTTAAGTTGTTCAAAGCTACAGGGCGTCTAAAATATCCAGATTGACGCATACTGGGAATATCAAATTGACACTTAAACAAAGATGGTAAGGACTTAATAATTTTTGATATTATCAGAAAGCTTCCATTTGTATCTTTAATGACGCAAGTCACTGAAATCCAAACCCTACTGCAGGAATCAAAGCCTAATGAAATTAATGAAGGGATTCTTATGTCTCCAACTATTTTTGCTCAAATTCCTGAAGCGCAGGTAAAAGCTACAAGTTATGGCACCTCAGTGTTTGCATCCAACTTGGATAAATCCAACAGAAGTATTCTGTGTTATTAGCAGTCTTAAGACAAAGACAACATGACATCAAGTACCTCCCAATAAGATAACTAGTGAAAAAAATTAAGTCACATTCAGAACATACTTGTAAGTATTGTTCAAAATTTTTTCTCCTGGGCAAGGAATGTGAATTAGTGTTATTGAAGAGACCTAAACTGCATACAGCTTTAACTTCAAAGGGAAGAAACCCCTTACAGAAGCTCGTGTGCTGATGACTGTTCTGTTCACTGTAGTCTTGCTTTCTTCCTCCTTGCTAGTTTCTTGATCATGGAGCCTTTTCTCTGTTTCAGCAATAGTTTTTTCCTTGACAGCTGGGTCTGTGGAGTTCAAGCCTTGCACTAAATCAGCTAAAAAGAGGATGAAAAAAAAGAGAGATACACACACATGACTCCAAGCGATCCTGGAGGGACCAGGAGTTCAGTTGTGCCTCTGATGACATCTGCTTTTAAAGGCACTGGTGACCAGGATTGCCTTTATAAATGGAAACATTTACAAATACAACTTCATCTCACTTCCAAGAGCCACCTACAGCTTCTGCATTATAAAAATTCCTAGGTTTAGAAAGCAACTCATGGCATCCACAAAGCCTCACGGCACCTGAGCTCATAAGGAGACTTCACATAAAACAAACTCGGAACGGGGGGGGGGGGGGGGGCAGGAATTTTCCTCTTTTCCATTCCTTTTCTGCCTTCCTTTTACCCACCCCCTTTTTCTTTCAGTCCCTAGTACGCTATCTGAAGAAAATGGGGATGTCCCACCGCCTCCGGCCCCCGCCGCCTCCCCGCGGGCGGCACCGCCCCACGCCCGGCCGGGGGCGGCCGGCCCCGGCCCCCGCCCCACGGCACGCCCGGCCCCGCGGCACGCTTACTGATGTCGTCCACACGGCGGAGGAACCGCTGGAAATCCTCCTCCTGCTCCTCATCGGCCAGCATGGCCAGGCCAGGGGGAGCGGCCGGGAAGACCCAGCAGAGCGACCAGCCGAGCCGGAAGATACGCAGCGACCCTGCCGTTGCTGTGGGGACCACGCCCGCCGGCCACGCTCTTGACGCAGCGTCAGCGGGTGGGGGTGCGGTGGACATGACGCGTGGGGGCGTGTTTATGGAAATGAAGGGGCGGTGCCTCGCTGACCGCCATTTCGCGGAGAGTCGGCAGGCACCACTCTTTAGAGCCGGAGCCCGCGGCCGCTSCAGCCGTAGCGCAGAGCGCGGCCGGTGGCAGCCCCGGTCACCGCTCGGTGTCTGCAGTACCACCTCCGGGGTACAGCTGGCTGCTGTCCTCCTCTCCGTCCGCCCCGCGTCTGGGCTTCGTCTCCCTCAAGCATAACCCAGGGTATTGCGAGGGGCGGGAACGGCCACGACCAGTGGTGGGAGCTGACCCCGCCCGCGACCCGCGCTGGGCTGTCCGTGCCGCCTGAGCTCCCCTCGCGTCGCAGGGTGCAGCAAGGGGTCCCTCTCCTGGCCCAGCTCAGCCGATGCTGTGCAAAGTCCCGCTCGCACCGTGCAGCGCGGCCCCTCACTTTGCAGCGCAGAGAAGGCTGGTCCCCGCGAAGGAGTGGTGGCCCCAGCGAGTAGAAGGGCTGTGTCGCAGGACCTGTTGGGACGTGCACGTCCGGGCTTACCCACAGACGCCCAGACCTCACTTGCCCTTACACGGTAACGTGCTGTGCTGCCTAAGCGCCAGTGTAGAAGTTAAGCACCTGAATGTGCAACAACATCATGCTTTACTGAGCACAGATAATAGGCAAATCCTCAGCACGAGGTAAAGACAGACCTACAGAAAGGGCATTCCTACCTCCTCTTTTTGCAGATTTCTTTTGAATGCTCCTTTAGAGCTATGCTACTATGGGAAAAAAGTATGCTTTTATATTTGCAGTGTATGTCAGAGCATTAAGCAGGTGACTTCTTYTCTTCCTCCCCATTACTCCTAGATAAAATCCCTCTGATGGCAAATAGTGCTTGTATTTCTACTGCAGCAGAATGGCTGGCCTGACAGGGGCTACAGAGGGCCCCTCTACCAAAGGCCTTCCAGGTGAGCCATGGAGAAATATCTGTAGCACAGCAGAGAAGCTCCTAGTCCAGAGCTGGTAGAGGGCCACTATCTTCATCCTGGCTTTCCTCGCTTAATTTCTGGCTTGAAATCTCAGAGAAATGCTTCACCGATGGCTGAGCTAAATATGCTCCTTTTCCCTCTGCTAAACAGGTCAGCTTTTGCCTYGCAGCCTGAATGTATGCAAACCAGAAGTGAGATCTCCTGCTGCCGCTCTCTCCTGCTTGTTGTTTTATCAAAACACACATCTGGGTTTGATTTGGCAGAGTGAGGAGGCAAGCTGCCCCGCTGGCAGCTTACAGCAGAGAGCATATCAGCAGAGGCACAGGCATGTCGTTTCTCCAAGGAGCGTTTAAGATCCTTTTGGTCTGGCTTTTTTAATGCCYGAAGTTGTCTTCTGTTCATACACAGGAGACAGGAATGGGATAGCATGGGCAAAAAATCAGTGAAAGGGACTTCTTCAGTTAATATAAAGAACGGCTGAACTGAAGTTTAGCAGACCTACCAACTGGGAGAGGGAACCTGAAGAAAGAAACATGAACGCTTATCCACAACAATACCCTCTAGCCCCCGTTGCCCTGATTTTTATACCAGACTTGGATTTTTTTTTAAGATACCCTTTAAAGACTGGGGCTTTCTCAATCTTTGTTTGGGAAGGAGAGAGACTGGAACCGGCTGAGGGTTAAGCCCTCATTCAAAATGGGCACTTCTTCCCTCCAAGTTAACGGGATCAGAGGGTCTCAGCAGCGTCTGAGAAGTGGCCACTTGACAGCGACGATTTCTGTAACCTCTGTGCTATCAGACAAGGAGGCGTGTCCCTGGGAGGGTGCTCAGGTCAGGAGGTTGCAGGGTCTGGGGGGTCTGGTGCTCAGGGAGGCTTCATGCCGCTCCCGGGAGCCGGCGCAGCCCTTCCCGGGGTGGGACATGCAGCCTGTCGCCAGTGAGACAGCCAGAGGGTGGCACCATCCTCCAGCACAAAAAGCAGCTGGCCAGCTGGGAGCAAAGATGTGATTTCAAGCCTTTTCCTGCTTTGTAGCCTGTGTCCCCAAATCAGCCTCCATGCTCCTGCCAGCCAGGCTTGTGCACTGCGTGTGCTGCCGAACGCGAGCTACCCGCCCAGCTGTGCGTGATCTGTCTGGGTGGATGAAGCTGCAGGAAAGGAAACAGAGGGGCTGCCTGATCTCCAGCAGCGCATGCAATGGCCCGGAGACACCCGTCTCAACCTTTTCAGGCTCTGAGGGCCAGCTGCCCTTGCAAGACAATCCTAGCCCTCCTTTACACCATGTGGCCCTGCTGGGATGTGTCAGGCTCGTGGTTCAGAGCAGTCTCTGCATCCAGCTTCCCTCACACCAGCACTTCACACAAAGCATGTCCCCATCAGGACGTGCGCATACGTGGCTCCAACAGCCAGATGGGTCCTTGTCACCACTCTCAGGAGACGCTCTAGGGCTATGTTTTCAGAGCCAGAAGATTGGAGGTGGCAGTTAATGGAAGCTGTCAGCCACCAAAGGGAGTCAGAGCATCACTGAGTCCCTGCTGCACTGCCAAGATATTTTAATTCCAGACACATTATAACCCAGCCATCTCAGGAGAGAAAGGCGAGAAACGGAGAGAGAGAGGTAACCTGGCAAGTCTCCTGAAAGCAGCAGCATTGCCTAAGGTGTGGGATACCAAGAAGGGCAGGCCACTCTGGTGTCTGCTGGGCATGAAATTAGAAATCTCACCGTGAAGTTACAAACCGCGGCTACATTCATCTGCTTACTCTTCAGTGTCCCACCMCACTGCCTGGGAGGAGAAATGCTTTCCTGGGCTATGTGTACCAACAAGGCACTGAGCTGCCTGACTCCACAGGCAGCGAGGATCTCCTGCCCCTTCCAGCCCCTTTGCTGCAGGAACTGCCAGAAGATCCCTTTCCCCTTCCCTCATGCACCGAAATAAAATAGCTCACTTCTCTCCTCTTGCTGCAAGTCAGCTCTGCTCTTGCTCAGGTAAGCCTCCATCCCAAAGGTGGGTTTTTTTCTTCAGTGAAGCTGTTTCAAATCCAGTGTCCGTGGTGCCCAATTAAAAATACCCATGAGGCAATAGCTATGTCACTGGGATGCTCAGCAGTCTAGCTTTTATTTGTTATCCTAGAAAATCTGGGGAATAAAGCCATGCTTAAGGTCTAAGAGAATAAAAACTGTTAAAAGCAAACCACACACAGTACAAACAGCTTGTCGGTTCATTAAAAGACGAGTTGCAGATTTGCAGCAAGCGGAGGTGGGGCAGTCTTTCTTGCATAGCCCTCTCTCTTGTCCCATGGCTGCTGCGTGCAAGCAGCAGCATCCAGCCCTATGCACTGGCGGAGAGAGACTCTCTCGGTTCCTGCCTCTCTCGCAACGGCACAGTGAGAGGCTGATGGAGACAAGGGAGGGGCAGTCAGAAAGGTTCTCTCCGATGGCTGTGAATCTGCACAGGTAAACTCCCTCCAGATGGGTGGAAAACAGAGCAAGCGCTATTTCTGCAGTCCCTCCCCTCATGTCAGGTGGACTGGCTGCTGCAGTTCAGCGTCCTATGCGCTCTCAGCTGCCAGCTTTGCACTCTCCTCTCTTGCCTCTGGGATACCCCACTGGCTCAGTGGCCTAGAGAGCAAAGCCCTTCAGCTTAAAGATGCAGCATCTCTATAGGCAGATCCTGCCTTTACTCCCAGTCACCTGCATCAAAATGGTCTTTACTTCTGCTCCTCCCATTCAGCTTCCCCTTCTCTGTACAAAAAGTTGCATTTCATTCTGCCATCAGAATCCATTGTTCACGTCTCCTGTTCATCAGGCTCTGCAGGAGGGCTACAGCAGAAAGAGCATAATTTGCTAGCATTRCATGGAAAGCCGCTGCTCCCTCCCAATGCTGGTCACATGCTCCTATAAAGTAACTTAGAGAGTAGCCAGCAGACATGGTGCTATACTGCTGTAGGGCCTCTGATGTGCCAGTGTCCCCAGCAGAGTGAGGTGACTATGAGCTGCACCAGCGAGCCAGAGAAACATGAAGAGAAGCCCGCAGGACCTCAGCCTCTGTGGGAAGGATGAAGCTAATAATGCAGCTGTGGAAAATAAAGAGTTGGAATTCATTTAGCAGCCAGGCAGACACTTCATTACAGCAAATGAAATGAAGAAGTTCTCAATTCAGCTCCGCTGCGAGATCTGCTAATCCCTTAAAGAGAGCATGGCTGTGGTGCATGCTCCCTGCCTGGAGCTCTGGCAGGCTGTGCTAGGCACAGCATTTTCCTGCCAGTTTGCAACAAACAGTAGGGAGCTTAATTGGCTAATGTGCAGAGGGGAGAGCCACCTTCACTGAAGTGGTGTCCAGGTCTCTAAATATTTCCATACAGTTCAGTACAGAAGCACTTAAAATGATGCCCTGAAAGCATGTGCATGTCTATTCATATATTTATATCTGACGACAAGCCAGCTAACTAGAACAGCTAGAAGAGACGAGAGAAAGAAGAAACTGTTTGCAGCAGATCTCCAGCCACCTCCCTTAAGCCCCCCCCTACCCCCGCTTGGACTTACCCTACAGCCCAGCCTGTGGTAAAAGGAAACATGCTCAGCCAAGCTGACGTTGACAGTTGGGTGCCATGGCCTCAACAGGGGGAGAGACAAGTTAAAATTACCAAGAAAGGTAGGTCTGAAGATTGATGAATGGCTGAAGAAATACAAAGATCTAGTAAAAAAATTTTCAGTTCTGTTTGTCATTGAGCACAACCCTGACTCCAGGGAAAGAAAACTCATCACTCTTCACACATGGGCATGTGCTCTGCAGCAACAGTAAATTAGGCTGAGTGCTCCAGGCCCCTCTATTAATCTCTGAGAGAAGAGGAAAGACTACCTGAGCTCCTCACGGTTCATTAAGATGCTACAGCAGGAAACAAGCCAAACACCAGCGAACAGAGTCCATCCACCAGGCATTACGCAGGGGTGACATTGGTGTGATTCAGGGAAGCAGCAGGAACACAGAAAAAGGCAACCTCAGAGACTTCCCTTGAAGCAGAATCAGTGACTTTTATCAATTAAAGTTTCCTGACTTGAAAGTAGTTRAATTTTTTTTGTTCAAATGGTTAGGAAGTGAGAAAAAAGCTCTTTTTCAGCCAAATGGAAACTTTAGTGTGAAAATAAAGTCTACTTTGCCTGAATTTGTGGAGATATTCTCAAGAAAAAGTAAACAGACACCCCTCTGCAACCCCAGGCTAGAAAAATTAAATAAAATTTGGAATTTGGCAGTTTTTAGCTAAACTTCTAGGAAAAAGAGAAAGAAAAAAATAACACAGAAAAAAGAAATAAACCATTTCTAGAGCATCTCTTGACTTTCCAACTTTCCTGCAGAAGCAAGCTGTACGATACAATTCCACATGTGCATATTAGTCGAGGACTGACACTGTACCACATCCGCCCACTCTCCATTGTTCACAGTGGGTTCTCATAAAAAATGCGGTATTGCAAACATGCAGTATAACAAAGCAGAAATCTATCTGAATACAGAACCATTTTGCCTTCTGTATGCCACCGACTGGAATAWGGAGGAACTCTTTTCAAGGACAAAGCAGGCTGGGAAAACTCCACAAACTGTGTAAAAGAAAGAATCAGGAGAGGGAAGTCAGGAATTCCGATGAAAGAAAAATGACAGCTATAAAGGAGCTGAGAGCATGAATCTGGAACATGAATTCAACAGGAATTCTGCAGTGACAGACACCTGATGAAAGAACCCACCAAGAAGATGGATTGTTTCCTGTGCATTTTTCCTGTCCCTTTTCCTGGGACAGCCTTCTCTAAAGCAGTAGTACCAAAGACATGTGGGGCCAATCACAGCAGCTTTGCTGAAATACTGTCTTACTGTAAACCACAGTGTAAACAGCAGCTAAGAATAGAGGGCAAAGCACTGGAGAAGAGGCAGAAAGGAGAAGGGTATTCTCCTGAGATAACAAGTACTTTAGCTCAATACATTTACTTTCTTCTTTTTCTGTGAGCAATTCTGGCACCTAAGTATTAACACACATCAGAGCTCTCATGTCTCCTTCTGTGTCCTGGAAGATCAATGCTTAGGACAGAATTAAATTTAATTTGATTCATCCCGCATTAATCAAGTTCAGGCACCCAGTTCAGGATGGGTTAAGGACACCTTTTAAAGCCAACACTCACATGCACTCCACCCCCCGCCTTTCACAGCCAGTAAACAGAGGAGTGCCTTTTCAGGGGAAATCCATCTGTCCCCGATTCACAGTGGACATGAAACTGCATTTGTGTGTTAGTTATCTCAAGGAAATTATCTACAGTGGGACAGAGAAACAAACTTTAAAAATACTCCTCTTTGTGACACTTGGCATTTCGGAAGGGCCCGTCAGTGGAATCCCATGCTGGCAGGTGTTCTTTCTGCACATCCGAAGTTTGGAAAGGCACTACAGTAGCCCACTGCTGCTGTTCAGAGATGTACCAGCTCGAACCATGCAGCATGACTGCTTCACTAACGTCACGGTGCAGACAGTTGCATTTCCTGCTTGTCTACAGCCCAGAGCCTCAGACAGATGCTTAACTCGTGCTGTGGGCATGCCACAATGGGACTGCTCACTCTGCGTTAAGCTGACATGCAAATACAACCCTGGGAATCCAGGTCTGTACACAGAACCTAGCAGAGCATCTGAAGAAGGGCAGACTGTATGCATGAGCTTTTTTTGTAATTTTTATTTGAACACAGTATTCTGACAGAATGCAAAGTCAAAATCCTCAGTTAGTATCAGTATTTACACCAGTGAGAATGGGAATAAAGGTGGAATCGATGTTTCACTTGGTAAAAAGATTTTTTGTTTTTTTGTTTTTTTAACAAGATACAAGGCCCCCAAAAGTAGGGAATGCTGGGTAAGGATGTCAATGGAGGGTCTGAGAACAACTATCAAAACAGCCTAGTGTGAAAATCTGGGGTTTGAAGGCTCCATAGAAAAGTGTGAAAATAAAACTCCACTCTAAAAGCTGAACAACTGGATGCACTATTATCTTACCATCTTTACGTATGGTGCAGCATGAAATGTAATCACAACTAGAAGCTGATCAGTCTGCATTGCCATATAGATATATATGTATGGCATGGATACATATATAAACATATACAGCGTAAATGGCATCACCTTGGTCCCTCTTCAAAGGTTTAAATAAAAGCAATGAAGCCTAAGCTATCTTGGAAATGGGGTACTTCTAAATTAAAACAAATTATTCTCCATTGAGGGCGAGTATAAAACCACTCTCCAGAATTAATCTACAAGTATTGGGAGGTGTCACGAGGGCATTAAAAAGGAGTTGGATGGACAGTCCCAGTGTTCAGGCAATCACAGGGTTCACGTCTGCCTCGGAATGGCGCTCACTCCATTGATCTCGACACAAACCCACTGCAGTCAGCAGGGTACTTTCTAATGATGCAGCTGGGTGTTGGATCGGGCTTTGAGTTGGTTACCTTTTATGACAGAAATGCCAATCCAGGTGATAGTTACCACAATTTTCACCCAACAGGTGCTGACCAGTGTCACTGGACATGTTTCTGGTCATTAGCATTGTACAGCATTTGTTTCCTATCAGCTGCTCAGCTCTCAGTGGGTTATAACTTAGGAGGTATAACATACAGATGACAAAAGCAGTTAAAAACTTTGCAGAAATGAGGAACAAATTGTTGTGGTCATCCACAGGAATGGAGGTCCACACTGCCTGCCCACTAGTCCTCTGCTGCCCCAAGGACTATCCCCAACCATAGACAAACCATGGTAGCTTTTTGTGCTGCATTTTATGGATTGATTCCTTCGAAAAAAAATCCTAGGAACCGTGGGCCAAACTTCCCCATAGTTATAACGATGCTGCTGTGATGGGTCATGCAAGGGCTGAATTTGACACAAGGCTTTGAAGTGAGGACCCATCCTGCCCTGATATCCTGCTCAGGATGGGTATTGCATGAGTGTCTGTGCCTGCGGATCCAGTCATCCTCCATTTGCATCCCAGGAGCTAAGGAAAAAAATGCAAAAAACCCCACACTTAGCAAACGACAAGACCATTATTTTTCACAGATTGAAATTATGTGATGCCACTGTAAAGGACTGCATACTTAGAAGAATATACCGATAAAAGTGGCTCAATKTACCTGAGCCAAACTTGCAGTGTACCCACCCCCCATCATCCTTCTGTTCATCACCTTAGCGCAATGGAATGGATGCCATAGTCAGCTCGGTTTGATTTTTCATTTAAAGGCTTCTGTTCCTTGTAAGAGTTGTTCTCTTTTTTTTTCTTCCTGAATATTTTTTTTTCAAATCTGAACTATCGCTACACCTTCCACATCCAAACTATGTTGAAGCTTTTATTATTTCAATACTATGACAAAAAACACGTTTCACACTAAAATAGTCACGCACCCACAGTGCACAAGCTTGCAGATCTAAAGTAGAATAAAAAAGAAAACAAAAGGGAAAAAAAAGAGGAAAAAAAAAAAACCAAAACCCCAACAGAAGGAACATCTCTATACAATGGGCTGGTCTTCCCCTATATATCTCTGCCTTCCTTCTGCTCAAGCCTCCTTTCTTTTCACCCCGACATCTCTGTTACTCCATGACTCCCAATGATAACCTCCCTGCTCCATAATGATAATACATGTACCACATCAGCCCCCTTTTCCAACTGTTAAAGACACAATGCCAAGACAAATGAAATCAACGAGAGTCTTGGCATTGATTTCCAAGCACTTGCTCTTGATTTCATGGTTTTGATTCTGCAGAGCATATATAGATGACTCAATGCACATGACGTGATAGAATAGAATAGAACAGTTCAGCTGGAAGGGACCTACAACGATCATCTAGTCCAACTGCTGATGGAGCTGGCTTTGCAGGAGGGGTCTTGCATGCTGCCAAGCACCCTTGTGCAAAAAGTCTTTGCTTTTAAATTAGATCTCTAGGGTCAAAGGAAATAGTATTTACTGACATACTAAGGAGGAATTGATATAGTCAAACATTTGACATGAGACCAGACCAGCCCTAACTGTACAATCTCCCTTCTGCTTCTCAAAGCTCCGGGAGGGTTCCATGAAGGAAAGGGGAGAATGTCCTAAAAAAGCAGAGATGATATTTCTCTTATGCAGTCAGGCCCAGGTCCAGCAAGGGACTTAAACTCTTACTAAATTTAAGTATAGAAGGACTCTCACCAGCAACTCTCTCATTCCAAGTTAAGCGTGTGTTTATGTGGATTGCTGGATAGAGACCTTGATTGGTGACAAGTGGTTTGAATACCCCCCACCCACCCCCAAAAAACCAAACCAAAACCCAGCATTACTTTTCTTCTTACTTCAGTAAGAAATAATAATAATAATAATAATAACAACAACAACAATAATTAAGAAGAGATAAAGGGGAAACAACTACTGTAAACATCCATGTTTTAAAATGTCTCCCTTTGCAAAGCAAGCATGCTGCTAACCTAGTATCTATAGACTGTATTTACTCAAAAAAAAAAAAAAAAAAAAAAAAAAAAAAAAAAAAAAAAAAAAAAAAAAAAAAAAAAAAGCAGCTATTTTACACATACATTTAAACACAACAAAAGTTAAAAAAAATATTTGTCAATTGTAAACACTGGAAAGAACAAAAGTTGGCAAAAATTAAAATAAAATTTAAAGAAATGTAGAGTCTGAATACTGCAAATTGAAATATATCCCCGAAGCTGCAATTTTGGCATTCTTCCTAAAAAAAGATAATAATAAAACCCAAATAAACGTCTAACGTGGAAAACAGAATTCAGTCACAAAGAGCTCAAAACACTTTGCATACTGAACAAATACAAGGTGAACAGAAATTATAACTTATTTATGAGGCTTTACATATTTCAAACTCGACTGAAAAGTATAAAAATAAATTGTGGACTTTGTTCATTAAGTACCAGCTGTACCGAGTAGTACAGTGGTTATATCTGCTATACTAACAAAGGAAAGAACAGGGTCTTTTTTTTTTTTTTTTTTTTTTYTTTTCCTTTTTTYTGTCTAGGACTAGTTGATTTTGAGCTTCCCAACCACATTGCAAATGGTATTTGCAATTTTGCTTATTTGAATATACACAGGGTCAGCTAAGCCCTGATTTGGTTATGGGTTTAACCCTGTTTTTAAAATGTATTACTTTTTAAAAGCAAGTGCACAACAAATAGAACCTTTCTAGAAATCTTGAAAAAAAAAANAAAAAAAAAAAAAAAAAAAAAAAAAAAAAAAAAAGAAAAGAAAAGAAAAGAAAAGAAAAAGAGAGATTCCCCTCCCTCCCCCCATTTATGCATTTTCTGTTTTGTTTGTTTTTTAAAAAAAAGGCAACAGACACTAGAGGAATGAGATGTGTGTTGTGTTTTGTGTTTTAAATGCTTGGGTGAAGTTGTTCTGTCATTTGTTTTCATCTGTCGCTGATCATGCTTTGCTCTCATTTTCATTTGTTTGTGTGGCTTCATTGGGGACCGTCTTGACTTCTGCTGGAGGTGTCTTAGTTTCCATTGCTTGCACTTCAGATTTGTCTTCTACTGGCATTTTCCTGAAGAAGAATCACCAAAATGGCACAGTTTAGAGACAGAGAAATATAGACTGTCTATTGCTGAATTAGCCATAAGGAAAGAATGTGTTTCTGGAAACAAGCAAATATATCGTCTTGCTAGGGCAAAATGAGCATTTCCAGATGCAGAAATAAGTAAAACCAAACTCACTCCCCGCCCCAGCTTCATTTAGCTCTAGTGAAATCTTTTTTGATTTTCCTCCTGCCCTGAGTTAACATACTAGTAGGATGAGGTCTCAGGCTGCAGCAGAGGCGCAAGGCGTGTTGTGGTGTGAAAAAAGGAGCAAAAGGGAAAACTCACACACGTTGCAAAGGAATTTGATTTTACCATCACTCATTTATGTCACCCAAATGTCCTATTAAAATAGAYGGCCATTTTAGCAGAAAATCTTTTTCGCTACAGGAAGTCAGTCCCAGAACTTCCCAGTATGTTGCAAGAAGGGAAACACAGAAGAAACGAATTTTGTCAAACATTTTCACAAGTGTAAGAGAGGTCAACATCTTCACAGGCTAAAGCTCAGGTTCATCAGCCTGTCTTTTGGCACTTGCCTGAAGAATCAAAGAAGCCTGTTTGTCCAGCGCTCTCTTCATAGTCACGAAAAGTGCCACACAAGGCATATCTGGTGGCCTCCCTGAAGAAGTGCCCATTCCAGCCCATTAGCCACAAAGTTAGTCTGAGATGACTGCAATCTTAATTCACCCTGTCGAGCAGGTGAGATGAATCTAAGCCTATGGTTGCAACACTGATTTGCCCCAAGGGAAGCAGATGAGCAGCACGGGTAGAAGAAGGTGGCTGGATCAGCAGAAAGAACACAGCTCTGCATTCCACCATACCAAGAATTCATTTACATGACACAGACCAAGTTGCATTAATTCAGTTGAAATGTTTCCTCACTATGGGCAAACCATTTCCTACCTCCTTTCAGCTCAGTTCAGATCACAATTCTCTATTCTCTTTGTCTCTCTGCAGCACCCAGCATGACAGAGCAGTGGCTTTAGGTGCAATGAACTGAACACGGATTTCTCTGCTTGGGAGTAGCTCAGCTGCACCCATAAAGGCTGCCTGGTTCCCTTGAACCCTAGTGCATCTGCTATGTCACCCAGGCTTTCCAGGAAGGGCCAGATGCTCCATAGCTGTGTGGGGCACAAGGCAGTGCTGTGGAACAGTCACATGGCAGGAATGTTTCCTGACTTAGGGGACAACAGGAACACAGCAGGGAGGTAGGGAGACCAGAGCCGTGAGATGTAAAGGCATCTGAATAATACAGTAAAACAGCATGGGTTTTCACTCAGATCTGGAAAAGAGCCTGGTTCTCGGTTCTACAGTGTCTGACTGACTGCTCTTCTGTGAGTGCTAATACATGTTGCAATCACAGTGTCAAAGCCAACGAACAAGGCCAGTGCTTTATTTTGGATTAAATACAGCGCTTCCAGAATGAGGTAGTTTTCCCGGAGATGTGAGGATGGAAAAAGTTCTAACCAAAGCTGGGACTTAGGGTATGTCTCCAGTGTGGTTGCTATAGCATAGCCTAGATTTAGCCGAGTGAGCTGTAAACCTAGCTCTAGAACAGCTACTTAGGTTCTTGGCAGCAATCTAGCTGACAGCACAGAGCCCAGTGTCCTCAATACACTTTCTTTTGCAAAAGCTAAAGATGCAGTGTGAACACAGTCTTTTGGTTTTGGGAGCTGGTCCCACAACAAATCTGAGCAGTCTTTTCAGGACTCTTTCTCATGATAAAGCACAGACCCTGCTTGGGCAGGAAAGACAAGATACTCCTCCTATTTCATCCTGCCTCTATCAACACATGGCGTCCAAATAGGAAGCCAGAAGGAACAGGGACCTTAGGTACTTGTCCCCTCAAGGGTGGCTTATCCATTTTCAGTCAGCATTTTCCAGGCTTCTGTGCTCATGGCTCTGTCAGCAACTGCCATCCAAACCAACACAGTAAGAGTGTTCTTGTCCAACATCTGCACAACAGCTGGGGACCCTCCCCGCAGTTACCCAGGTGAGGACTTCATGCTGTTTTCACTCTCCAGTTACAGTATCATCTGCCAAACACAAGGTGCAGACTTGTCTCAGCTGAGGAAAGTGGATCCTGTCCAGATGGCGTAAGACTCCAAAGGACCCCTGGGGTTGTCCTGCCTAGGAGCGTGCTGATGCTCTCTGAATAAATCAGCTGGGTAAAGAGAAGACCCAGTACAGTGGATGGAGACTCATCTCTAATATACCAGGACAACACACTGCCAAGTTATCCTGACACAACTGTGCTATGACTGCTCCCCCTCTCTCAGACAGGATCACATTGCCTTATCCTTTTGCCAGTTTCGGGACAAATCCAGAGGTACCATGCTTTTACAATTTCACATGGCACTAGTTTCTGTCCTGCCTTACACTGAAATAAGTTCTGAAGGGCTCCACTGATCTGTTAGGAAATTGAATTTGGGTGGCTGTGCTCATTGAACTGCAGGAACTCTAAGGACAGCACTTCCTTTGCATCAAACTGAACTGTTTCTGATCGCTTTCGTAAAAGAATAACCTACAATAGACAAAGCTACATAAAAGTCTAAAGAATAACACATTTGCGATAATTCCTGGGTTTGTCTTTTCTCTGCTTCCCTAGCACAGCCTCTTCCTGCTTTCCTCCTGGACCTTTAAAGCCAAGCCCTGTTTAGTTGGTTCACAGGTGAGTTAGTTTGCTAAGGAAACAATGAGATCAGTTAAGAGAACACCCAACAAGAACACAGCACAAGCACCAGTGCACGAGAGACACAGCACACAACCAACAGAAGATTAAAGGCAGCCATACTCGGTCTTTGCAGGTGCAGCAGGTACAGAGCTGTCTGCAGTGGAAGAAGCAAGCTCACGAGCTTGCCCGCTAGTCACGCTGGCAGGAGTAGTAGTGCCAAGAGCTGCAAAAACATCCTTTGCAAGATCAATGTCTGGTGTCTTGAAGGTCCCTTCGTCCATTTTAAAGTCCTCATTCTGTGAGGGGTTTGTGGTGCTGCCTGAAGCAGCCTCGCTCATCAGATTGCTTGGGTTCTTGGTTGTCTCTGTTGGGCTCTTCACTGTACTGGGCTGCACAGCTTCCTTTTCAGGGCTCTTGGTGCTTGAGACCTCCTGCTTGGGCTCTGATGGAGCCGGAGGGCTAGTGAGGTTTGCAGGGCTTGGGGCAGCTGGCTTGTTACCAGCTGCCACTTTGGAGGTCTCGGCCACGTTAGCAACAGCGCTGGGGCTGAGCACTGCACCTTGGTTGGACAGGACACTTGAAGACAAATTAGTAGCTGGAGTAGAGCTTGGGGTATCGCTGAGATCAACAAGGGGGGCCACTTTGGGGGTGGAGGAGGGTGGTGGTGAAGAGACTGAGGTGGCTGCACCTTTGGCTGGAGTAGCCTGGCCAGGCGGCATGGAGTTTGAGTCAGGAATGGCCGTGGCTGGCAGGGCAATACTGGAGGTCAGCGTAGTGGTCTCGCTGGTGGGGCTGTTCTGAGCAGTGGCAAAGGTTTCAGTGATAGTGTCAGAGTTAGTGGTGCCCGTAGTTACAGAAGGCAACATGTCCTCAACAGTAGCTGTGGTATCGGCAGGGTGCCTGTGAAGAGGACAGGAGTAGAAGAGAAATAGAGACAATGAAGCCCGTAAATCACAGCAGGGGAAAGGGGAGCAGAGCATAAGAGTGAGAAGGCAGGTGGGTGATGCAGCAGCAGCATAGCATGTAGTTACAATGCACACACACAACATGGAGAGGTACTCAGAGGAGCAGAAACCTTTCAGAGGTCAAAGGTAGCAAGGGCTGGCTGGGATGACTGAAGAGTAACTAGGAAGAGAAAAAGAGCAAAGAGGACACGTCCTTCAGGAATGGCTTGCTCGCGCAGATTTTTGTTCAAGTCTTAGCCAAACGTAACCCTGTCAACCTGCAGAGACTCTTCTCTTTTAGACTAACTTTCCTCTCAGCCTCTTCCACCTAACCTCACAAGGAAGCTTTCTACCAATTCCCTGAGCTTGCAGCCCTGTGCCATCTGTCACCACGCAACAAGGTCCCAGTGTAGGACCCCTGAATCCAGTCCCTCATCTTGGCCCTGTCCTTTTGCCTGCAAGTCTAAGGCCTTCATCAAACCACACAGAATATAATTTTTTTTCTCACACACACATGTAAAGCATATATATATATGTACACATACATACATGCAGCTTTGAGATGATGTTTTCTGCCCTTTTGACCAGATTCCAGCCTGTTGTGTTAGCTGGAATAAGGTTTGCTTTAGGACAATGTCTGACAGTGTAACTACACTTTAGCAGCCATGATGTAGCACTGGTTGCCTTAACAAGTACACAGATGTGAGGCTAGAAAAACAAATGGTTTATTCCATGAGAAGCCAGTGTGCCTGAGAACACCATCTCAGGCTTATTAACAGAGAGAAAACCTTCACAGAGGAGGGTAATTGAGTTAAAACTCTGGTAAGACTAGCCAAGAAAATCAGGACAATATAAATCCCCGCTATTCCTCAGTGCCGTGCGTCCGCATTTCAGTGCTGCTTGTGGACATAGCCTCCTTTCTCCTCTCACCTCACAGAGACTTCCAGCAGAGCCATTTTACCAGTGGGCCCCACTGCTAACCTAATCAAAGGAGGTGAGCAGTATGCGGGTGGTAGAGCCTGAGCACCTCACCACTGTGATGACTCTGCTGAAGGAAAGGAACCCAACTTGTGTCATCAATCCCAAACCTGACCTAAATATTAACAAGCATTTCAGCAGCTTCCTAAAGTGAATTCCTCCCTTTACTACTCCAGAAGCTATGGGGAAGTACTCAGAGGACACTAGAACTGCAGCAGTTTAGGAAAGAGCTTAACGTAGACAGTGGGCAACACTTAAACCTTGCCAATCCCAGCTAACATGGATTCACAGACTCGGGCCCCAAACAAGTTCTCCAATATAAACAAAGCTCGTAGGTAGCTCTCAGCCCTCTCACAGAATAATCAGACTTGCCACGCCTCCCCCAACATCCAGAGCATAGCTACTCTGCTGCTATCAGTAGAGAGGACTGCTTTCACCATGGGGCGTTCAAGCACTCATCCAGCATTGCTAGGGCAGAGCTCAAGCAGGAGTCGGTGCTAGCTGGGGGTTGCTTTTGCTCTGGATCCTTTGCAGTGAACCTGGACAGGTGCCTGATCTACACACTGGACAGGACTGGCAGCGACAGGCCTTTCAAGAAACATTGCTTTACTCCCCTTCCAGTGCTGGAAATAGGAGTCACTGAATCTTGGGGAAGACAGGAGACATTTCCTCACTGGTATGTCACAAATGGAGCGTGGAGATTTTACCTTTCTTCCTCTCTTCCTGCCCTAAGTCATGGGCATGAGAGACCAGGGATTAAGGCAACTGAAGGCAATGTATTGACCCTGTGCTAAGATTGACTAATGCCAACATACTCTGGCTCCGTCAGCGGGGTGGTCTCATTGGGCTCTGTGTGTTTTCCCCCATCGTGGTTGGGGGTCCGCTCCTCTTCAGTCCGCACCTCCACAATAGGCTCCTTGGACTCATCTTTCCTGTAACAAGGGAATTGCATGGAGATTGGTTCCCATTCACACTAGGTATCCTCCTGCAAAGACACGCTGCAAATGTTGATAGTGAATGACAGAAACGGAGTAGCCTAAAGAGCAGATTGCTTCTTTTTGTCACTCCCCCTTCCAGTTGTTACCTACAGCACAGAAGACCACCATGATGTCCAGCATTTGGGCCAGCCATCTGATGGCTACTAACAGTAATAGGACAAAACCAGAGAAACAGTTGAAGAAGCCCCTTCCTGGAAATATAAAGCAGAACCAGTGTGGCCCCAGATCTTTCCAGTACCCTCCCATCAGAGATGAGGAACCCAGAACTCCCTAAAACAGTTTCTTTTCTGGAGTTGCTGAGGGGACACACTGATCAACAGAAGGAGCAATATAAGCGATGACAGTACTCACGAGAAGGCAGCTTTACCCTCCTCCATGTCTTTGCCCTTGGCTCCTGGGCCGGATTTGCCGCATAAGTTGACAGCAATGCACATCAGCAGGCCACACTTGTTCAGGAAGTAGCAGGTGACATCCACAGCCACCAGGAGCAGCACAAAGATAACGATGAGAATGCCTACGATGGCAGCAGTCCCAAGGCCTGACGTAGGGCTAGTGCTGGCTTTAGAGACCAAAAAGAGAAGAAAAGAAGGCATTGTAGTTAAAAGGTGAGTTGGGGCTAGTCATGGCTCAAATTTGGCTGTGCTTAGGTTGCAAGCATGGAAAACTTACAGAAAGTATGCCCCCTCTCTAGCAGCCTTGTGTTATAACCAGTACTTTATCCTAAAGACATGCAGGACAATCTACCTGAAAAGACAGATTCACTTGGACCTAAGGGAGCTTTTCCCATCTCTATTGGGCTAAGGCCCAGAAAGCAGACTACAGAAACCTCTTCTACTGTAGCATATACCCAGCTGGAACTCTGAAGGGCTCCTGTTTCCCTCCACCACTTCCTTAAGATGAAGGCTGTGTCTAGGGTCCAGAGTGACTTTGGCACTGCCAGCCTGGCACAAGGACAAGTGTAAGTGAAGCCTGGACTCTGTAGCATGACTTGCCCTGGTGGGACACAGAATACTGGGTGATACCTGTGGGACCTCAGCATTGATTAGCCCCTTATGTGGTAAAAACGAAAGGAAGAATTAAAACCCTTCCTGTTGCTCAGGTAAGACCCAGCTATCCAGATCTAGAAAGTGGTAAGCTTTTCATGTCTTATCCAGAGATAGCTGAGCTCATCAGTGAATGCTCTAGGAGTGTTTTGGCTTAGGTACAGACAACGATCCAAATAGCCTTCTGAGGAAGCAGATGGTAAAGATAAGCAGACTGTCACTCTGTGACATTGCCCTGGTCACAGCAGCTGCCTGCTCCACCACACCCAATCTCCACCAAGTTTCCCCAGCTATAGAATAGAAAAAAATACCTTGCCTTTTCCAGTAGACAGAAGGACAGCAGGTGAGAGGTTGTGATGGAGGCTTAGAAAATGCATGAGGTTGCCCATATAGTACTAACTTCAGGGGAAGTGCCTTTAACTTTCTACCTGCTTATGAAATGCTGAGTACTTTCTTAGAAACAGGGAGCGGATAAACACATCAGTTAATCCTGTCAAAGCCTTTGATCATCACAAAACCAACAGACACATCCTTGAATGTTGCCAGCTGCAGCTTCCCAGCCTCCTACCATCATACCCTGAACACAAACTACTTTTTGTTCCCCTTGTTTTATTCAGAACAATTGTTTCCAAGCTGCTGATCTGCAGGCAGAGCATTTGGCTGTTGGCTCATACAGTTCAGCACCTATTTAGATGTAACAAACTACTCAAAACCAGCTTGCTAGTCTCAACTGTCACATAATTTGCCTCTCACTATGGGACTGTGCACGCAGCAAAGGCCTGTGCATCTGACAGAGCTGCTTACTGACGTTTACTGAGACAGCTAAACAAGAGCAGCATGTTTGTCATTGCCCGTAGGAGTATTTTGTTTTTTTCTTTCAATTAAGATGCAATTCTATTCATTTCTGCTGCATTTTTTACTGCTGGATGTCACAAACCCCAAACACTTAGAATCTTTTCTTTGCAGAAAAGCCCAGCAAAGCACCTCTTTCCCTTCAGCCCGATCTATGTTGACTTTGACAGGTAGAGAGATCATTTCCAGGGCTCACAGACAGAGCGCCATACCTTCTGCCACACATTTTATTACTTAAAAACAGGAGAAAGAACATCCTTAGCATGAGGCAGGTAAGTGTTGTTTGATTTTGTGACCCTGATATGTATTAAGGAATTCAGACTCCAACAGGAAAGTTTCTTTCTGCATTTGATTGTATCCAAAAGTCACTCTGAGGCACCCGACTCTTGGCACTTACATCACAAGGCCATTAAATGCTCAGCAGAACATCTGTGCCACAGACCAGACCCTTGCAGCAAGCTACATAATTAAATGAATTAATCACCCTCCGATGCATGCAGGGAGTGAGGAGGTCATGTATTTTCCCTCTTCTAATGTATTCAGGATTCTTGCATGGATTATTCAATAATTAACATGTTCCTGTTCACACCAGCTCCTGGAGAAAAAGCTGAAGATGTGTCAAACTTCTCTTCTCTTCCATATCATCTTTCTGGGAATGAGCTCTTTGGCAGGCTAGTAAAGGTACACTAAGGAAAGCATCACAGACAGCATTACAGGATAATAGTTCCTTGTTGTGCCTCCAAAATATACCTCATCTCAGTCACCAGAGCTGGAGTGAGACAAAATATTTCATCCTGGGACAGATGGAATTTTCCCATGTGCTAGAAGACATCTTCTGGAAAATTCCATTCAAACGAGAGTCCTACTCTTTGCTTCCTCTCCCCACCAGCTTTTACAAGATCTGTCGGTATCAGCTATAAGCCCTTTAAGGTCAGGAATTACCTGTGGCATAAACCACATCAATAGCCTTATACATTGCCCGTACCTTGTCTGTGAACCACTGCACATGACCCATGTGAACTGCAAGAAGAGCTGCAAAAACTGCAAACCCATTAGGACAATCATAGCCTCTGCCTCTGGGGCACAGCCAAAGCTTCTGGGTCCTCAGCAGGCATTGCAGCAGTGGCTGTTTTCAAGCGCCTTAGTGTTTACACATGGTATTGGATTTGGGCAAGCTGCTTTACATGAATAGTAAGGAAGGAACTAATTTCTTCCCTGTGCAGGAGTCAGTTTGCTGTGCCATTAGAGATCAAAAGGTTCAGGCATTCCCACAGGATCCTGGGCCAGCCTGTTACCATTTTACTTCTGGCAATACCAAGGCACATGTATAAACAGGGAAGCAAGGAGCTGGAAATGAAAGAATACGTCTGTCTTTGGCATTGGTCTGACTAATGTGGGAAAGCTGTTCAGAAAAGATGCTGAGGAAGACGACGATTCAGAGAAAGATCACAATTGTGGTTGAAGAATTAAAAAAAAAATTACTTGGGAAACACAGTCAATGTAACTTCAAAAAAGAAGTGTGCAGGGATTAATTAGGTCATTGTAGCCCTATATGCAGCAGAATAGTACACACAATAAAGGCGCTTAATTTGAGCAAAGATACAACAAGATTCAAAAGCTGGAAACAGAAGGTGGATGAGCTTAGGCTAGGAATAACGTATGAAATTTTAACAGAAGTCCCCAAATGAGAGCAGAATGTCGTATCTTTCTCCACCAAATCTGGTTGAATAGAAATCTGCTTTACTTTCTAAACAGGGATTTTATGCAGATTATTTAGAACTACTGCAGAAAAGCATGTCTGAATACTCACCTCTCTCTATTTAGGATTAGTAAGAGAGAGCAAAAAAGGAAGAAAAAGATGGTTCCTGTTCCAAGCCACATTTGCCATTCCACTTAAAATGACAATGGCGGGTCCTCATATGTTTGTGTGTGCATGTCTGTGCATTTCTGTGACTAGTGCTTGGGAAGCAGAGTATTAGTTCTCTGATAGCCCTTGGCGAGCACTAGGATCCATTGGGACAGCAGACACTCTGCTCCGCAAAAAAAAAAAACCCAGCAAGTACCAGGCCCCACAAAATGACTGATCTTGCTAATTACAATGTGTATAATGGAGAAAGTGCCAGACTTCTACTCAAAGGCCAAGTGATGGCTCCATGATTTGATCTACAGCCTGTCTAAATTTTGCTTTTACATAGCTTCCATCACCTTCTTGTGAGGCACTGAAAACACTTACAAACATAACATGAACAAAAAAATCTAAATGTTCACAGACAGAAAACCTGAAAACTATTGCAGGTATCCCACGTTTTATGAAACTTCTCCAAACCACAGGCATGTTGTCAGATAACCTGAAAGGCTTTTCTCACATGAAAGGTTAGAAAAGGTCGGATATAACAGAGAAAAAGATGGTTTTATGACTAACACAACAGATAAAGATGTTCAAACCTAGCATGGATTCTCTGTTTGCCACTGATTTTCTCTGTGACCCCAAGCATCCCTGAAACAGTAAAGCTTCAGCCACTACAACTGCCAGAGATTTGCTGAAGCCAATATAACCAACAGTTCGTAGCAAAGATGTGCCCCRCTATCCTTCTACTCTGTCTCAGGGTCCTATCTTTTATGTTTAGGAAGCAAGGGCGTAAACTATTTATAATGCTACATTAGGAGCACGTATATGTATACATTATCCTGTATACATTGTCCTGTATAAATACAAAATAATTCTGAGTTTCCTCAGAAGTCCATTTGGTTTAATTAGCATGAAGATACAGTTCTAACCCAGACTGCTGTGGTCTTGCGGCCACAGAAAGTGATCTGCAGCTGATCAACAAAACTGCAAAGAGCACCCAAGTTACGCTGAGTGACTGTGCTGTCAATGAAACTTCAACACGAAGTGCTGCAGGACAGCAGGCCACAAGAACTGCTGTAACCTGGTAGTAGACTGACTGGCCCTGAAATTTTGGCACCCTCTGCACAAGGTTATAAAAACCACCAGGCTGAACTACTGTTCCCAAAGATCCAATTTCTGCTATGATAGCTACAAAAGAACTCTTTTTTCTTCTCTAAACACCCAATGGAGAGCTACTGAACAGGTACAAGTCTCCCCTCCTTGTTTCTCCCTCCCTCCCAAAGCATTGTCTTTCATGCTCTGCCCCTCTGCGCCAGGGGAGCACAAGCAGCTACGATAAGAAAGGCTGCCAGAAGAAGAGTATGGAGATGGGGAGAATAAGGGCACATCTGCAGAGGAATGCCCTCATTTTTGTGCTATTCTCAGATTTTACATTTCAGACAATGAAACTGGGCCAAGGTAAGTGCCTGCAATGTTTTTTTTCTAGGCTAGTAAGAAAGCCCTGCAATTTTCAGTAACTTTCAAATCTCTTCCACTAGTTCTGGTTTTATAAATTCTAACTCATGACATGAATTGATATTCCAAATCTTTCAGAGACTAGCAACAAGGAAGAATAATATAAGAATCCTCAAAGACCCCATGAATGTGGAGGCTGTTGGTACTACATTTCTTTTTTCTGTATGTATTTTGTAAAGAAATTTTGCTGTTGCTATAAAATGCAGGAAGCATGTAGTATATTATTCAGTTTCACAGAATGGCACATTTGATTAAACTACATCAATCTACAAATACTTCAAGAACTATTACTCCATCCTATAGCTAAATTTATGTTGTATTTAATCAAACTAATATTTAGACACTTAATATCCCTAACGAGTTTGCTGTGGCCTAAAACAATTCAGTGTACAAAAGAAGTGTATAAATAAACGGTTAGGTTGTTGAGCATCAGCTGCTAACGCTGTGTGTACAAGAGTACATGTGTATCACCAGTGAGTGCTACCGTGTAAATAGATGGTGGACATTTCTGACCTGATCCAGAGCACATTCAACCTGATGAGAAGTTTTCTATTGATTCCCTTTTGCTATTCTCAGGACTAAGAGGAATAATACTTCCACAGGTTAAATAAGGAAACACAAAATGTTAAAAAAAAAAAAATCTCGAGACCTTAATTCTAAAGAAGTGAAGAATTTATTAATTACAAATTATTTTTCCAATGGAAAATGAGCTTCCTGCAAGACTGACCTTTCTAATCACCCTTATTTTACAGCGTACAATAAAATGACCCATCGGTTTTACTTTCTGCAACTCTGTACAGACATCTGCCCTGCCAGAGAGAGCAGAACCACTCAAATGTGTCTTCCTAGTGGGGTCTCCGTTAGAGCATGCAGAGAATGTTCAGGCACAGGCAGACAAAGAGACAAACAAGGGATGGAGAGAAGCAGGTATGATTCCAGGCATTTCGAAGGCCCTACAGTATTTGGCAGAAGAGAGAAGAACAAGCAAAACAAATAAAATTCATTTCATGCATCAGAAGAAAAAAAAAAAACAAAACCAAAAAACCAAAAAACCCCCCCCCCCAAAAAACAAAACACGAGAAAAGCTAGTTGTTCTCAGTGGATGCTAACAGCTTTAATATGCAAACACTTAAAAGTATCCTTCAAACAAGGGGTGCCACATTTTACAGACCTCATTCTCTCAGACACTCTGCAATTTATAGTGAAAAGCAACATGCGAGCAACCTTCTGTTMCAAGTGACAACAGCTTCTGTTTCCACACAGATTTAGGCTCGACAATCTATGCTTGCTTTCAACTTAACTACTAGGTAGCAGAAATACACAGCAGTCTGTGGAGCATTCCTTCCAAGACAAGAGGGCAAAGGATATTTCCCCAAACTACTACTGAACTCCTTTTAGATTGTCACCAACACTGTGTGGCTTCAGTGGTCTGCTCCTGGCTTCAAGCTCTGTTGTTTTCCTATGACTGACTCCCTTTCCAAGGATGAAAAGGGGAATATGAGCATACAAAAAGGAAAAACCTGTAAGCAAAGAGTGAGTCACACGAAGATCCTCTTTTCAGGAGTAAAACAGACTGTAAATCTGAACAGCTGATCTGCAGTCTGACCTCTGCCACAGCTGCCCTTCTTCTATACCACTGCAATGCACACACCTCAGTGCCACTGGCTGCTTGTTCCACTCCACCAGCTTCAAGAGTCAGGAGAGCTTCAAAAACTTCTTTTTATCTAGCAGAAACTAGGATGTGTGAACAATTGCAACTGATCCTGGTGGAGCAGAACATAATCAAACAAGGCCTTCCTGTAAAATGAAGGCAGCCAAAGTAATGCTTTGACAAAAATCTTTGAAACTATGTAGAGACTTAACAAACTGGGGGTACAGCTGCTGGAATCCCATGGGCCATGTGAGTTCCTACAAGGCTCTGCAGTTCATCACACACACATGGAAACATCTTTTCTAAGTGTTGAGGTTCCAGCCTTCCTGTAGGTATGACTTGTTCCCACAGAACATGTGCTTGCAAGGTGGAGTGTGTGCGCTGAAAATCTGAGTGTTTGAACTYCTTCTGGTTCTAGATCTGAATCTATGTCTCATCTCTGAGCACAGAAGAGAGAGCTGGCTTTTCTGCAAACTTTTTTTTTATTTTATTTTATTTACATCAAGAATAAGGCCTGGGACCTTGCCCAGCATTGACTGTCAGACCTCAAGGATCTGACGTATATCTAGTATCTGACATGTTATGAATCTGCATAAACTGGTGGTAAAAATATCAGTTATGCTCCTTATTTTTACAAACACAGGGACAGAAGATCTTTTTGTATATACTCCATGTTGACTGGATTCCTGTTTGCTGTTGAGTATGGGATTCTTTTCAAGTAACTTCAGCCATGTAAACGATCTCTCATCTACTTGTCTGGGCTTTGCCTAGTCACCACAGAGAGGAGGCCCCTCAGAGCGTAATGCATCTCCACTGCCTTAAGGCACCTCTCCTTGAATAGGAAGAACGGCCTCCAGAGGTGCTGCTCTCTCTCCATGCAACACTATGTAAAGTTATAAACTATAATTTATAGTTATAATCTATATAAGGCAAGATAATTTTAATAACCTATGAGTTGGGTGAGATATATCTCAACCTCAGCTAGTAACCTCCGTCTGTGGATAAGGGGAAACCCACAATACAAGCTGATATCAGATCTACAGATGAACTTAATAAATTCAGCTATAGGGGAAGGTCACACAACTTTTTAGTATTATGATTACTCTTGCTGTACTTCAATAACACTAAGGTGTAAACTCAAAAGATCTAACAAATTTTCTATACTCTAAAACACTGGAGGTGAGGGTGTTTTTGTTTGTTTGTTTTTTAAAAGAAATCCATATGCTTTTGTATGCAACACCCGCACAAAGTTTTCATTTATAATTTAAATAGAAAAGCAGTTCACAAATCATAATGAACAAGGTCTGAATAAATACAGCAGAGACTTATGTGCAGAGCATAAAACGCATTGTTAAGACAAGACTGATGGCAGGGTTTTTTGTTTGTCCCTATTAGAGTTTTGTTAGAAAGATTAATCCCATTCCAGACAACTGATAGTATTTGAGGCATTCTGTACAGACAGTTCAACAACTGTCAACAATTTCATCCTTGGCAACCTCAGGCCCACTCACAGAGAAAGAGAGACCTGGAGGGAGAGACATACCCATTTTTATAAGAGCATCAGAGCCAAATGGATTTCCCATCACAAAGGCAATTCATGAGGGGCACAGGGTTTTTTGTTGTTGTTGGGTTGGTTTTCTTGTGTGGGGGTTTGCTTTTTTTTTTTTTAAGAACAAGAAGAAAAAAAAAAGTCAACTGAAATTTGTTCAACAAAATGCAATACACAGAACTTGGTAACAAAGATGCATTATATTGCACCAGTTTACACCATGGATTAATCCTGTCTGGTAGTGTCACATGCACAGTTAACCACAAATATTATTAAGGATCAGTAATAATAAAAATTTAGCTGGTCAGGTAACTTGATCCAAGCTAATCTTTTCTGTTAAGATGGCAAGAAAAGGGATCTCTCTACGAAGTTGATAATACAGTGGTGGAAAACCAGAAAATACTAGACAAGCATCCATTGCAAATTTGTATGCTCATGGGCTGTATTATGCCCCAGATCCACTATGGGTCATGAGATACTTGACTGCACACAAGGGGCCAATGAAGTCGCAAGGATTCAACCACATAAAGAAGAAAGAAAGAAATCTCTTCAGTGTAATTCCCGCAAGATGTTTATATTCAGACCACCACATCAGGAAAACATTCTAATGGCCATAAATTTGAATCCACATGCAAAAGCCCACAGAGACATTTGCACAACCAGTAGGATTATCTCTGACAAATCTTCTTTCTCTTTTTATAGTCTGTGGGTTTAGATTTGTGGATGGGGCTTTAGAAATCTTTTGCACAATACAGTGGTGATCAGCACCAGATGTGCAGAGAAATCAGTAAAAAGCAGTATCTTAAAAGGCTTTCAATATTGTACCTTCCTTTGATGAAAAACAGCAAGCAAACAACAAAAAAATCTTTCTTTACATCCATTAAAAAGGGCAAATTCATTACAAGTAACAAAAAAATGTTAAAGAGAAAAAACTTGGCTTAGACCTTTTTTCCTTGTTACAAAATACTGACTCTTTCAAATTAAACTTTTTTTTTTAAAATGTTCTGTGGTTTTTTGTTTGTTTGTTTTTTTTTTTTTTTTTTTTTTCCTTTTTCTCTGAACTGACATGATCCTCTGAAGCAAAGTTATCTGCTTTCACGCCTTGGTGGGACCCAGGCCTTTTCAAGCAAATATTGCTTTATTTTAAGTTTCTAACAGAGCAAAAGCAGAGTCACTGCAGAAAGAAGCAATGAAACAAAGGAGGACGACGTTGATGGACTTCCCAAGGTCGCTGCAGGTGCCAGACAATGGTTCCCAGGAGGGGAAAATATGGTTGTTTAAAAACAAATTTGGTGCATGTGGCAAGCGTGGATGTTTCCCCGTAAGATCCAAGGTGACATGTGTGACGACAGACATAGGAAAGGAGTAAGGGGAAGAAGGGAGAGGGCAGGGAAGAAAGGACGAGGAAGAAAAAGAAAAAGAGAGAGAAAGAGAGAAAAATAGATAAAAAAAATTAGGTCATAAATATAGAAAACATAAGAATCAAAGGTTTATTTAATTTGGTAAATTAAAATGGCTAAAGGTTAAAGAAGAGCATTAGCACATTCACACCGACAAAAGGGCCGGTTCAGAAGCTCAGCAATGTCCAAAGCCGCAGAGCAGAGTTCAAGTCAGGGTTTATGGGGTTTGCAAGCAAATGAGATTAAAAATGATGGAATAGAAGGCTCAGCGAGAAACACAAGAAAATGGTTATCTGGTATTTGAAAGGACAACACTGCCTTTTACACATACAAAAAAAATAAAAGCTTTTGCATAGCAGACAATCCACCTGCCTGTCCAAGTCCTTCCCCCAAAGCCTGTTGTACCAAGGACTTGGATAATAGATCCAGGTGACTAAAACCCTGGAGAAGCAAGGTGGTCTCAAGAATACAAGACTGACTTTTCCATTTAGCCTTCCAGCTGCTTGTAAACTACTCTAATGCAATTATTACTATTACTGAAAATAATACCCTTATCCTTCCAACCACTAAGGACACTCTACAGATGATGGTAACAAAGGACTGTACATAATAAATATGCATTTTGCCTGCAGGAAATTCCTAGCTATTACTGTCAAGCAGAGCAATGCCATGTTAGAGCCATTGGCTCTGACTTCTCCTGTGTAGCTCATTTTGAAATCAAAACATAAAAGCTAAACGCCATAAAAAATAACAAAAGATGCTAAAGGAAAGTAATACACAGAGCCTCTTCCCTACTGCAATTTGGCATACTTGCCTTCATTTCAATAGAGGACTGTGGACTGCATGTCAGAAAGATCCAGCCTGCCCTCTGGAAATATTTTCCCCAGCATTATTAGTTTGGGGATCAGCTCAGGGAACCACAGGGTCCGGCAACACCTTGGACGTCCTGATAGAAACCAAAGTCCTCTACAAAATGAAAAAAACCTAGAGAAACAGAGTCACAAATCCAGCATAGCCAGCAGTAACCATTTCACTGCACAGTGCTCTACTTGCCCCTGAACCAGAACACGTTCTTTCTGAGAACCAACTGCACCCATCTGTTGGGTCAATCCTGCAGCAAATTTGCACTCCAAAACAACTACTTTTCAAAGTGCTTCTGACATTTCCAAGTGCAACATTTGAGTGGCAACCTCAAATCCTGATTCCTCCTATGCTTCACAACAGACTAAGTCAGGAATAATTTCAGAGAGGCCAAAGTTGTTACACCTGTGATAACAAACTGGGCTTCCCCCCCCGCCCCATTTTTTAGAGGGTCCCTGCCCATGTTACTGTTGCATTGCACTGATGCTCAGTGGCATCSGGGCTCGTTGCTCCTCCCATTGCCAAGCACTACAGTATGAGCACTGCATATTCCAAAGGCAACAGCGTTCTCAACATTTGCTAATACACCTGTGCAAGACATCCCAGCTGTCCCAGGTAGCTTTGTTGTCCCATTGGGCATGTAACAAAGGCTAAGACAAAATATCAGCACAGGAAGGCAACAATGGTTGCACACAAAGGAGTGTGGAGGAACAAGAAGACTGATCAGCACTTGTAGCTTTCCCTGGGGAGATGCATCACAGTGCAAAGGAACCACTTTCTGCTGTTTCCAGCCTACTGCATTTGCCTGTTCAGCTCTGAACTGACCTTAAGGCACTCTTTGCCAAATTACCCTCACTTTCTCCTGCCACATCAGTCACAGTTGTCCTTCAAATATGTGAGGGTAGTAAGTATTAGAGCTGTTGAAAACGAGAATCGGAGAGTAAGTTGCTTAATGAGTTACTGAGGGTCCTTCCACCCAAAACTACAGCCTTGTTCAAACACATCCCAATCTCTCTTTTGCCCCACTTCCCTCCTCCTCCCTATCCTCATCCTCCCTACCATACACATTTTTCAAGCCCCAACCAGCTAGGTCACTCATCTGTATGCTTAACAACATAATCTGACTTAATCAAGTGGAGTTGCAGCATGCAAACTGCACAAGGCCTCAGCTGTTTCCTTCAGACAGGAAGGGAGTGGGCACAGCGGGGGCAGACCGAAGACTGAATTCTCAGTGCAAGGGAAAGACTGAAGAAAACTCTCTAGTTGTTCTGAAGAAAAACACAAGACTGAGTTAACAATCTAGAAGACAGAATGAACTAAAATCACTCTCTTCAATATGGACTGTCAGCACCAATCTTGGCATGAATATGCTTAACCCTGGCTGTGCAGTGAGGACTTATCTTGACTGACTCATCAGCTTCAAAGTTCGTCCATCTGTCTTTAACCAATCAGAACTGTAATTTACAGGTAGTCCAGCAATTTCATTCTTGAGGTTTTTGGTTTGTTTTTTTTTTTTTTTTTTTTTTTTTTGTGTGTGCATGTTTTTTTGGTTTTTTGGTTTTTGTTTGTTTGTTTTCCTTCCCCTTTAATGTGCACTACTACTACCTGTGTAGAAAAGAAATACTGTCCTTTCCACACCTTCCAGCGAACTGCTAAATTCCTAGCATCTCAGCTAATAGGGTCTGCTTGTTTTTCATAGCATTTGTGCTTCCACCTTACTTTTTAAGCACGCTAATAAGTACAGTCTGTCTGAAACAAGAGTTTCCAGCAGCATTCTAATGCTATTTAGTTACTTTTCCCTAATGTCCTATCCAATATTAAAACAGCGCTGTTTTAAAAYTACTGTAATTTGATCTCCATTTCATTTAACAAAAAACCTTCAGAGAAAGATTTTAACCCCCTCCCTCTCCAACCGCTAGCAAACTCCTTATGCCTTTATTTCTCCAAAGGCTGAACTGGATGGACAAACGAGCAGTAAGCAAGCCCAAAGCAGATTTAGAAGGGAAATCTGCATTGTGAAAAGCATCGCCCCAGAGATCTGAATGGTCTTTTTGCTTTAGTTTAAAATGGGAATCCTACTTTCTGGTTTCAGAAAGTGTTTTCTATCCACTGCTTTTCTCATATGGCAATCCTGTTACCCTGATACAAAAAGCCAACGTTCCCTATAAACAGTCAGACAAGGATTTGTCATGTAGCATTCCTAACAGTACTAATGCTGTACATACTGTAACATGGACTACAGTACAGGTATGTACATGGCAAAAACTAAGCTTTGGATGGGTAACCAATTGTGATAATGGCTTTAAGCAAGCAAGTTGTCAGGGTTACTCAGGCACATTAAAGGATGCAGCACTGTTGCATTAATTGAAAGCAGAAAACAATGCTAAAGCTTATGACTGCTGTACCTGGGATGACAGTAGGCTGAGCAGAAGTTCGGAAAGCATAGTGAGCTGGTTTGGACTTCCCTTGCTGGTTTTCAGCTATCACATAAACCTCATACTCTGCATTCCAGTCCAGGGACTTGAGCATGACGTGGTCACTGCCAGACGGAAGTCTGATCTCTGGTTTCCATTCTGAGGAATGCTTCTGCAGAGCAGTGAGATGACAGGCAGGGATGCAAAACACACAGCACAAAATTAGTAGCCAGCTTTGAGAGCACTGTAATGGCTAACAAACAAATGGAAAAGTAGGGAGGTTTCTACACAAGCACATGCTCCTCAGCTAATTCAGGGGTGCAAAACATCATGTGCTGTTGGCTCTAAGTGGAGAGGGCAAGAGATACTGAAGCAGCCTCTTTCCGCTCAGAATCCTGTTTTCTGCAGTGTTACCACACCTGAAGAAAATCCCTCCGTTCTTCCTCTCATCTTTGCCGCATCGCTAGACTACTTCCATTTCAGAGAGGAAAAGCTGCAACTTCCGTATGTCTCTGCCCTGCAAAGCACTTTAAGAGTGTTCTTTCATGTCTTAGTATGTTAAATTTAATCATCTGAGAGACAGAGATTTACCTCTTAACACGGGTCTGGCCTAGCTTACACTACCATTCTATTCTGCACCATTTAAGAGAGATTTTAAAAGGTGCATACAACTAGTAACTTTGATAATTCCTACTCCAGTTTCAGGGAATCCAGATGTACATTTCACCCAGACGAATTTGAAAAACCCACTGCCAAGGTACCTTGAGACAGTCTTAGGCAGCTTTCTGGGACTGGACTGTGTTAACAGACTTTTCCGTTTCTGCTGGAATTTATGATTCTGTGATACTAGATTGTCCTTTTGACATTCCAAAGTCTCTCCCCATTCTAAGAAGCTCTAAGTAACCTAAAATGCACAAAATGATGGTGGTAACGAATACTCTTGGGATTTCTAGACTGCAGTGCAAAGTTTGCTCTGTGACTTTACTCTAAGGATTGTTCATTTGTAGCATATAAAGAAAAGATTACTAATAGCCAATACGGAATTAGTTCAGCACCACATCTGCCAGACTCAGTCACTGAGAAAGTGTCCTGCTTTCTTAATAGCTGGAAAGCTTCCATATTTCAGCTCAAACACACTGGTACAGCTGAGCTGCTCCCAGGTATATTAAGACTGAGAAAGCGTGCAGACAATACAAAAAAGCTTCAATAACTTCTGGCAATTCTTTCTGCTGCCCTGAAGAGCTTCATATTCTCATTGACCGTCTCTCAAGGTCCTATTCCTCAAGGATGCGCTAAGCATGCTAAGCAATCTCTCCGACTGGGTGTTCGTGGGGTTTTTTTGTTTGTTTGTTTTTCTTTTTCTCCCCCCCTTCCCATCGTAGGAAAAAAAACCATCAAAAAACAAGGGCCATGTTCAGCTTACAACAATACTAGCTGCTCATCACATAGATGTTCTTTCCCAAGACTAGGGCTAGATGTTTTGCTCAGAGAATCACGTATTGTGCAATCCTGGGTAATTTACAATGAGAGCTGATTAAGTTAGGCCTAAAGGGGAACGGCTTCCAATAGCCTCTCTCACTTTATCTCTGTCTATACTGACTACATTGAACGTTGTATTCAATAATCTGCAGAATAATTTGGTACTGAAGCACCCATTACTCAATCAAATATGGCAGTTTCAATGACCAATGGAAAGTTATGATTACATGTCGGAAGGTGGGCAATGCTCTACACTATGAACCTCTGGTCCCCAGCTAATTAAGTTGTTGCTGGCAATCCCATCTCAGAAGTATATGAAATGAAATAATACTAAGTGCATGTAATTACCATATGCTCACTGTTCTACAGAAGACAGCATGGAGAAATAATCTTTCATAGTCAAAGTGAAAGGAAAGAGAATGAGACAAAGATTTTGTACGTTGCTTCTGTGCACGTCATGTCTCATACCCTATACGCTTCCACCACACCTGCTTAGCATGTATTCCCGAACTGGCCTACCTACAAGATCTTAGCTTCAGGGTTGTCTGCCTATGTAGTGAAGCCTGAGTACTGAACAGGCTAAATACAAATCAGGCTTGCGTATCAGTCATACTTACAGCTTTGTATTTGATCAGATAATGTCTAATTGGGGAGCCACCATCATCCTGCTTGATAACATTCACTTTAATGGAGTTTCCATCTTCTCCCATCTGACCTTCCAGTTTGGGTGCACTGGGTTCCCCTGAAACAATGGTGGATTTATGGTTAATTGTAAAAAAATTCATTAGGGAAAAAGTACTCATCAAAATCAGAAAAATACTTCATTATACTCAGCTGCTAGGGTATCAGCCTCACTCTGACCCAGACACAGAGGACACGATGACACTAGGGTACAAATATTTGCAAGACCCAAGTATTTCTGCATTTGGTAGTTTGTTTTCACCAATACAAGTTACCATTTTTGTTTGTGCTGGAATGGAGTCAGAGGCTAAGTGGAAAAGATCCCACCCTTCCCCAAGAATATCCTAGAGCAATGACCAGTTCCGAGTTATTTTTGCTGTAAAACACTGATGTGAAACACCTGGAAAATGTCCAGATAGAGTATGTGGCAAACAGGCAGGCTGCTCTTGTGAAACATAGATGTAAAGAGCATCATTGAAAAGGGACATTATGCTTGTCACACAGACCTGTGTTGGCACTTTGAATGTTGTTTAGGTTTTATAGTTGCTGGACCAGAGACTCACCGCTGTGCTCACTTAAACGAGTGTGGGGAAAAAATGGTACTGAATCACAACAGCACATCTTTTCACTCAGCTTGCACTGGTTTAACTAATTGCAATGAATACAGGCTGGAGAGAACTAGAACCCTTCGCTCTTCTGTAATAACGATTTTTAAAAGAAAAAGCTATCATTTCCCAATTTGCACCCCTGACATCAGCAGAAAACTGAAATGTCATTTGCCTCTGCAGGGCACACTGATTTACAACCACACCCTTTCACACCCATGTCTCTACAACTGCATTTTCTAGCTAATTCCTCCATAACCCACACACACAATCTACAGAGGATGGTTCCCCAATCCCAGCTCAAGTACTTCCTTCCTGCACCTTTACTGTAACACCTCTCCTAACAGAAGTCAGATCCACAGATTGTCCAATTACGTATTTACAACATGCCCCCTCTCCCTCCCTCAGAAATCCTGCAGCAAATTGCTCAAGAGACATGCTTTCTCCTTCCGCTTTCGTATTACCCCAGGGATCAATTGTTTCCAAAGTGCTCTGAATTTACTATGCAAGAGGCATTATTACCTATTTATTTGTTTTTGTGGAAAAAGAAACCCATCAACTGAACAAACCCCTGTCCCCAACAACGTAAGTATCAAATTAGCAAAAGAACTTAAATGACAAAAGGGCACTGGTCTGTCTTTTCAAAAGTGACATAGACCACAGGAGAGCTCAGATCTTAACTTTCTGTCAGTGCCTGGATGCTTGCTTTGCTCCATTTTACATAAAGGCAAGAAAGGCTTAGATTCCTCTATGCCAATGCTCATCTGAGATTGGAGTTGGAGCTATTATTTCTACAGCCCTGAAATGTCCCAAGAGTTTAAATGCTAGTCACAGTCAGTAAGACTTGGCAAAATTTATCATAAATCTTGCTGAATCTTACTAGGTTGTTTTACAGTACTTACTGAGTTCTTTAGTATCAGCTCTGTGATGTAGTCTAAGTGCTTAAGCCATGAATTCTGGGCTTAAAAGCTTCTTAAGAACTTCCGACCATTTTAGCTGCTATTCTCTGGAAGCTATTCTGCCCAGTTTCTTTACGGGTAATTTGAGCAAAACCAACACTGCAATTATTTGTAAGTTAAAACTTACAAATCAGCTGCAGTGGGCAATTCGCAGACTCCTGAGATTAATTACACTCTGCTGGCTGGTCTCATTACGGGGTCCTAATTCTTACAGGTATTTCAAATAACAATTAAAGGGGTTGAATGTTAAAAAGCAAAAAATTCCTACACCTCTGTTTAACCACAGCTATGCATATTTTATGCATTTTGGAAGTATTTCTATTTATTTATCTGAGTGGTGAATAGCTCATTTAGAGCTGACTACAAGAAATTTATATACAGAGAATACAACAGACAATGCACATCCTGTGTTTTGCTGTGCACCTTGAATCTAAATACACTTCCCAAATGTTTGCAGCCCCAAATGTTTGCACAGGTTTGCTAACGCTGAGCACACACTTTACCGTTCTAGCTCGACGTGACCTACGGTTCTGCTAAAGCACCTCTGTCTTGCAGTGCCACTTGTGGTTTGGACAATGGGCTTTCTCGAACACATGCTCACAGATACACCAAAGCGTGGTGAAATACGATTAAAAGATGATCCAATTCTGAATGTATCCCAAAGAGAACAATACCGAAACTCTGAAACGGTGACATTTGTGACTTAAGAGCCTGAATGTAACCAAATGAGAACAAAACCAGGACACTGAAGTAACATTTGTGACTTTTTAAAAGCTCAGCCTGTTGCCTAGAGTAAAACTTTTAGAAAGACTTAGTTCTGTTGCATTATATTAAAAGTAAAAGGAAATAATAAGCCAGTAGTTTATTAAGATCAACTTTGAAAGATAACATCAGTCATGGGAATTTATAGGAGCTTCTTTCAACCCAAAAAACATTCTCAGTTCTAAATCTATTCTGTCTGGATTTGTATTCAGCTACTAATGGAGAGCACATGCATTTCTGACTGGCCAGAGAAAGGTTAATCTTCCGGTATCTTTCAAAGTTGATCTTCAGAAGTAATTTGAAGCCCTTCCCCCACCCCCTTCCCCTCCAAAGAAAGAATTCAAGCACTTTTTTTTTGTGAAACATCAATAAGAAAACTGCAAGACCTAGACTGAAACAGTTAATTTAAGATTAATTTGATTTTCTTGCAGGCTAATACGTGCTCTAACATACCAACTGTTCCAAGAAGGTAATTACAATCCATGGATACACAGAGCTCTTTGATGTGAGATACGTACATTTGTGTTTCACAACGTAACAACTCTTCTTAAAGATGCAGAGAGGGAATGCTCCTTTTTTCCATGTTATATTTTTCTTTTCCAAATCCTTGCCTCTGCCTGTATCCCCATTACAAGACTCCCATGATACGAGCTGGACACTCAAGAGCTGTATTCCACCCTGTCCACTGAGACAGGTTTCTCAGTGACTGTACGTTGAAAACACAAAGGTAATGCTCTCAAGGTGACCATGGAGCTGCCCTTGTATGGACCTCTAGTGCGGTTTGAAGCAGATGGCACACAAGAATAGGTTTTCCTGTTTATGTTACAGGAGGTGCTATGCACTCCTCTGGAGTTCTCCTGGTTCACATAGTATAGGGCCACTCATGTCTTGAGAAAGGACAAGAGAATTTCGTGTTTAACTGATGACCACATTTGCCATCTACTGTATAGACAAAAGGCTGGATTTTTATCTTTACTGCCAACTAACTGAGGCTGCATATTTGAAAAGTCCTTCCCAGCCCATGTTTCTCCTGAAATTATGAATGCTGAAAGCATTCCTAATGCATACAATGCATTGCAGATTGAAAATTAAATGGGAACAAACGAGTTCTAGATGAGCAGAAGTACCTCACCTAGGCATACTGAAACTATCAGATTAGCCAAGCAATTATATTTTTTTCTTTCCTCGATCCTAAAAGAAAAATATCCCCACAAAGGTTACTGGTTTTGACTATTGAGTTGAGTTGAAGAAGCTATTACTGCAATAATTGCGTCACGACTATTAACCAATAATTAAATGAAACCGGAAGAAAATGTCTTGTTCTATCACTTTTTCACACAAGAAACCAGCTCCCAGTAACAACTGGGGGTGAAGCATTCATGGCTACTTATTTTGCTGGACACTGAGCCACTCGACACTGCTGAAACATTTATGAGCAGCAATGCTTAACTGTTGCCATATTTGTGGTAGACTTGATGAATGGCTTCACTGGTAACTAGACAGTACAAGATCAACATCTCCTTGGTACTCTTTCCCATCCTCACCTCAGAGAGATAATTAGTAGTAAGTAAAGAGATCTTGAAGTGATAACGGAACATGGTACTTACAGAATTTGACCTCATCTAACACAGGCTAGAAATTTTTTCCAGTGATTGAGCACCAAAACCAAGATGTGAAGGAACATCCTTTGGAAAGATGCTCATTCTTGATAGATTTTAAATGTCAGAGATGCTGCTGTACTTTATACACAGCCATTCCAACAATTAATTACCCTCTCTGCTGAAACTTTTCTTCACTTTGAATGGTCTAGTTTCTAGCTCCCAATTCCTTCCTTCCCCAATAGTTTAAACGCACTTCTGCTCTGAGAAACATTCTCTTCAAATAGGAGAATATGGACCACTCCTAATGGCTGAAACCCAACAGGTATAGCAGTACAAGCTCTGGTGGAGAATACTTCCGTTTTCTCTCCATAAATACATGGCATTTAATTTTTCTTAAGCAGGCAGATGTAATCCAGATACAGGGCTGTAAAATTAAAAATGGGTTAGTGTGTAGTTTCAAACAAAGGAGGAAGAAGTTTAGTGGGAAAAGTTTAGTCCAGCAGAATCAGCGTCCCTATGATGAGTCAAAGTGTCAGTAGCTGAAGAGAAGAGATTGTTGTCAGAAGGTTAGAGAAGAAACTCATGCTCACAGAACATGCATCCTCCCTACAGGATGGGGGCTGAAAAGCAAAAGTGCATTACAAAGGTGTGCTACGTGCCTGGGGATCTCCCATTTACACTGAGCTGACTGGACATATTGCAGAAATCTGCCTATTCCACCCATAAAATGTGGGATCCTTAAAGAATCCCCCTTGCGATGCTGCTACTTAGCTTATTGAGAGCAGACAGCTCCAAGCATGCCAGACTTCCTCTGTATAATCATTTTACAAACACCTATCTGCTTAGAATTCACTCTGCTGCAGAAGGAGGGATGCAGGATCTTGTGCTTTCACCCTCTGGTGAGACAACGCTGAGTGATTATGTCCGAGCCAGATGGCACCTTATTCAGCCCAGCAGCGCGAGTACCAAGTGACGCAAGTGGAGCCCCCTGGAGGGCAGAAGACAAGTAACTTGGATTTTCACCCCTATGCTTTACTCTCCTTGAGAAATGGGATGGATTTGGCTCAAAGACGTAAAGTTTACAGCTTTCAGCCACCCTACGTACTTTGTTAGAACTTGACCACTTCCACTGATTTAAACTTCACCCGTAGGACACTCTTCAGCACAGGAAAAAAGTAAACCAAATAGGTGCTTTGCCTATGAGAAAAGCTAATAGACACGCATGGCACGCTGCCTGCTTCTTGCAATTGAAACTATTTTTGAGCAAACCTTCTCTGGAGGTGAATTCAAGAGAGCTCATGAACTCCTATATTTTGAAAGGCAGTGCATCTGCTCTGCGAAGGCTTCTCCAAAGGCGTCATCGCCCAGAAACGACAAGCTGTGAATTAGATAGCCTTCAATCTCTTTAGTGCCTTTTAGGAAACTAGGCCTGTTTCTGCTCTCACATCTTCTGCCGCTCTGGGGACTTACTTTTTCTTTCCATTAACTCTTCTTTCTTTATCTTTACAACCACAAAGAGCTGCATGAAAAAACCAGCCAGACTCAAGCTCTTCATCGCTCGTCTGTCCAGATCCCTCCCCCCATTCCTTATAGCTGGCTTCTCAAGAAACAATAATGACATCAGGAAAGACTCCTGCTGCATTGGTTTGCCTAATACCAGATTTTAGGCCAGCAAGATGTTTCTGGCCAGTATGAGACACAAGACACCGGGACGAGGTGGCTCCAGCCTTGCAGCTCCTATCTTTCTAGGAAGCAGCACAATCATTTTGCTGCTTTCCGTGAGGGCTACCCAATTGCTGCACTGTACTGGATTACAGTGCAGGCCCCAGGAGTCATCTAAGTGTTACTGCATGGTCCTTCTTTTCCAGCAACCAAGTTTGTAACTTTCAGAAAGGAAGAAGCCAATGCTTTGCTCTGGTAAGAATACAGGACAGTACATGCACGAAGTGAAATGTTATTTATGATGGCACTGCCCTGTCAGGGTACACATCACTGGTAATCCAGTGTTGAGCTCAGAGATCCATTCTTTGGGCTTCAGATGTAACTCATAATGAATCTGACCAACTGTACTTGAAATAAGGAACTGTTCTGCAGGCTCCTGAAGCCTGAATCGCTACCTGTTAGCTCCCACACATGATGTGAGGGTAGCTGAGGACAGTGCTCTGAGCCATTACATTTTCAAATTATTTTTTATCCACTCCTGCTAAGCCATTAGCACCAATAATCTTCTGCTGCAGGGAAGCAGTAAGTGTTTCCTGGTATCCTTTCACTGTTGTTTAATTTATATTCAGAGTGCTTCCTTGATCTAATACTAGTCTGATGTAGTTGTATTTCAGAAGCTAACTGTTTTTAATCATCTGATTTTCAGAGAGCACCACAAGCACCAGGACTGGACGCAGCTGTAGTGAAAATTGAGGTGGGGAGAGAAGAGAATATGAAAAAGCAGCACAAACTTTTCCTTAGCCACAGGGCACTGAATGTGTGCTGGACCCCAGAAGTGATAGCAGTGCAGATGACAGAGACCTTTTATCACATCTCTTCTCGACTCCCATCAAATGTGTTCCTTCTGCCCACCTTTGAAAAGCAGCTCAAATTGGTTACTAGACAACTGCAGCTCTTCAGACTATGAGATTAAATCCTTGCCCAGCTGGCACCGAAAGAAGATCCTGCATCCTTGCTGTGCTTAGAGAATACAACTGCAATCTATGGTAATTTCTGCAACAAGGAAGCAGCTGATTTCTGCAATCTTTGACCATCATGTAAATAGGACTAGATCGTGACCTACAGTGTCAAAATTTGAAACAAACATCAGCCATACCTATGGAAAGTCTCCATGAGTGGTAAATATACACGGGTGAGAAAGAACAGATAGGGAGCCTTCAGAATGCACACAAGAGAAGCAAACATCAACAATCAAAAATAAGGAACAAAACCAGAAGAACATGCAAAAACGAGACAACCAAGTCTTCAATCCTCCTGGATTTCGACCAGAGAGGGAAGAGACTCGGGGAAGAGGGGCTGCTTCCATGCATGCAGTCATGTGGTAAGGTTACTGGTGTTAGTTTTCTTTTCCTGGCAAACCCCAGCCTAAATCCTTTCCTGGTGGTGGTCCAAGACAGTAAGGTGATTTCAGAATTCATAGATTGAAAAAAGCCAATTGCTGCCTGGTTTTCAAAATTATTTGTTTAGTTGGGGAAGCAGAAAAGCAGGAGTTTCCCCTCCCTCCCCCCCTTTAGATTATGCACAGAGTATTAACTGAAGTTGTAAAAATCACAGTGTTGCAGAAATTGTTTTCACTACCACACACTTTACTTGGAGACTGATTTCATCTCCATAAGCTGCAAGGGTCAGTCATTTGCTTCTTGATTTCAGGGAGATCACCAGCTACTGTAACTGTTGCTGGTAAACGAGTTCAGATTAAAACCCTTGCCAGGCTCTGAGATACTGTGTGGGAGGAATGAGAAGCTCTGGCAAGAAAGGTGCAATAGTACTTCTGATGCAAATTGTGTGAAGTCTAGCTCCCATCGTGTACTCTGTGTGTGCCTATATATACTGCYATATAAAAACATAGTTCCCACTCTAGCTATGTTTAAGTTTTACTCATGATAGAAAAATAGCTTTCTTAACTCATAACGTGACAAGCTTACCAATAACTAAATTTCAGAGATAGGGAATTTTGGATCCTTTTGATAGGCGACTAAATATGTACAGTGTGAATGTGTGTGTATATGTATCTATATAGACGTATACTGTATAGGGTCAAAATGTTGCTAAAGCAACAGGAGATATGGTGTTCACATTATCTGAGCATTGTACCCACAATCTCCCATCAACTAGCAGTCTGTAGCTGGCACACTGGTACCCTGAAAGGCAAAAGGATTTTTGCCATTGGTGTTAATGCCAGAGAGAGTTTTAGAACCTTACTAGGACGCTAACTGTTGGATTCTGATAGTGAGAGAAGCAAGTGACTGAGCCACATGATTTTTGTCTTCTCCCCCCCCCCCCCCCCCCAAGTTTTTTCAAGCTCAGTGTGGAAGACTGAAGTTGAGTTCTTCACATGCAGACAGTGGTGAGTGACTTCTCCAAAAGGCTTGTAGAAGGATTTTGGAGTGATGGAATTTGGAGATCCCTGGTCACTGACCAGAGGGGAATCCTCACCCCAAATCTAGGCAACCAATCAGAACAAAGTATTTTACCTTCTGTTCACCAGCGTGGACGACATCATCAGCACCATGCAAGCCACATGACAAAGTCACATGATACGCACGCACATGATTGGTTGAAAGGAAAGTGGAGGAGGTCACATGGAAAATACAAAAAAATTAAAAAACTGATGTAAACAATGGGCAAGGGAAAAAAATCAACAACAGACTAAATAAAATAGAAACAAAATTAAATTAGCCAGTATATATCAGAAACACTGGGGAGACAGTAAAATTGCCTGGAAAGATAAGAATATTAAACCATAGGAAGCACTGAGTTATGACCTTGTGAGTGTTAGGCACTGCCACATCACTGCTCAATAATACCAAGTCAAAGAAGAAACAAAAATTATTGTAGAGTGTGTGCCAGAACTTGGACAGCTGAAGGAATCCACAAGACTGTTGGATACAAGACTGTTGGAAAGAAAAAAGGAATACACTGTTATTCAGAAACAGACCAGGCAGCAGAGGTGAAATGGTCAAAATCATAGCCCACGCAGTTCAGTGAAGACATTTCATATTGATGTATTCTCCCCTCTGCAGAAACAAGTGTCTTCCTAAATATCAACAACAACAACAACAACTGAAAAAGAGAAAAACCTACTATGTGTATACATTTCCAAGGACTGGGCTTTCGATTAAAGAGCTGCAACCAGAATTTGGTCAGACTGACTGTTATTACTCAGAGTGCACAAGCTCCATCCAACACATTCAGCCTGAAGATTCAAGGAATGGCATGAGTCACGTACAATGAATTACACTGATGATTTCATGTGTGCAAGGGGTTTGTCTGTCAATGAGGAGAGGAATGAAGTGCTCTGCACTGGAAATTAATTACAAAGATGGCACGAGGAAGACAGCTACTGCTGAAAGAGATGAAAAAGTGCGCATGACAGGGGAATGAAAAAAAAAAAAAAATCAAACAGTTGTCGGACTGGAGGACACCACTAACTACATGCTCTGTTTCCCTTCCTAAATTACTATCTACTTTATAACTGCATTTTTCATGATCGTTCCTCTGTCTCATCTTAATGAGGCTACTTCACAGTGCTCTGGTACTTCCCTGTTAATTTGGTGTAAAGAGAATTAAACCCTTAATCTTTTGGGTGCTTGTATCTGACAAGATTAAGGGCATACCGTTACAGGGGAAAGAACTGACGGTACAAAATGTAGAATCAATTTGTTACATCTAAGTTTTCAATTCATTGTCTGTAGTTATAAACATAGACTCATGGAACTCTAGGCAGGTGCATCATGAAGAGGGGAAGTTTAAGAGTTACTGTGAGATTGCCTGGAAAGGCATTCAGTGTCTTCTGCTCATGAGGAAACATATTTCCAAATCCCCAGTAAGCTTAACGTAACATTTAAAAACAGGCAAGAGAGGTTGCCTTTGAGATCACTTCCTCCTGAGAGAAAGCTTTAGTTAAAGATCAAGGGCAAAATTAGCAGTATAAATATAACCGAAAGCTACTTTGGATGAGGCTTCTATGACACAGAAGACATTTGGAAATACTGTCTTTAGCTTAAAACCTTGACGTTCATCCTACTGTCATGGGTAGAAGTCAGGTAGTCAGAACACTGATTGTCTTGGAGCTTGCAAGGGAAGGAGGCCCTGGTACACATAGGCTTCTATTCACAGGCAGTACTTAAAGCCCGTGTGTTTTCAGATTCACTTCATGGTCCAGTAGTCCTGAGAGAGACAGAGCTGACTAAGGAACCTGATAAAAATGTCTTTTATAGCTACTATTATCATCAGGGACTGTTAAGAGATACGGACCATTGACCAGCTTACTTGCAGATAATATTTTTAAAAAGCAGGAAAAGGAGAGATGCAGTTTTGTCTGTTCTGTGAAAATGTTCCTCCCGAACTCCATAGCTAACTAGATCTCAGATTAGAGTTGTCTCTGAACATTAAATTCCTTTGGAGACAGGGACCTCAGCATTGTTTGCCTTGAGGCACTGCAATAGTAGGTCTTGGATTCTAGTTGGACACAGGCAATGGCAGAGAATATGCACATCTGTACTTACTTCCTGGTACATCTGGAATGAGGGAAAGGGAAAGGAAAAAAGAAAAGGAGTGTGAAAGATAAGTGAATTAATGAACAGCTGCTATCAAACTTTCACTTTTTATGTAAATAGGCTCCTCCCCACCCCCCACCCCACCCCCCATCTATCTTATTATAACAAATACTTGGTGGCCAGGCCCATTTCTTGGGGAAAGAGATTCCAAAGCAAAGAGAGTCACCAGCTCCTTGTGATGCCCATATGACCTTTTTCCCAAGACTGCAACCTATTTTGAATTGACTGGATGCACTGTGCAAGATAACACAGATTTTATAGAAAAAAAACCCCACTTGGCTTTCCACCTGCATGTCTCTTGCTCAGTGTCCTCCAGCTCCCTCATCCTGCAACTTTTGAATCTGTTGGCCAGTATCTAGTAAATATGACAAAAGTTCCTATAGATTCTGGAAAACCAGGAGACTAGATAAAAGAACAATCCAAATTAGTACCTCAACTTTAAAAAAAAAAAAAAAAAAAAAAAAAAAAAAAAAAACCACCACCAAAAACCAACAACACTTTTTCAAGTGACCTCAAACAAAAGGCAAAACAGATTCCACAGTGGAGAGAGCTGCAAGAAAAACTTCATTACTGCCACTGATACAGAACTAGCTATCTGAGCAACCTAAGAGGATTAAGTCAAAGGAGATACATGTTCCTAAACCTCTTACGTGACTATAGACATCTCCCATATGTTACTGATCACATAAAGTAAAAAACTCACTGAAGTCAGCGAAGAAACTCTCTTCAGCTTCATTAGGTTTCAATTAGATCCACTGTTCATTTTCCTGACTTCATGATGTTACACACACAGCAGCTCTCAATTTCCAATTGCTCTTGGTTTCATTCATTTAACCACTGAGGTTAGGTTAGGGTAAGATCGTTCAGCAGCAGCATCAATAATTAAACGATGCAAAGTTATAAAGAGCATCTGCCTTGTGCCAATGCCCTTTTATGCTGTTGAATATAGCATATTCATATGCTGCAGAACAACGTGGCATACAAAACAAATATTCAATTTATGCAAATAATAGACACGTGTACATAAATGACAATGAAGCAGTGAGAGGTCAGATCTGCTTCTGTTCAGTGTAAGAGCTTGAACTTCAGTGTAGGTGAAAATGGAAAGTTTTACCCTTAAAAAACCCAACAATGTCCCCCGCAACAAACACACAACCCCCCCCAACACCCCCACTCCCGCCCCCCCGCCGACCAAACAAAAAAAAAGTGTGGAAAACATTTATCATGAACTAGCTCTTAGTATCTTTTCTGGGTAAAAAGACCCATTCTTTTTAAGGGACAAAGAATGTTCTGCAAAACATTAACACAACATTTTCCCTCACAAGTGAAGCTATCTCCTAGCCCCACATATGAACAGCCATAATGGAGTCTCTGCCTCCTAAGAAATAAAATACAAGATTATTAGTAGACCTGATGGTTGCCACCTTTCCCCTGCCCTTCACCCTCCCCAGCCCACCCTCCAAGTCTGATTTGAATTAAAAGTTCTCTTCAGTAATACAGACCCACTACCACTTCAGATGCATCAGGAATTACGGTTTGGCATGTTGTATACATGAAAAATACTGCAAGAAGGAAAGCATTTGTTGTGGTCACTAGCAGATAAAAGGACATTTCATGCGATGTGTAAGACCATGGAATGTGCCAGTCATAAATGCATTAATAATTTTTTTTTTTAAAATTCCTTTGACAGTTGTAGACTAGCTGTACTATCCTCTCCCTCCATCCCAAACCCCAAAATAATCACATACTTCATGCTTCTAGTATTTTCCATTTAGAAGTGATGAACCATTTCTAACCCACTACAAGTAAACACACAGGTCTTTATCTTAAAGACCGTATTCACAGAAACACATACATTTTATTATTGCAAATCTAAAGAAAAACATTTGTAGTTGTTCAAAACACACATATGCACTATGTAACTTATGTCTTCCTTAAGTGTTTTTCTTCGTCTTCCAGAACTGTGTTGTGAATATTTGCTTGGCTTTCATATTGGCATGTGATTGGCTATAAATCTCCTACAAGCAGGGATTAAAATCACACATTTGATACATCTACTCAGTATCAGGAAGGTGTGTCACTGAACTCTTAACAGCTAGACTAAACCAGACATTTCAAAATGGTTCTTTTACGTACAAATCAATTAATGCAAGTTTTAGCTATTTTTCCTTAGACTACTCAGATCCAGCATGGACGCATCTGCTTACCTGACTCGGCCTCACTAGGAATGGCTATCTAACCAACAAAGTACTGAGCAAGAATCGAGGGAATCTGAATCGAATTCCCATTTCAGATATGGACTTCTTGTGAAGTCTTAGACCTCTTTTAACGCAGGCAGGGCATCAGTGGTAAGATGGGGCAATGCTCCCTCTCCCCACAGTCCTCTCTCCTGTAAGATATTCTACCTCCTCATTTGCACCTTCTTTCAATATCCAACATCCATAGTTGTAGTATCAACTGCATCTCCCTAAATTCACAGAAAATAGAGCAAAGCAGGGTAGCAAGGAGATTATTTAGTCCACGTCCCTTTTGCAAAGGCAGCTTTAACACTAAAATCACTAATGGAAAACGTGACAGGAAAACATTCCTTTTGGAAATGATCATTTAAATTTCTTGTTTTCCCTCCCCTTTCTCCCCCTCCATGTTTCTTCTAAATCTTGTATTTCCGTTTTTTACCGCATGCTTGGTAGGACAACAGGAAGAGGAGGAAGAGTGGTACCATGCTGGGTTCTTAACAGCTACATGCTCACACAACACATCAATGCCAGATTGCTGGTTAACAGACATCAAAATAATGCGGTATAGTGCTTTAATTCCCTTGACAGAAGGGCTGCAGCATAACAAATAGCACTCCGGACCAAAGGGGAGCAGTTCCCATCTACTCACTTGGTGGCTCTGAGCTTTCAGATTCAGCAAGAGGCTGAGTTGCTATGGAAACATGAAGGCTAGATAGGACATATAAAGGTGAAGGATACCACGTAAGTAAGTTATAAGAGGCAGGGGCAGGTGCGATAGAAAGGAAAGAGAGGAGGTCTAATGAGGAAAGGGTGAGAATGATAATGAGTCTTTAAGGCAGATGTGTATTCCCTGAAAAGGCTGCAAAAATTGTGCGCTGCTGCTGCTGTTTTCCAACCCCTCTCCACAGGGAGAGTTGTGCTGCCAGATACCGGCCCCTCCAGGTGACAGGGAAGCCAGCCTGCACTGCATGGTTCCTGCAGCAAGCTACGTCTCCAAGGGTCCCTACTGATGCTTTTTCATCCTGAAGAGTTTTGAAGCTCTGAATCCGATTTCAGAGACAGCTACAGCACTTTTGCCTACTTTTGGCCCAAATAGCAACCTAGGTTCACATGTTGCTAGCCCATTAAGCACTGGAATTTCTGGGAGGCCCTCTAGAGCAGCACCCCATTGCTAGCTTTTGCCCAACTACAGAAGACAAAGGAGCAAGGACTAATGAGAACCTACCCTCTTGATACACCATCCTTTCTCACCTCCATGCACTACAGCCAGGGTACAGGCAGAAAGGAGGAAAAAAAGATCTAACAGCCCAACAAGGTGTGAGCACCCTTGAGAAATAAGGCAGTTTTGAGACAAGCAGACAGACTGAAAGCCCCTCAGGAATGCTGCTAAGCACTCCACTCCCAAAAGCAAAGGCAAGCAAAGACTGTACAAGCACTGAATACGAGGATTACCAGGACAGAAAGACAAAGAAGAACGTGTCTACTTCCAAAAGTCATGGGAAGAATGCAGCATGAGACACACGAGCTGTGAGGGATTTCTCTACTATTCTATATAACATCTTTAAAAACAGAGGGATTGTTACTGTCATGTCTTCATGACCGGGCAGAGAACTACAGCTCCAGAGAGGGGCAAATCAGACATCTTGAGAGGCTGGAGAGCAGCCCTACGGAAAGAGATCTGGGGGTTTGGGTTGATGGCAAGTTGAATATGAATGAACAGTGTGCCGTGGCAGCCAAAAGGGCCAACTGTGTCCTGGGGTGTATCAAGCACAGCATAGCCAGCTGGTCGAGTGTAGATTGTCCCACTCTACACTGCACTGGTGCAGCCCCACCTTGAGTACTGTGTGCAGTTTTGGGTGCCTCAATATGAGGAGGACATCAAACTATCAAGAGTGTGTTCGGAGGAGGGCGACCAAGAAGGTGAAAGGTCTTGAGGGCAAGACTTACGAGGAGCGGCTGAGGTCACTTGGCTTGTTCAGCTTGGAGAAGAGAAGGCTGAGGGGTGACCTCATCGCAGTCTACACCTTCTTCAAGGGAGGCAGCGGAGGGGGAGGTGCTGATCTCCTCTCTCTGGCGACCAGCAATAGGACACAAGGAAATGGAATGAAGCTGCATTAAGGGAAGTTCACATTGGACATTAGGAAAAGGTTCTTTACCGAGAGGGTGGTCAGTCACTGGAACAGGCTCCCCAGGGAAGCGGTCACGGCACCAAACCAGAGTTCAAGGAGTGTCTGGATGATGCTCTTAGTCATATGATTTAGTTTCAGGTAGTCCTGCGAGGAGCAGCGAGTTGGACTCAATGACCCTTATGGGTCGCTTCCAACTTGAGATATGCTATGATTCTATGAATTCCTTTTCCTCCCATGGTGAGATCAGTGCTGTTGGTGTGAGGGGAGGACAGAATAGACCCTCGTATGGTTTGCAACCTAAATCTGATTATGCAGGTTTAAAAAAAATGATGAAGCAGGATAGAAAGAAATGAGTTTTCTTCCACAGCTCCAGAAGGTGTCTTAGTAACAGGCTTAGGGAAGCACAAGCCATTCCCCGCTGATCACTTGAGTGTGTTCCGCTCTGTTTAGCTGCGAAACTAAACTCTTTATTTCCTGTGCTAAGTTGATTTCAGGAAATTTAGCTTCACACCACAAAAGCTGAGCATATCCCATAAGACGTCCCCAAGAATGGAACACAAACTGATCAGAAATCTTAATGGCAAAGGCCAGTGACAACAACCAGCTTTCACATGGGCAAGGTTTCACTCTACATCTTTCTCTCGATCTCTCTCTTTCCATGAGTCCAGCGTACCTGGGAGCTGTCTGGCTTTTCTCTGTCCTGGAAATCAAACTTATGCTTATCTGTAGTTCCTCTACCTGAAGATTCAGTTTTCACTTTGGGGGAAAAAAACCCCAAAAAACAAACATATACAGAAAAGAAGGAAAACACCCAAGGATGTTAGGCAGACGGCACCACACTCAGTGAGAAGATGCATGCAGAGCAAAGTGGAACAAAGACAACAGCCTCTTCTACCATACTCACTCTCTGCTAAACAGGAGGTGGGTGCAGCAGTACTTGCTAAAGAAAGAGAAAGGAAGGTGAGGAGGGGAGTTGATTCCTGTTAAATACTGCCAAAAGACAGAAAATTAAAAAACAAATTGGTAAGATTTTGTCAGACCAAGCCTCTCTGGACACAGAGCGCAAGCAAAGTAAGTGCACTTTGCCAGACCTGCATTTTGGATCCTCTGTGAGTTTTTGCTTTAAACCAACTTTCTCATAACATAGGATCACTTAACACGCACCACTGTTCACCAGTGCTCCCAGGAGTTCAAACCAATGCCATTTAAGGCCAGCAGAGATGCTGGCCAGCACTGTGTGTATGGCAGCAAAAACACAGCCTACATGACCACTGTTTTGGTGAAGGCCATTGCTAACTATCCTATTGCCAGCTTAGGACCTGGTGGAATTTGGGGATTATTTTAGTGTTGTTTTGTTGGTTTGGGTTTTTTCCCATTAAGATATTTTGATATCAAAAACAAACACACCATACAAACACACACACACTCTCTCGTGGTTTAACACACATTTGGGTCCCACCTGCACAACAGCAAGGAACAGTTGGGGCTCAAAAAGAAACAATTCACAAGGTCTGTGTGCAGCCTTTGTTTGTCTTCGGATTTATAAGGAAAAGGAAAGGTAGAAAAACAGTGAATTGTTGGGATGAAAATACCAACCCAGGTCAAGTTAGACAGATATCCACCCAACCCCACAATTCTCATCTGTACTTGTATAGTACTTCATTATCACTAATTACTTGGGCCTTCATGTGCCTCTAAGATAGAAAGAAACTACTTTTTGCTTATTGAGGAAAATTTAAAAAAATGAAAATAACTATGGACATATCCCAGCAGGCATTAAAAAATGGTATCAGTTTTAACTTTAAATAGGGCAAGGAAAACTAGTTGCTTTGGCTAGTCTGAAAATACAGCCTTGGCTGGTGTCAAAACATGGTTTTTATATTCTTTCCTGTAAAATTTCTGAAACATTTCTGTGATCTTCAAATCACACCAGTCTAGGGGACACCAAACTTTTTCCCGATTTTGACTTTGCCCACAAACAGGTAATATTGTGTGACTGGAATTCCAGCACAGATTAAAAAAGGCATTTCTGTTGTGCCAACAATCTCTTCACCATTGTTGCAACCCAGTTCACGATCTGAGATGGGCTTTGAGAACCCCATTGAGAGCAGAGAAAGAACTAGAGAACCAAATGCTCAGAAGGATCACAGCTGCAAGGCATAAATGTGCTTGAAAGAGCATCAGCAGAATTTAATTTGTAAATGGAAAAAACGTTATAGCCCACAAAGAAGGAAAAAAGAAATGGAACTTACCCTACAAGGGAGCAGAGTTAGGGACTACAGATTGATTGACAGCTGATTGCCACATTTAAAAAAAAAAAAAAACAAAACCAAAACCAAAACAAAAAAACGGCAAAAAACTCTACTACAAGCATGATTTAATGTTCTTCGAAGCCATGTACCTGTCCCCAAGCGATGAATATGAGGCTTGGCAGACAGATCTGTCGATGTGGCTGAAACAAAGCTTTTAATGTTCTTTTTCCTCTCTTCTTAATTGGATCTTTTCCCTTTTCCTGTGGTACTGATCTGCACAGAGACTGCATACCTAAGCCCTTATCTCCCTCATGTATCGTTGACTACGTCCAATTCAGAAGGGCCTACCAAATCATTCGCCTGACAGTTATAATACTAACCACGATTAACTTCATATATGGGATATATTACTTCTACTGAAATTAACAGGCTGCAAACAATTTTAGGCAATGGACTGCACATACGTTCTGGAAACATGTCTCCCAGTTGACTCTTTGTAACTACTGCAATTTGCAATTCTGTCTATCCATCTGTCCATTCATTCATCCATCTTGACTACCAATCCATTCATCCTGTTAGTGGTCCATTAAGTCCAAGCTTTTGTATAATACAATCTTTAAGGAAAGATAGCCCAAGCATGATTCAAATCCTGTAATTAGGGTAAAAAAAAAACCAAACCAACCAACCAACAAAAAAACC
>JAYKAV010003414.1:155503-204023 GCA_035582835.1 Phoebastria nigripes | reverse complement strand
AAACAACAAACAAACAAAATCTTTCCTTTGTTTACTTCAGCTTCAGAAATCTCAAAGAATGCGACACCAGCTTCATAAAGCTTGCCCACGCAATCTTCGGAACAACAGTTCACCACAAGGACACATACTTCCATAAACAGAATAATGCTCACTTAGATAAAGAGGTTTCTTTTAGCTGCCATTGATTACTCCGATTTGAAACACACAAAGCTATGGAGCATACAATGTTTCACTGAACCCAGGTGACAATTAAACATATCCATCAAATCTCTCTAACTCATTTAGCATTGGGAAGGAGGAAACATGCATTTTTTATTTAGTATGAGGTTTATTTATTTATTTGAGTATACAATCTACACAAGTGCTGGAAGACTGTCCAAAGACTACTAACAGTAAAAGGTATTAGTAAGAAGAGGCAAAAAATGTGAATTTTTTCTTGAAGTTTTTGCTTTCAAAATTGTGAAGATATTCAAATTTCTGAAGTTTTTGGTTGGCTCTTAATTGGTCTAAACCAGATCTGCAATTTAGCTAAAACTTCCTCCTGTTTTTTTTTTTTTTTCCCCCTGATTTATCTACATTTCATTAAAATTTGAAAATTTTTAATCAATTCATACACATGAAGCCTTCCACTACTCCACTCTGTAATCAACAAGCTAACTATTATTATTAGACAATCACTAAGTTAAATATTTGAATTGCATGCTTTACAATAAAGACAAAGATGTTAACCCCTAATTCTGTTCTAAAAAGAGSGGTATTACCCATAGTAGGATGACTATTCTAGTGTCAGTCTTGTTAGGAAATGGACAGAACCAGTTACTTCATTTCTAAAGACCCTGAGAGGAAAAAGGTACTAGATTAAAAGCTAATGTTACATATGTTAGAGGAACACTCTAGGAACATAAAAAGAGAGTGAAAGAAATGCAGGGAGGCACTTACGTGAGTGAGGGATGCCTGCAGTTTTTCCACGGATGGAACACAGACCAAAGAAAAGACAAGAGATAGAAAAAAAAAAAAAAATGTAGAAGAGGTGAGACAAGGAGATAGAGAACACGGAGCTGGAAAGTCAAAATACCACCAGCTGTCTCAAATCCAACCCTAGGGAGTGGGGTAGGTCACAGGAGTTATCACAACAGACTGGACATCAGTTGTGAAGGCTGGCTTACTGCACAGAGCCTGGGATTTCCAAGCAACAAGGCATGTGTACTGTCCCATACTGCTCAGCAGTTCTGGTGAGGCAGAAGTTGGCAGACAAAATCAAGACCATGCACAGCTCACAGGGCCTCAAAGCATGCACATACATGGGCTAGGAATATTGCTAGCTCTGAATTCAGGAGAAGGTCCTGCATAGTGGTTTCAGGAGAGCTATGAAATAGCTACACAAGTATGGGTGCGATGGTGGGAAGAAGAATAGGCTGTAGATCTAAGTCCAAGGGGAATGGGAAAGAAGAACCCCAGGGGTTGTGGGCGGTTGAATACGGATCCTAATACTTGGATGAGGCTGTGTACAAGGATAAGAGACCACCTCTCCCCTACCCACTCTACACTTTTTTTTTTTTCCTCTTCTTCCTGTCTTGAATAACTCTCTGGTTTTTAATTCTTGCCTCTTTTGTTCCTGGTTAAAACAGGAGGGAAAGTGTTAGGCCACAGCAGAGCATCCTGCCGTTGGAGTGRAAGATTACCCAAGTAAAGCAGACAAGAGGCTGTGGAAATCACCTTATGTGCTGCATGGGCATCTTAAAGCAGTGATTTGCAGAAAAGAGAAATCCCCCTCCCTCCCTCCCTGTTCTTCCACAGTTCGTGGCCAGTCCTGTGCTGAACCTCTGAATTTCTGATATGCAAAAAAACCTGCCTTGCGACAATGACATTACATTCTATGACCAATGCCCTTCTCAACTTGCTGCTTTTTCTTATTAAAACTCTCCATTGCATAGCCCCCTCTCTTTGACAATAAAAGTTTATACTAGTAACCCAGGGCACAAACTAGTGCAAATAAAATAGTTCCTCTGCCTCCTACCTTCAAAGAAGATTTTTAATTAGTAATGAAATTCACTACAATCAAAAAGCACAACAAAAACAAAGGGTGCAGCAAGGTCTGCAAGAGAAGAAGGTGTCATCCATGCATGGAAGAGATTCCCTGAAAAGATGCAAGGAGAGAGAACCAGAAAAGCAGAGGGAGGTCTCAGTTTTACTTACGAACTGGTTGTGTCTTGAAGTCGGATGGCAGGCTAATCTCACCCACGCCCTTGCCATTGACCGCAGACAGTCTCACAGAGTAGGTTGTTTCAGGTTTCAGGCCAGTGATAGTGATCATGCCCTCCACATTTGCTATTGCAGAAACAAGGGAGGAAAAGCAAAGAAAGGCTCAGGCTTTAAGTCAACAATAAATGCCATGTTTCTATCGCATACTTTTGCCACGCTCACCCCATGTAACAGAGCCCTCTTCTGGGCCCAGGCTAACATAAACAGTGCAGACAAAGAGAAAGGTCAGAGCTACCACCTCTGTGTCAACCAGCTGATTAGAGAGATGTATTGCTACAGCCTCTCTAGAGGGGATGTAGCGGAGTTCGTGGTAGACACCAGAGGGCATCAGCCCTTGGCCTGTGCCAAGGAGCTCCCTGAATAATGCTCTTCAAGACCACTGTCATGTGGGGCTCTGACTGTAGTAGACATACCACCTAGAACTGCTCATCTGTTGGGCTGCATGATCCAACCGAAAGCAAAGCCCTTAGCAGGAGAGAAACCCATCTCCCTCCCTTAACAATCTATAAGGAGGTCAGACACAATGTAAGAGATGGAAAGAACCTGCTGTGGGGTCATCGTGATACGAAGAAAGAAATAAGCTCTATTTTTCCTGCACAGACACGAAGGGAGAAATGAGAAAAACAAAGCTGACTCTAGCTATGATCACATCACTCCACTGAGGACCTAAAAGAAGAATTTCAGTTCCAGACAGGATTGGCAGTGGAAGATTCAGCTCTGAAATAGAACTCTCCTCTTCATAGTCCTCCCAAATCAAAATTCCTTTGGTTTACTGGACTTAAGGATACATTCTAAGCAGTGTGTATTCCTATAGATTGCTATAACATGACAGGGTATAATGGAAGTTAGCCTTGCTTCTGGAATAGGAGGGTTTATGTTCCGAGGGGAACTGAAGGGTAACTAAAGGGGCTGACAGACAAGGCTTGAAAAGCCTTCTGTAGGAAGCGCACAGTCACTCCCCAGTCAGCAACTGAAACCTCATTCGATACCAGGCACAGGGTTCTCCACCTTATTCAGACAGGATGGTGCAAACAAGGAAGGGATACAGAGATGAACATAGTGCTACAAGACATACTCTGTAGGCGGAGAAGGCTGGTGCCCTGTCACACACATAGAGCTATCAGCACAGCAGGGCCCTCATTTCCAACTGAAAATCCAAGGTGTCACTGCAAAGCAAATGTTTTAAGAACTCGTCTGGGGCCTTAATATAGGAGCTGAAATTGCAAAGCTATGGAACCCTCCACTATGGCTTTCCCCTAAAGGAAAGAAAGTCTTTTGAGATGCAGGTGGGGGAGGTAACATCTTGTTTTATCATCCTACCTTCTTTTGCATCATACAACCTTGAATGCCATTCTCCCTCGCCCAGTGCCCTCCACTCTGCTTTGTACTTGAGGATGGGCACCCCACCGGTAGCTTCAGGCTCATCAAACTCCACCTGGGCAGTACTGGAATAGGGCTCCACTCTGTCAATGGAAGGAGAGGACGGAGTATCTGGGGGAGGAAGGCAAAACAACCAGTGATGCAGAAGACAGCGGGAAACAAGCTCCAGTGGCAAAGAAAACAGAAAACGGGGAATATCTACACACCCTTGTCATGGCTTCACAAAGGAGAGGAGAAGGGTAGGCCTGAGGCTCCCCTCAGGAAGGGAAGGCTGTTAAGAGGGCTTTTAAGAATGCTAATTAGACAGTGCAGAGACCTTCATCTTGTCTCTCCTCTAAGAGGTTAGAGACTTACAGTACCTTCTTCAAAAGAGGACAACCAGAGCAGAGTAGCAAGAGCATCCTGGATGCTATTCTGTCCCTACAGTCTCTTCCATAGGGCACTCCAATACATACCTTGACCATTCCTAAATCTGTCTCTATGGCAGCCCTGAGATGACACCAGAGGCCCTTCCAGTCTGTCATGCTCTAGTCAGACACCAGGCCTCTTTGGTTGGTACTCAGAAACCTGCTCTGAGGTTTCTATCTTGCACTACCTGTACTATTAGGGATATTTTGCTGATTTTGAGAAGCACACATGCACACGTATGCACATACACAATGGCTGTCAGAAATCAAAGATCAGAGCTCTGTCAAAGTGTACTGGAAGTGCAGAAAAGAACGAGACCCTTCAGAAACAAGGAAACAGAGATACTGAGGATCTTGTTATCTACAACCCATCCCAACACAAAAATCCATGAACAGTCTCTCTGAAAGTAGAAGCTGGCTCTCCTGCTACCCCACCAACACAAACTAGAAAAGAACGGTCACTCTGTCACCTCAGCTCAAGGGCTACATATGCATTTCCTTATCTCCCTGCCTGGGATGCTCACCTGCCTGCACAAGAATGAACTCTGAGGACTCCTGGCCAATGCGGTTCACGGCAGTGCAGTTATAGTTTCCAAAGTCATTTTCAGAGTCTGGTGTCACCTGTGGAAGGAATGAAGGCTCATGCTCGGATCAGAAAACCCTTTTCACTCTGTGAATGCACTCTGCATTTTGCTGGGGAGAGAAGCCACAATAAAGCACACGTGCTAACACCCTGAGGGCTGTCCACAGAGGGGAGAACTGCAGTGGGCAGAAAGTCAAAAGGCAAGGAGGGGGTGGTGTCTTCTATTACCTGATTTTCTTAGCATTCTAGCACGTGCCAGAAACACCACACAACTTCTTGTCTACCAACAGGGTACCCTGACAAAAGACTTAACTCCTTCAACATCAGGAACATAAATTATTTGATAGCACTGAGCATTCCTGGCTGCATATGCCTTCTCCCCTCCTTGCTTTTCCTCACCTCCAGGTAGCTTGCTGATGGAGTGTTGTAGATCTTGATGTTGCTGTAGTTTGAGCTGGGAAGCAGCTGTCCATCCCGGAACCAGGAGATGACAGCACTGGGGTAAGCAAATACCTCACAGGTGATGTTCACTTGATTCCCTTCCCAGGTATAGACAGCCACAGGGCCCTGAAGCTTGGGGGCATCTGAAAGACAGACACATTTGTGAAGGCAATTTGAGCCAGAAGATCTCCTGAAGTAGCCTGGTCAGCCTCACTTTAAGGATGCCTTGGCTGGGGTCCAGTTTAATGTGGGGAAGGGAATCTAATATAGGAAGTGGGAACTGTCTTCTCATCTAGGGGGATGGGTGGTGTCTTTCGCTGAAAGATGTAAGGAGGAAACCTACTCAGTCCCAGAGGCTGCTCCTAACGCAGTGTAGGAGGAAGAGCAGACAGCATGCTATGCATCTAGGGAAGTGCATACCAGGAAGTTCTCCTAGGGAAGAACTCTGATGCACCCAACAAATGGGACTGCAGCAGATTCATGGCCCATAATCCTGCCAAGGTGCAAACAGTATCCCAGCTGGAGACAGCTAGAGCAAACATTTGCATGTATGCACACAGCAACATGTCTCCAACCAAATTATTTCAGACTGAGTTGCTTCCCATGCCCTCTACCTAAACAACACACATTTCCCTAGCCGTAGGTGCTTCAGTCTCATCACAGGAAAAGGAAATCAAAACAGTCCCCCCTCTAAACACATGAACACCCTCCCCACCCCATCCTCCACTTCTTACACTGCACTTCAAGGTACATGGCTTGGGAGTCCTGCCCGATGGTGTTGCTGGCTGTGCATACATACTCTCCGGCATCTGTGTACTGAATTTCTTTCAGAGTGAGGGACGACACCCGGGCATGGCTACGTACTACGATGCGTCCATCCAGGGTCTGGCAGGAAAGGAAAAGAGAGTTAGAGGCTGCGCTCCCAGCCTGTGGTGCAGATTAAAGGGATGGGAACAAATGCAAGTCTACCTCACACCAACCCTCCAGTGCTCAATGCTTCAGAAGTGATCACCTGAGGCCAGGTGAAATCATGGGCACAGAGAGGCATTTCCAAAAGCAACAAGAAGATTCCCTGTCGCACAGGGCCAACTGCAGTGATTCAAAGCACTCAGGAGAAGGGGAAAAAATGAAATGAAGGACCGAAGTATCAGATGCTACTATGTGTCTGAGGACAGCTGGATAACGTCAAGCTTCTTCCCAGAATGAGAACTGTAGAGATCCAGCTCTGGTTAAAAATTTTTGCCAGCATGCTCTTGTAGAAAACCTCCCCAGCGGCTACTGTGTTTCCGCTCAGAGAATTCAGGCCTTCCTCTTCTCTCACTGATACTTGTTTTATTTCAATGTCCTTGAAATAGCATTAATAAGAACAGATCCAGACCTCAGAGCTGAATCGGGCAAAATGAAAGCTCAGAACTTTCACCTGAACATGGCACTGAAAAGAGCAAGGTACAGTGAACAGGGCAAGAAAACTATGTGACCCTTCTAGAGACAACCCTGCTTCAAGGTCTTGTGATGCTTCAAGAAAATTCCTAAGCAATCTGCATTGGTTATATGACAGTTTAGAAATTGCTCCCACATGCAAGAAAGTGTGGGGATGTCAATGATAGAGAGACAAGGAACGTAAAATCCAGGCTACCATCTGCTCAAAGGGATTGCAGCCACCCAGTGATCCCATCCCACATCACTTTTTTTTTTTCTCTCCAATTTGTGATCAAAGCCTAAAGTGCTCCCTTAATACATGAAGCGCATAAAGCCATGGACTCCTCCTCTCCACCCTGGTGCTTGTGCAAGCTCTCGGTGCTTAAAAGCACCAACTCTCTCATCTAGTTTCCAAAGAGGCACGAGCACAAGTGAACAAATTAAGTACCCTCATGGCTGTGCCTGCTGCTGCAGCCTGCCACAGTTAATGCAATTAATGTTCCAAGAGCATTAATTTTCTTGGAAGATACAGGACAAGTACTGAGATTATCAGTAAAAACCCTGAGGATATTAAACAGCCAAATGCACTGAGCTGTAGCACAAAGTACATCTCTGATATCTCAAGTGGTCAGATCCTCTCGGCCTGAAGCCTCTTTCTGTTGTGAGCTAGTGGTCGCAATCTCCGAGACTGACGAAGTTTCTACAAATCAATGTGATTACCTCTGTTAGTTCTGAATATTAGTTCATTTGAGCTAGTCAAGTTTCACATGCACAAAAATAGTATCCTTTGATGACACAAAAACAATTGTATGCATTTTTCTTCTCTCTTCTACCCTGCACGCACGTCTACTGCAATCCCTGACCAATGCCACAAGCTATACACTCCACTCCCTCTCCTGTGGTCCCTTGTGTTGCTGGTAACAGTTCTTTATTTCATGTACACGTGGTGTTGTATGCATCATGTCCTAGAACCAGGGAAGGATCCCTTAACACAACATTAGTCCATCGTGGTATCTTACACAACCAAATTCTGCTTTTATCTTTCTTCACTGTCTGACTATATTGTTATCCTTTTGTCTGACTTGTGATTTGACTACAAAACCCAGCTCACTTCTAAAACTATTGCAGTAGGAACCATAAATGTCAAGACTCCAGATCTGCAGAGGCTCCCAGCTTCTTTTAGCTCATGAATTGGGTGAATATTCTAAATACTYGTCTCTATGACCCCATGAGCAGGCAAGAGTTGAAACATGGCAAAATACCAGCACATGATCATTACAGCAAAGGTAATTTTATGTCCAGTGTCACCTGCCTTTTCCCCACTTTGTCAAGATCTAATACAAACAGAAGAGTGCTAGGCAGTCATGGTATAATGATAACTTTACAAGTAATGCAACTGATTCTGAAGATGAAGCTCTGTTTCTTAATGCAAAAGGCACAGGTAAAGAAAAAGAAAGATCAGGAAAAATACTCCAAAGAAGAGAAAAATGCCTACCCAAGAAAGCATTCTACTAGTTTTCTTTATTCTTATTTCAGACCATCGGATTCTAACAATTCCTGGCTATTACAGACATAGGATAGGTAGAAACTTGTGAGCCAGATGTAGACACTTGTAATCCCCCTACCTAACCTCTTTGATTTTGAGGATTTTGGATAACAAAATGCTTCATAGTAACGAGGAGACAACCTAAGGGTCACAGGCACTAACTCGTGCCATAGCAACTGCCACTCTACAGAAAAGGGTATGATGGTTCTCTATATCTCCAATTACTACAACTTATCCTGAGATACATGCAGGTGTTTTTCTCCAAATTCTGACAATGCCATGTAGCACATAGTCACTATGTACAAAGCTGGCCTAGATTTCAATACTTCAGTGCCAAAGGGGAAGAGGAGAGACAAGTAGGAAATGTATTTAGCCCCCTTCCCTACACCTTTTGGATTTTTCAGTCCTTTCACAACCAAGTATCCATGACTTAATTTCACGCAGTCATATCTTCTCCTCACCCACTTCCCACACGGTGGACATCATTACAAAACAGCACCCAGAAATCCTGACCACAGCTACAAATTCCAGTGAAGGAAGATGAGTGGTCTCTCCTAGCTCTGTGCTTGCACTGCACTAACCAGAACTCATCTGCAGCTCTTCATATTTGTAAGGTTGCACTAATTCCCAGTTACCAGAAAGGCATCACCAGCTTGTGGTGTAGCTGAGGTGTAATTTTGCTTGTAACTGACTTTTTTAGCATCTGTTGGTGATAACGTGGGGGTTTTTTTGTTAGCGTATGCTGCTAATTAGACTTTCAACAATTCTCCAGTATATGCAGGACCAGAATGGTGAACTGAGACATTATGGACTGTGCATAGTAAGTAGAGCTGACTGTGGTTTAGAGGAAGAAGCAGCCAACTGCAATTGTGCCTCCAAAGCAAGATTTAACACCCATATATGCTGCTATGACTGAAGCTCATAGAGACTTCCTTACTTTAAACTAGCTAATGCATTAGTAAGAGCGAAACACTTAATGCCAAGTATTCACTCAGCTTCCTGAGAACTGAACACCCTGCCGCTGGAATACACTGCTAAAAGACCCCATGCTAGCTATTTTAAAGATATGTCTACACAAGCTGCAACAATAAGCTTCAACAACATTCTCACAGAACCCCACTTGGATATTTTAGGACACAGACGCAGTAAGAAATTTAGAGGCAGCAAGCTTAATAGTATTAGTGCTCATATTAATAAAAAGCTTGAGAGAGAGAGCACAGTGGAAACACTGGGTGGCGGCGGGGGAGACAGAGACAACTAATAGGAATTAACATGAGGCCTGAAGCGATGCAACTACTCAAATTCCAAATTCTTCAATGCAAACTGGTCTGAATATCTGATGCCTTCACTTGCCACAATTCATCTATTCCAACAGATTATTTTGAAATAAGAATGGGCAGTATCTTCTCAGCCCCATATGAAACAAAGGCAGATGGTGCTTAAGTTAGAGGTTCACTTTGTTTAGGCCACACCAGTCTCTATGGTTTAAGACGGCTTAAAAATAAAAAAGAATTCAGGATACCCAGAGCCTCCACAAAGTTGATCCTAAAAATACAAACACAAGTCACACAGTTCTGATAGCTAATGTTGTTCTCTACCTGACCCCTATTATTTGCTTGGAGACATACTTTCTGGTCCATTTTGAAGCAAGAATGCTACAAATCAGGTGCATGTAAAGGTAGGTTATTATTATTATTTTTAATATACAGCACTGAATGTGAAATAAAACAGCAACAAACCACATTTGCACCAAACTGAGTTACTGCATTATCCCACACCCCCCCACTGACCCTTGCAAATCAAAGACAAATAATAATTTAGCAAGTTGGAGCATTTTCTGGAGAAATATAACTTGTGAAAAATTTATCTGCGTTAATTTTGAAATGGAACATGATGCAGTTGTCCTTTAAGAGAAGGTCAAACTTAAGGAGTACCATGAGCAAACAGATGAGTTGGCTGGAGCAGAAGAGGCTGTCTTTGACAAAAAATAGTTTCCCAGAATACACGCTGTTGCTAATTCTTAAAACTCTAGAAGAGAGATATGATTCATAGAAGAAAATGGTGAAAGCAGTATTTGTGAGATTTTACGTTTGCTTTTATTTTTGTCTTTTTTTTTTTTTTAAAAGTGACAACCAGAATTACTCACTCCCAACACAGCTAGTTTGCTCATCCAAAAATGCATTACTACATGCCAAGCAACTTCTAACTCTATAAGCTGTTTCTTTTATGTATTGATATTTAATTTGTTCATATTATTAATGCTGGTTTAGTTGGCGTGGTTACTGGACTAGAGATTTGTTAATCTGTAATGCTTAAAAAAAAACAAAACCAAAAAACTAAGAAGTTTGCTAAAGGTCTGGTAATCTTATACCTCTTGTTTCTCGGGCCGGGTCCACGAAGCCTGGAGAGAACAGATATAGAACACAACAACAACAGAAAAAAAAGCAATAAAAGTTTATCAAAGGTTGCTTTTACGTATCGTAGTGTATGCACCACATTGCGTTCTGTGCACATGCAGGCTCCAAGTTGTATATCTCACATGTGTGGGGTGATCACAATTTCCGTTTCCCTATATAGATTTGCATTCAAAATTTAATATCCTATAAATCAGTCTTAAAATGATTAAGCAAAGGCTAATGATACTTAAAGACTGCTTCTGTTTTTACATATCGAGTGACTATTTCCCTTGTCACATCTCATCATTTCTAGAAACCTGTTCCCAGCATACTGGGGAAGTAATTCTGATTACCTAGGTCACTAAATGGCAAAGATAGTTACGGAACTGGTTTTCTAACACTGGTTTGTTAGCCACCCGCACACACCGATTAACATTAACACTCATATCGTTAACGTGATCATGCATTTGTAGACGTTTTTACATGCATACTGTGCCAGGAGTAGGAGACCTTGAGCTGCAGAGCACTGAAACAGTATGACCCCCTGGACAGGAGACAGCAGGGCAGAACCTTGTACCTCCAGTTGATGATGTCCAGCTCGTTATGCTTAGGGATGTGTGCACCCAATCCTTACTAGGCTTGGGACAACCAAACCAACAGGCACCAGTGAAACATGCACAAACCTTACCAATAAACATACATTTCCCATTCAGAGAAAGCCACTGACAGTGTGGACCATATTCACTGTGGTTCAGAAAGACCAAAGTTGCTGAGTTCTGTTTTTCTCCTAGAATTTATCTTTCAAATATTTTTCTTCTGGTCTCTAATTCAATTACAACTTGATCCATTTCAGTTCAGGAATCAAAAATCACCTGCTAATATCACAGCCATGATGGCATTATTGAATGTGAGGCACAAGCATTGCTGACGTGTGGATATAACAGCATACACAAGAGTGACAATACAGAAATGGAGATGAAAGCTTAGGAAATGAGAATAAAAAACATAGTATTTTTTCCACAGTGCTTCTAGTGAACATGGTGAGACTTAAGTATTAACATATGGTACAGACAGCCTCATTTTAGAATGTCTCTGATAAAAGCAAGTTATTTGCTTGTAACTAGAGGCCTGAGGTGAAGCCACTTGAAAAGAAGCTCACCAACACCTGCATGGGCTAGGACACTCCCATCATCTGATCACTTCTCTGTGTGTGTGTGTGTGTGTGTGTGTGTATATATATATATATATATATATCTATATATATATATATATCCTGCTGTGCACAAGTTCCTTGAAAGCTGAACAGGCAACCATAATAATTCAGCATAATCCCTTTTTGATGTACCAGTCATTCTCTGTACCTGAGCAAGCCAGGCTAGCCAGGGAATTGCCTTGCTTATACCTATGCAAGTCCCCTTTCAATCCTATTCACTGCATCTCTATGGTGTCAGCACAGAGGGATTTTTTTTTTTTTAAAAAAAAAAAAAAAAAAAAAAGCAAGCCTGTTCCCACCCTCCTAGAGTTAGCTGTTTCTTTGCAATGGCACTTGTGGGTGTGGTGAAAAAAGGTAGAACCACATTCTCCATCCTGGAGAGTTTCATACTAACTCTCCCTCACCAAGACAAAGAGATACGCAAGCTCTACTCAGCACCATGCAGGGGATAAAGGGGGAACCAAGAGCCTCATGCACGCTAGCATCTTCCCTTCCCTTTGGAAGCAAGTTGTTAAATCGGAGCATCTTCAGTTACAAGGGAGTTCCTGGGAACTGCCAATGTAGTTTACTCCCTGGATCATTAAATCCAAAGATATTCCCATGTACATCTCATGAGATACAAAGTACAACACAAATTTAAGACAGGGAATTGTATTCAAGGTATATTGTCCACTTAAAAGAAAAAAAAAAAATCATGAAATTAAACTTAAATTAAGTTAAATTTTGAAGTGTTAGATCTGCTGCATCACATCTAGAAGCACCTTGCTGAAGGTATTGCAACAATGCTCATTTGCATCAGCAGAGTATTTGGCTCTTCTCTGTTTCACTCAATTTTTTATATTTTAATTTTTTAATTACTTCACTGCTAAATTTGACCTAGTGTGAGCTGTGCAAGGGAATGAGTTCCTCTCATCTTCTGGTTATTGTGCCCTAGCATGCTGCTGCAACACTGGCAACCCAATGCTTATGTCCTGGCAAAGGGGCACTCCTTACCTTGCTGGAATTCAATCAAGTTGTTTTCATCTAAAGATTTCTAAATTTTTAACAACTTATCTATTTGCTTTAACTGCCAACAACATAGAGTTGATAGAGGCTACTGGTCAGTAACAGTAACCCAGAAAATACGCGGAAGGATGCACTGGACTGTTCTCAGGGTAGCACAACGCAGCGATGTAATTCACCTGTCAGAGGGGTGAGCAAAAAGACATCTGTTATTCAGACAAGCAGTCACCTACTAAAGGGGCTTCTCAAACTCTGATCCATTCAGAAGTCAGACTTTTGCATTGTCCTACTTTAGGAACACGGAACCTTGTGGGACAGCCTTGGTGGAAAAGGCCCAATAACACTATACAGGTTAAACTGTGATTAGGATAAAGGAGGAAGAATACCAGAGCTTATCTCTTCCTCTGTTCTCCGATTCCTTCATTCCAGTGAGCAAATGTTCACTTTATTTTTGACTTGCCATAGAGAAAATGATAACGTGATGCAGGTCTTGATAGCTAGCGTGGGAGGCCAGACAGCAGTACTGAGTGAGATCCTATGCCACAGATATACCTACTGCCAGTTCTGGCAAGATGTTAAAAGGCCTGCATAAAAGAATCACCTGTTACCCCTTCCATTCCTCACACGCTGAGCTATACCGCTGGGCAAGAAACTTAGGACTGTCTCCGCAACTGTTTCATGAAAGTGTGTGTGTAAGAGCAGTTAGCGATTGCCTCATCCAAAAGTCTGACAGGAAACACACTCATGTCTGCACTAAAATTATAAAACTTGTATACACCAATACACAACAGATCAAAACTATATTTACTGAATCACAGTTAGTATTCCGCTAGAGCGATAGAAGAAACATGTCTCTTAAAAGGGCGTGAAATATACTGAAGGTGATGAGGAATATGGCATACTGGCTTGATCAGCTTTACCTCTGGTATCATTCAAAGAGAAAGAATTCCTCCTCCCTACAATGGCACAGCAATAAATACTTGAGAAAAGATAAAGCCAAACCATTTCAAATCATTATGTTGATGATTTTCCAGGCCTGTTAGCTCTTGCAATGTTCTGCAGTAGCGATAGACAGGAATCTCCGACTGATAGGGCAAATGTTTCTCTTAAGCAGCATGTTCCTACATTCACAACCACAGTAAACCACATAAAAGCAAATTTTTTTTTTTTCTTTTTTTTCTTTTTCTTTCTTCAATTTTACTTGCGCTCTCTGCAAGGCAGAAGAATGCAAGCTGACAGCTTACTAGTAAAAGGAAGCTTCCACCATGCCAGTATCTGGAAGTTTGGTCTGCTCATCTGTGTTGGTATACAGTTGCCCCAATCATCTGATTTTGCCAGACCACAGTCACAACCGCTTACCTTTGCGGATTATCCTCAAAGCAAAAGACTGTTTGTCCAAGGGGTGCCATGTTATGTAGGCGTAGCCATAGAGAGAAGAATCTTTTGCTATGCATGCTAGGATATCAACAGGTCTCTCAGGGAAGTGTGGGAATGTTGAAATAGTTGTGACACTGTCAACCTAGGTGTTTGGGCTATAGCACCTCCTGCCCCTTGTCCACACGTCAGATTGCCTCTGTTCTTGGACAAAGACTGAGGGGGGAAAAAGCCTCTAAGCCAGAGAGGGGGTTTTTTTGTTTGTTTGGGGGTTTGGGTAGGTTTTTCTGAAGTAGCAAATGTTCATGGGAGTTAAGGCACCTCTAGACCTTGAAAAATCTGGACTGAAGTATGATTACAAAAGTAAACAACGTAGCAAGACAGATGCATCCAAGTATCTAAAGCATATTCAAAAGCAGGGCTTGATAATTTTAAAAATAGTACTGTTTGTCCCACAAAGACCATCCATTTTCCTGTGCTATCCCAGAGACAGTAAGTGGATAATAAACTGACTATATGCATTTGGTTGTACATGTAATAGAATGTTTATCAGAGCTATTTTGACTTGAGGATTTTCTGGACATCTGTACCATTCACGTAAACTTACAGCACAAGATAGAGAGTGGGAAAAAGTAAAAAATAAAACAAAACAACACACACACACACACAATCCTGCCTAGAAAGTGCATAGCATATGACAAAAAAACAAAAAAACAAAACAAAACAAAAAATCTTTGCCCTGAAGTTTTGAACCAGTACATGACACATGGTAGTACCTCAAATCTTTGATTTCCGCCCCCATCTATATAAGAAACCATCAGGGTATTAACATTTGCCTTAATATTGATCACCAACTTAACAGCATCAAACAGGATATATATGAGAGTCTCAAAAATGGTTAGCAGTTTTGCCACTGAGATCTTGTTAGCTTAATTGGGCTGGACAGATGGGACTCTCTGCAAACAGGCTCTCCTACCGACTTCTACCTGATTTAGTGTTATTTCAGTTTTTATAGTCTTCTCCCTGTCAAAGCTCTTTTCTGTGGCTGTGATCCAAACTCTGGAAGCACTAGAGCGCTTAGCTCCTCCCACCACTCTCCTAGACAGAGACAAGACCATGAATAACCTTATCCTGTCAAAACAGGTCCCCCAGTCATGCTGTAGTGAGAGCCCAAGCCAATAGCTTTTGAAGGCAATGGAAATCTCTCTCTAAACATTGCAGGGATTTACACTAGTCCTCGAATCCTTTGGCACCCTGATTAATAAGTTACATATTAACAACACGGTAAAGAGCTGACATCATGGAGGCAATTAAAAAAGCTCATTCAGGAAGCTATAGTGCAGGATGGCAGCTGTGTGGATGACTGACAGCGGATGCCTCTGTCGTTTTAAGACTTTCATAGTCTATCAACTGCTGCCTTCATATTGAGTCAGAACCCCTGGTATGCCCAAGTTAGCTGAGCCTTGAAGCATCCTGTTATTAGAAGATTATTAATAAGCAACAACTCCTCACTCCAACTTTGGTTTGGCTTTCTCTGGCTCTAAACTATGCCTCCTGATCACCTTATGCAATTATGAATCATCTACAGTAATACAGCACATCCTAATCTTGTCTAGTTAAGGGGAATTGTGGCCAACAAAAAAAAACAGCACTCTTAAAAGAAAAACTGCTAATTATTTTTGCCTTTTAAGAACAAAATGGTATTGATGTGATCAACAAAACAGGTGAACACAAAGGCAGCCAGGCTTTTGTGCTTCAGGTACATGCAGTATTAGAATACAATACAGAAGGGCAAGAAGGAATTAACAGGCTCATTTTGGTCCACTGCATCTTTGAGAGATAATACCCCACACCTCTCCACCTGCCACCCTCCCAGATCATATCATCGTCATGATGACAGCGTGCACAACACTGGAATCAGGGTGCTCGTTCCCACCTTTCAGCTTGGAAACAGAAGGGAAAAACCCTTTCACAAGCTTCCTGCATCTGTAGGTCCCTTTGGAAACTCCTCTGAAAAGGGTCCAGGACCTACTGCTTTTCAAGTTAATTCAACTCAGAGTGATACCAGCAGGAATTAAAAAGCATATCCTCAGTTGATATAGATTGAGACAGCTCTTTGTACAAAAGGACACACGTGTGGCATTACTTCAGCTGTGGAGCTGACCCTTTAGCAGATAGTCTGTGCAGGACTGCATGTGTTCTCACTACAGAGAGGGGAATCACCATGATTTCCATGCGCATCTGCATGCGGCTATCACGCACTCTGGATCAGCAGAGGCAGGCAGATACAAGCTGCACTGATCGCAGCAAATGAGACCATGGTTTTGGGAAGGGTTATACCTTCTCTTCATTGCTGATGTTCCGGGTGGAAGTTCTCCAAGTGATGGAAGGGATTGGGTCCCCAGATGCCTCACAGGTCAGTGTAATCTGATCCTCCAGCTCCATTGCTGTTTTGTTCTCCACATAGGTGATTTTGGGTTTTGCTGAAAAGAAAAAGCAACCTTCATTCAGTTGGTGCTCAGAATGAAGCTTGCCTGTCAACACCAATGTTTGAAACGAGCAACATTGAGGAAAAAAGGCTTTTGAATTGGCACAAGTTTACTGCCATATGGGGAAGAGAGCAGAGTGACATTTGAGAAGAGGGTACCTCCTTGCAGAACTAGAAGACCTTTTCTACACATGTTCAGTCCCCAAGATTATCAGCCAAGTCTTCCACCTCGCTGTCTACCTTCTCTGCCCCAAATTAGTCTTTTGATAAGCAGCTTTGTCAAGTGACTGCAGAGGGATGGGACAGGGAGAATTATATTCCTTAACACTCCCAGRCTCATGGAAGGCAGGAAAGCTGCTGATTCATTCCTGCAAGCTTGAGGTCATTCACACAGCGGCGGGGTGGAGTTCACCTCCCTGTCCAGGTTATAGCAAGTCCCACTGAAGTGCTAAGGCCCTTTTAATAGCAGCTGTGGTTGGATTAAGATTCAGCCCTCTGGGCCTGGAAGATATTTCAAGTAGCAAGTGAATCTCACACACACCACCCCCTGCACAGGACTGAATTTCTTTTATCAGAGAGGAAGTAGAATGGAGTTGGCATCTGTTTCAGACAGTGACACAGAATCTGTTTTACCTATCATGATGGCAGAGGTGCACAGCATTACTTGGGAAAGAAGCAGCTCTAGATAAGCCACATCAGGCATTAACTGGGATAAGCAGGTTACTTCCAGCTTGCCCTAGTGAGCTACCGATGGCCAACTGGATTGGAAAGGGGGGACGGTTTACCAAAGACTTTGAGATGAATGGTGGCATCCTGCTCGCCAGCCTTGTTCTCAGCGATGCAGATGTATTCTGCTTCATCACTCTTATCCACCTTCTTGATGATGAGCTCGGAACCATCGTAGTTAAAACTGTATTTCTCTTCATCATCGGCCTGTTCTATTGGCTCTCCATCCCTGCAGGGCACAAAGCACACTGGCTGTGTTGGGGAGGAGAAGTAATCAAAGGCTATTTGTTTTAGGCTTCTTGTTAACGCTAGAAGTACATTACTACACTGAAACTCCTCAGGTTGAGAGGGACCACCACATTTTCCTTCCCCTATAGGCTACAAAGCTTACATTTTGATCTATTCTTAATCCCTCCTGCCTTAGGGCTCTTGGCAGCTGCACCTTTCACCTCCTGACACACATCATAGCCTATATGCAAGAGCTATAAACACCACTGAAGACGGCTTCTGTCCTTGCATATCAAGGCAGTATTCCAAGTCATCATCAGCTTTTTCAACATTACAACTTGTCCTCATAACCTTCACTAAAGGCTACACAATTTCAAGAACAGTATACCTGAAGTCTGTATCACTGCCTGACAGTGAAATTTAGACCTGATGAAATGAAGAGAAAGACTTCAGATGCGGATCTCCTGGCATGACAAATGCAAGTTACAGCATCCACTTTTGCCTAAGTTTCCCCACCAGTGCAACAGATGATAATAAACCGACCCACGGGACAGGTCTGGTCAGCATGAAGCTTCATCTCTAATTTGCAGCTTGACAAAGCATGCAATGGCACAGTGAAAAATTGCTATTTTTACTGTTATTCTTGTTTTTCTAGGAAGCTGTACTTGTTTTGGCTGGGACAGAATTAATTTTCTTCATAGCAGCTCAGATGGTGCTATGTTTTGGGTTTGTGACCAAAACAGCGTTGATAACACAATGATGTTTTAGCTGTTGCTGAACAGCATACACACAATGCCAAAGGGTTTTCTGTTTCTCGCACTGCCCTGCCAGTGAGTAGGCTGGGGGTGCACAAGAAGTTGGGAAGGGATACAGCCGGGACAGCTGACCGGGCTAAACACCTGCCGGCCAATGGGAAGCAGTGAATGAATTCCTTATTTTGCTTTGCTTGCATGCACAGCTTTTGCTTTATCTATTAAACTATCTTTATCTCAACCAATGAGTTTTTGGGTTTTACCCTTCTGATTCTCTTCCCCATCCCACTCGGGGGGGGTGTAGTGAGTGGCTGTGTGGTGCTTAGCTGCCTACCGGGGTTAACTCACAACGGAAGCTAACTGCAGTTCCGTTATGAGGCCATTCTTTCTCTTGTGAGAAAAATGAATTAACCTCATTCCAGTTGAAATGTTGCTTTCCCTCCAGCCTGGTTTTCCAGGCCTCGGTGAAAACATCCATGCTCACACACAATCAGGACATTGCACACAGCATCTTACTTTGTCCACGTCATGGTTGGCTCAGGAAAGCCATCAGCATCACATGCTAAGGTGACAGACTGGCTGAGGTTGGCAGTGGCATTCATAGTGCTCTGCCTGGCACGCACAGAAGGAGGTACTAGAAGAGAAGGAATCCACATTCAAGTTAGAAAGGACAGAAGATGTGAGCAAGAGTGAGCCCTGGAAGGCTCACTGTAAATCTCTGCAATACACACAGATGTCACTAGTAATTCAAACCCTTATGCCATCACCTGCCAGTTTCGATCAACAGGTTTGATGCATGAACTCTCCAAAGCAATCAGCACAGGGAAGAAAGGGCAGGGGGTGGGGAGACGCACGGAAAATCAGTATTGTGGACAAAACCACTTGTGAGTCCCAGCAAGATCAATACCTCACTCTAAGTCACGAGACACTTAAGGGTTCTCTTGACATGATAATTTCCTGTAAACATCTGGCAAACACACAGTCAATTTCATGGACATTTTTATTTGACACAACAGAGAAAGATTAGTAAGCTGATGGTAAATCACGAGCGCGAATCTAAAGTAACATTTCCGTCAGCAGCCTGGAGTGCAGGTGCTACATACCGTGCCCCCGTACTAGCCTTACTCTAAGCTGCTCACCATTTACGATGACCTGAATATCTTTGAAGTCGATCTCCCCACGAGCCAAGATCCGGCCCTCACAGCGGTATGTCCCTTCATCTGTTTTCTTGATTCCCCGGATCTGCAGGTAGTTGTTGGACAGGACTATAAATCGAACTAGAAAAGACAAAAGGAAGGTTCATCCAAGGATCCTCAGTAAAAGCTCACTGCAGGTAACAGGTTCTTCTCCTCTCCTTGCCCCTTCCGGGTTGAGACAAGGCTTAGTGTAATAAAATTTCCCTTCCCATCATTTAATGGAGATGCTGCTGTAACTGGATCCGACATTGCCAAGAAAGAAACCAGATGTGGGTAGCAGGCAAACTCCTCTAGTGCTTTATACCGTAAGTACACACAGAGAGATAAACAGGTAAATATACACACACAAACACATTTACATTTAATTAGTATCAGACAACAAGCAATTTGAAACTTGCCCCTCTTGCCCAAGGGTGGCAGAGTTCAAGTCTTACTACAGTTCCCTTGTGCCTGCAACAAGCAGACGTGGGAAGCACAGCTGAGGCACGAATGCTCAACTGGAGTCAGGGCTCTGGAGTCCCCTCTGCCAGTAAAATGCCCCTCTGGGCATGACCGTCTGCAGCGTTTTGAAAGAAAGGGAAAGGTTCTTGCAAGGAGCTTTTAGCCCCTTTTCCTTAGGAAGACTGGAGAGTTTCACAACATGCAGCTTTTCTGTCTGATAGCATTTCTTTTATCTGAAATTTTTTTCTAGCGTTCCTTGGCCTATTCCAATGTCAAAGCCTGATGGCCATTTCTGTGGGAACATTATTGTCCTGCCATTGCCAAACCACAGCACCTTGAATAACTAAATTCACATCCTAAGATCTAGCGTTAGGTACAAATTGCTTCTCTCCTCCCGTGTGACCACCACCATTTTGTTCTCCTGAACCCCTTGTATGAGCCTGATTTGAGCCCTGATGGGAGGTGGACATTTGACCCCTGAATGGACAAGCACCAAGACACCTCTTGTGCCTTACCATCTTTTTTTAGGATAACATCCCTGCCTTTGTGCTTCCAGATGATGGTAGGAGGCAGCGAGCTGACCACATCGCACACAATCACAGCATCATCCCCTTCCTTGAATTCCTGAGGAGTGGGAGCATTTCTGAACATCAGCTTTTCTGAAAACAATGGAAGGAGAAAGTCACTGCAGCTTTCTCGGCACACCTCCAGCTGTGCTCCTGACTCAAGCCTGAGGAAAGCAAAGAAACCCCAGAGGACATGTTCTCTAGAAATCCTCATGTTCCCGAGGGGAGAATAAAGGCGTGCCTGACTCAATGCACTGCAACACAGGAACCCCATTTTCCAGCCCTGCCTCCCAGACATATCAGTGGGCCAAATCAATACTCTACCTAGCTCACCAATTTGTCCACACCGCAAAGAGAAAATGTGAACTTGGAACTGCCCACCTTCCCGGCAGGAAGGGGAGGAGCTGCTATCATGGCTCTACGGGACAACATGCTGATGGCTTCTTATAACCCTTCTGAATGTATGATCCTCTTTACTGGAGACTAGTCTTATCTCACAGCATTTCTGTCATCCACAAAAGCTGCTCTCTCTACTTACTCCTTCCAGACAATTATGAAGCGCTAGAATCTTCTCCTTCTACACCTTGCTCTCCTGCCTTTCAGAAGAATTTAAGCAGTAGACACGCCGGTAATGCCCTGGCAGGCCAAGGTCCTAGTTCCCACTTTCCCCTCAAAACCAAGAAAGGAGAAGGCTGCATCTTCTTAACATCCCCTTTCTTTTCACCCTCCTTCTTCCCCTTTAAAAACAGCCTTTTTTAGGAAGGTAAAATGGTTGCCTCCCTAATCTTGCCTCATACATGTGCAAGATAGACCAGAAAATAGCCTCGGAGCCGCTCTCTTACGGAAAATTTTCACATTGACGGTGGCCTCGGAGTCTCCCTCCTCCACGCTACTGACAACACATTTATAGATGCCAGCATCATCAATGTTGGCGTTGTAGATGGTGAGGGTGGAGGAGAAGTCATCATTTCGCACCACTGAGATGCGCTGTTGGTTCGGCGTCAGCTTCTCGCCATTAGGGGAAAACCAGAAAATGTCTTTGTATTTGGCCTCCCCTGCCACTAGGGACAATAAAAGAAAACAGAGCAAATTGAAATGAGTTCCCAACAAATCTGCACAGAGGGAATTAAATACAACCAGTAGCACTATGCAGAAGACTGACCCAGGGGAAGGGCTTCTGGTACCTGAGAAGCAAGCAAAGAAAATTCTCTCTCACAGCACTGTGAATGGTCAGCTGCTGTCCTGCAAAAACGATATTAGGTTGGTTTTATAATCTAAAGGGGTACACTCATTTTAGCCCAGAATGGCCCTCTATGCACCCGGGGATCCCATGTCCCAGTCCCTGCACTACGCAGATCAGCCCGAGAAATAAAAATCTCTTCCTGCTTCAGCTCCATCATGTTTCCAGTAAATACCCGTACTTGCAGGCTGGGCTACTTTGCATACCAAAACGGTGACATTGCTGTAGCAGCAGTTCTGGCATTGATCAGCTTAAACCTCCTGCTGCATCCAGTGTAAATCAGAATTGTTATTAAGTGGTTCCAGGCTGTCTCTTTCTTGCAGCTCGTATCTCTGCATTCCTCAGTGTGGCTTTTTTATTTGGGACAAACTCCTGTTAGTAGAGGGGCTTTAACTGATCCCACAGTTTTCTGAATGCAAATATCATCACAACAGCACTTACTCAGAGTATACTTTCATTTTTAAAGCACGGGCATTAACAAATTACTCTGCAGTTAAGCACTCCTGGATCAGACGACCTCATTACTTGTCCCAGTCAGTACGCTCCTGAGGAAGTGTGGTCTTCTGATGGCATTTTGCTCCCAGAGATCACTATAGCACCTATTTGCTCTGTGTCATGCTTCAGGATGCTATCATGTCAGTGCTCCAACATACTAAGTCCTCCCATTAGAAACCAGGTCAGCTGCTTTCAGGAGAACCTCTGAAGAGGACACGTGGATGCTAATTTAGAAAATGCCATAGAATTGTAGGACCCGCTTTGGGGCACATGGTTTGTGTCAGCACTGCACCACATTGTGCAGGAGAATAGTCTGGGCCGGCTGGTGGCCTGAACAAACAGTAAATTGTGTCACAAGAAATGCAGGTTTTCAGCAGCATTAAAATCCTTATTTGCAGAGGTAACAACTCTSAAGTCACCTAGCACTCCCATTACTGCTGTTAGCAGTTGATTAGAGAAATAATTTGGAAAAACAAACAGGCTTAATTCTAAATTCAAAAGATCTAAGAGCTGTGGAATGATGCAACGTGCCGTTGTTGTGGCTATTGCTCAAGCTTAGAGACAACACTTCAGTACCTGTTTTTTCATTTTAAAAACTGTTTGCTGGAGCTGCTTTCTGTTGCCAGCTCTCAAGGGAGAATGCATTTACTGTTTCCAGTAAACAGCATGTGTTGCCTTTGCTAGTCAGTCTTATAAACCATAAGGGCATACGAGAAAGAAAGAGCAAGAGATCTTGCAGCTAGACCTGGCACTGGAGCTTTTATCCCAGAGTTAATACATTGATTAACCTTCCCAGCAAACCCAGATGGAGACAACTGATGCCATAAGCCATCACTCACCTTGACATAAGAAGAACTTAGATTCTCCAACGCTGATCTCCCCCTGGCTTGGAACAATGTCCACTTGAAGAGAGGCTGGAAAAGAAATGAGTACGCAGAAGATGGTTAGACAACAGGAGTGGTCTTCAGCAAAAAAGCTTTGCCAGCCTTCCAATCCCCATGGCTCCTTTACTCATCCAATGGAAGAGCATAGGCTGGAGCGTTCTCGGCTTCAAAAGCGTTCTCGGCTTCAAAAGCGTTCTCTTTATCAGTATTTATCTGAATGTACAGTGCCATGGACTCCTAAGGACCCAAAAGAAGTTACTAACGTTCAGAGTTGCTTCCAGCACTTTATAAAATCACATGGAATGATACAGAAMGGGCTGATTTACATTCCAATCTCTACCACCCTGCAATACTAGGGAGCATGCTTGGTGTGCACAGCAGAACATCAAGCAGCCTGTAAGGACTCCTCTGAAATCAAACTGGAACTGAATCAAAGGCCTATCCTGGCAGCAAATACAAATTATCTTTGCTTTGGAGACTTCTTGTTGCTCTGATACCATACTCATACAAGCCCCAGTTACCAACCATCACAAATGCAGAGTGGGAGTCACTGGCACAGTCCGGGTCCTTGATCTTCCTTGATCTCCTACTCTGATCTTCCAGTCAGAAACCTAGTCCAAACAGCCAGCAAATCGGAGGTGTTTATGGCAGACAGAGCATACCTAGATTAGGAAGGAAATTTCCTCCAGTATATACTGACAAGGACTATTGACGGTTTGTGATTTCTGCCTTCACGTACTGGCTGAGACTTGCTTCCAAGTTCATCCAGGCACATTTCACCTAACTCCCTCCTACTGCAGAGATGAAAACATCAGCAATACTTTGGTCTCTTCCACTGTCTTCTCATGGAACATCATCAGTGCTTTGGCTTTTATGTTAGTGTTTTTTAGTCGTTGTTTTCTTGATTTTTTGTTAATTTAATTTAGTTTTATTTTTAAATAAGAGACTGAAGGTGTTTTGGCAGCAGAGATGGAACAGATGTTCCATGGACCTGAGTGAAGCATCTATTACATGCTTGTCTAGAACTGACGGAGCCTGGAGTCAGTGGAAGATATTGTACCTTCTGTGCTCCCTTCAACTGAATCCAGCACAGCTTCAAAGGAATCATTTAAAAATAATCCAAGTTAGATAATAATTCCAGAGAGAATATTTGAGGATACTGTTGCTGAAAGAAATCAAAATGATTCTCAGACGTTTTCAATCTCCCTTTGGACATCTTTATTTAACACGTCTTGTCTGAGAGTACTCTCTCACCTTCCTTGTACTTTTCAATGAAGTACACATTGCCCTTCTAGCTCCTGCATTCAGTCTGTTTTATTTCTGGGTAATCTAATTTCTCTCAACTATACTACTTTAATATAATTCAATCCCAAACAGAACTGCAAGTACAAAGAGCCAAATATAATAAAAGGCTAAAGGTTTATTAGATTCAGCGCAGCGAGGACTAAATAGCCTACTTCATAGGTTCATTTTTGTTGTTTTTCTACAAGTCTTTCCAACATCTGAATTTTACATTTGGAATAATATTCTGGGGTGCTCTTCCTGGGAAGGCCTCTGCTGTATGGAATGAGTGCAAAGGTACTACAAAGAGATCTTAAATGTCTCAAATCCAGACCTCCAAGTTCCTCCAGACCAGATTTCTGCTTTGCAGTACTAAAACATTTATCCTTCTGCATTACAATGGAACTAGATTTGAGCATAGACAATATTACAAACTCAATTAACGTCTTTGGGCAGCAGCTGCAGCAATGTGCACTGATGCAAATACTCCAGAATGACATTACAGTAGTTTCCAATATGAACACTCCAGAAGCTGGGGGCATCAGCAAAAGACAGGCACTTTTTAATAATGGGACTTGTCTTACAGGGTTTTCAAATTATCAATTAAACTGTCTTTTATGATCTTGTCTTTGGCATGCGAGTGATAGCTCCTGTTTAGAAATTAAATTTACAGAACCAAGAATCCTTAGTCTCGCCCAAATGAGAACAATTTATTAAGGAACATTTAGAGCTCCTGGGTGAACAGTTAAATGTTTGTTAAAGTTCAGAGGCTCCAATAATTGCTGCTGTAAAAGCCTTCTCACCTTCACTCAGAAAGTAAAAAAGAAAGGCCAACATTGACAACAGAAGTCCAAAGTTCAGTGTTTGAATCTGTATTTAGATACCTAAATTAAAAGTTGGGCTTTCAAGAATAACCAACTTCTCTGAGCTGCTCTTTAAGAAGTAGGGCAAGTCTCCTACCTCAATACCTACGCACAGCTTAGGAGCCTACATTTGGAGTCCCACTACTGAAAAAACCCCGTATTTTTTTCCTCGTTTATTTACGAAAGTGAAACTGATTAGCATTTAATGGACGAAGGAGAAAGAACCATTTTGGAAGTGTCACCAGACACTGAAAGCAAAAAGTCAAAGATGCTGAATTTATTAAAACAATTCTAGCGCAGTAAGCAAGTTAGACAGCAAAGATGAAAGCTAACCAGATTTCTGGCCTGTGTTGTGTATAGTCCGGTACGACTACTTATTTTCTGATTTCAATTACATTGGTATTAAACAAGTGAGAAAGGAAAGCAATACCTACCATTTTCATGGTCATTTACAATCAGCCTTCCACAATGCATATCCAAGCATGCCCAATGCCCTGTTCCCCCCAGCAACATCACTGCCTTATTCATAGCATAAATTATGACCCATTAGGCAGAAAATGTAATTGGATTCTGGCTTTCCTCCAGCTAGAGCTTAACGCTGCTGCAGCTCTGTGGCCTAACAAGTCCAGGTCAAGTATGAATTTAAAGAGGCCAAAATGAATAGGTTTTATTTCGAAATTGCAGCCGTTAGCTTGCAGAAAACAATCATCTTAATTGAGCTATTCCTCTACCCCATGTAGCCAGAGCACTTCTCAGCAACTTTACTGCAAATGCTTCAATTGTCACCCTCCGTGTTTTCATGCTGTAGTGCATGAAAACCCTTCTCCCAGAGCAGCTAATTTTACCTCTAGCCCACAGAGGCACTGCCACTGCCGAACACACCTGGCTTTTTAAGGAACATGCACTGCTTCAGAAATGAAAACCTGTTTGTATGTGCCAATGGCAACATTCCTTACAGTACCTGGGAAACAGACACATGGACTGTGGGGGTTAGACATTAAGTATATAGCTATACACAGAATGAAGGAGCACTGCCTGCCATCATTAAAAAAAGGACGTAAGTAGTAGGATTTTCTGATAAGGTGTCTGAGCACATTTCTTTAGCCAACAACCATTCTGACACAGCATTTCTCTTCATAAGTAAACTGGAAGCAATTAATCGGAGCCAGTGGAGTTCCGCAAAGGATAATAATAGTGCAAGGTCCATGCCACTTTTCCAGTTTTACTCTCACCAGATTTTAGCAGGCTAGACTGATAAATGCTAGTATTCCATCTCAAAAGACTAGGATACAGCAGTAAACAGAAACAACCCAGCCAAGATTCAATTGAAACCAGAGCTTGCGAGTACTGTGTGTTCTAGTTCTGGCTAACATTTGCATGTATGGCTGTATGTCTTGCCTAGCCAAGAGGCTTTCAGAAGGAGGGGACATTAAAGTATCCCTTGAGCTCTTGAGTAACGGCAAGGGGCTTATTACAGCCCCTATTGGCCTGCCCAAGACACTCTTCTGAGCCCTGCACTTTTTATCAGCTGGGAACACGATGAAGTTGCGATTGAATTCCCCCGCAGCACTGCCTTGGAAAACCAAACCAGCCCAAGGAAGGGCATTTAGACTAGTCACCAACTTCCTTTCTATTCAGCCAAGCACCGCTAGCAAACAGTGGGATGCTGGTAAAACGGCTTTGAGCTAATTGAGATCTAATATAAATTCATACCTCTTTTTTTTCGCCACACTACACTATATAAATATACCAGTGGACCTCTTCTACACTTTTGAGAGTTGCTGCATGCTGGGAAGGCAGTGGGAAAGGCTGGGGTTATTAATGCCTTCCATTCCATTCTCAGGTGCTTTCTGTTACAGCTAGAAAGGAGAAAAAAGGCTCTGTGTAAAGCATTGAATTTTTCATCAGCCCCAAATTCAGCATCTGTGCTCTACCTTACATCTTTTTTTATGCACATCTGTGCCACAGTAGATGCAAAGAATAGGAGGAAATCACACAACCAGGAAACATCTTACTGTAAATACAGCCGAAAGGGCCAGGCAAGAGATCTGAGCTCAGGCAACAATGTCCAGCTCTCAAGATTTTCCCTTATTTTTTCTAAGGGATCAACTCCTCCTGTGCATTTAAGTGATGGGCAGATTTTCAAGAGAATGAAACCTAGAAACCACCCTTGGGACACAAGGCAAAACTTTTTGGAGTCTTAGAAATGAGAAAAGGAAGGACATCCTTGGTTATTCCTCATTCAGTCAGTGCTCCCTCTGCTCCACCAGCTGCAAAGTTATCATTAAAGCTCCTAATTACTGGCCTAAGTAATAGAATTTCTGGAAAGGTTATGCAGAGGGGCAGCAATTCCTTCACCAATAGTCCCCCTGTATGTCAGCACAGTCCCTTCAACCATGACGTGAGGGAGGCAGAGAGGAAACCTCCTGATATTATTACTAACACTGGAAAGGCACTTTTCAAACCTAGGAATTACCATGACACAGAAACTGTGACCTCATGAGCAGTAGGAACCAGAGAGCCAGTATTAACAAATCTACTTCACGCTACATTTCAGTTTCTTTAATCTAATACCAGGAACAAGATGCTGAAGCACCCTGTGGGAGGATCAGGTAAGTCAGAGGCACACCGTGTTATCTTGTGACTTTTCTCGAAGGAGACTGCTGAAACATATAGCATTGTATCTGCATCACTGGCAGCATAAGGCCTAGTTAAACCCTTTTACAAGAAAATACCAACCTGAGAAGTCTTCTCATTGATAGACACTTCCTGCGAACCAGACTTCATGAGCTGACTTGAGCAGGTTACATCACACAAACCTCTGACACAAGCAGAAAAGTGGTGTGATTGCTGCCTCCGTACTAAACACAGTAACTTCATTATTGCCTTGTTCATCCACTAGCAATCCATATGCACCATTACATACTCCTTCATCGTATTTAAAACATTTGTCTCTGTGCAGCATACAAAACAACAGGGATGCCCCTCAAGCACATCTTTTCACAGGGCTCAGCAAGGTACAGTATTCTGTTCACACTGAAGAAAACCAAGAGAACTCGGCAATCTACTGCACATTAGGAAATGGGACTGATTTAGAAGGTGCACGTAGGTAGCTGCGTGGCAGATGACATGCTACAAGTTCGTATCCCAGTGGTACTTTGCTCACATGTCCATGGTTCTGGGTCACCATCATACTGCTGGGACAACCTGTGTATTTCTATTTTAAGATGCTCTCCCTGCTTTCACCTCCCCTCTAGCATTCATTTACTTCCCTCAAAGGACGAGCTGTAAAAACAAACAAAAAAAGGCCTCCCCCTCAAATGCTTATTCTAAGAGAAAGAGAGCTGACACACATGAATCCACGCCCTTTACGCTTGATGTACCTTACCCCAGAAAAACTGCATAAGGCCAGTGTCATTCAACAAACTGCTGCTGTCAGCAGCACTGATTTGGTCTTTTAAAATATCAGTGTCTTGTTGAACGCTGCTATTAAACAGCGACAAGGTGACAGTCACTGGCAGGCGGTGCTATAGTATTAAGCTTGTTTGGGAAACAGTGCAGAATATCAGTGACAGCGCTAGGCTGGCCCTGGAACGGCAGACTGGAGTTACTATAGTATGCTCTACTTTTGAGGGTACCTGCTGCTCTTCTCTGTTCTGTTTATTTAGTGTCCTGTACAGAAGGTGAATTACAGAGCTTCCATCCAAGCAAGGAATACTTCCTCTTTAATTCTTTCAACCCAACAGGGACACTCCACAGAGTTTATATTCTCTGCATACCTATATTGGACATACCTGAAAACACACAGGGACAGCTTTAAATGTACATACTGATACTACGAGAGTGTTCTGCACCAACACAAAGCTACACTTAGATCCTACTGCTAAGCTGACAGAAGTGGGGGGATCCTTAGCAGCAGCAGCTTCCAAAATGGTATCCAATACTTTCATTACCCTCTAAACATAGAGGGGTTTGATACATAGAGGGTATTTTTGGCTCGGCATAGAGCAGATTTCCCATAGCAACCCATCCATCCTATCAAAGAGCGCTCTTGCAGGGCCTTATAGAATTATCTTTGCATTAGTCTCAACCTCTTTGTAATTTAGGACGTTAAGGTCACATAAAGTATCTTGACAGGCATCATCATTATTTTTCTCCAAGTTGCTCTGTCCAAGCTTGCTACAACATTAGCAACTCCATAAACTCAATCTTTATTCAAAGGCACAAGTCACCTACTGAGGAGTTCCCTAATTTGCAGTGACACAACAGTGCCGAAGAACAACCTTTCATAGAATCATAGAATCATTTAGGTTGGAAAAGACCTTTCACACACAAGTAGCTCTTACAGGAAGGAGTATCTGTTTACCCGCTTAGAAGAAACATGTTGCTGAAAAGATTCACATTTCTTTCGTCAAGACAGAAGGGACTTCTCATACGTGGTAACAGGCTTCATGATGTGAAGCATATGGCTAAGAATAAGAATACGTAACTATACAGATCATAAAAGCAAAAGCAAATGAACTATTCAAAATAGAAAACACTGATCCAGAGAGGCACACAGGATGGCTTTATTCTGAGAGAATGCATGATCCTGCAGTTATGGCACTAGCCTAGGCTTTCAAGATTTATCTTGGACACCCTGTCCTTCCATAGACTCCTGTGTGGCACTGGACAAGTCACTTTCAATCAATGACTACTCCCCAGCTATGGTAAACGGTAGAAGCATCTTCTCCATGTCACAAAGGCAACAGGAAAGACAAGTATGGAAGACTGATGTGCTCAGACCATGGCAATAAGGTGAAGATTATCAGAATTCAGAGCTGGCTCAAACTCTGATTTTGTTTATGAAACCAGAAGGAGAAGCGTATCTGACGCATTCAAGGGTGTTGACCCACTATTCAAATCATCTCCAGCGCTGCTGCGTCTAAGCTCTAAGAATGTCAATATAACATATAATGATTCCGCTAAACAGACTGCCGTGCCCATGTGGACTGCACACATCACATCTCAAGCTATTTACTTTTCCTACCTTAGCCGTCTCCAGGAAAGGTCAAACCCCTATACTTTGCTAAATACACTCAAATACAGCTAATGCTTTCCAGGTCACCAAGAATTACTCACTGGCCACAGCATCCCTAGAAAACAGCTCTTATAAATCAAAGAGGCATCTAAGAAGTGGCAGGTAAGACATAAATACGCACTGCAATCGCCAAATTATCCATCTGGCCAGAAGAACGATTAGCTCTTAAGGTTGGGGAGATAAAAGAAGCTTCCTCTTCTTCTTAATTGCTCAAGACCTCAAGTGGCACAAATAATCCTCTTAATGTTCAGAACCTGAAAAATTACTTGCCTACCTTCTTCACAGCTGCTACTGGCTGCTCTGAACTTCTGCAAAACAAGACCAAAGTAAGCACATCCACTGCCTGCCCTTTATCATTTCATTAGAAAACCAGACACCACGACCAGTGGCTGCTATTACGTACCTCACTGCCCACATGCGTTTTTGTGCATCAGACATTTAAACTGCCCCTATGTTTCAGTGTCATTCTGCAGCACAGTAGGTGAACTAAAGCCAGTACAATATTCTGGTCTTTTCTCTTGTCTGCAGATACACAACTGCTTAACAGTACAGACATGATTTTGCTCTCAATGTAACAGCTGGACAGGTTCCTAAATGCTCTTTCTCTTCTACTTTAAGAGTTTCTCAGCATCCTGATAAACGTCAGGTAGAAACAGGTTGTCAGGTAATATTTCGAATAATGAATAATATTGTTCCTCCTCCAAGTCTTATCCTACCAGTAAATCCAGTGTCAGTGAAAAATCACTAGGCTCAGCAGGTCACCTGTAGTGGAAATACAAAAGATACCAGGATTGCATTGTTTCAGGTCAACTTAGACAAATCATTTTGCATTTTCCTTCTCCTATCATTAATGCAGCTAATTTCAAATATGTCTTGAAGTGGTACTTAGTAGCTTTGTATTAAAAAAAAAAAAAAACACCACTGTAAAGTACACAGTTAACAAAAGGTGSGGGGTTTTTTTGTGGGTTTGTTTGTTTGTTTTTTGGTTTTTTTTGTTTGGGTTTTTTTTGTTTGTTTGTTTGTTTGGTTTTTTTAATTTTAGTCTGTCATTATTAGCAAGTCTGCAGGATTAGATAAGCAGGGCTGCCTTCTGAGGCACACACAATAGGTATTTTGTCCTTTTCCCTTTGGGTAATATCCCTAAGTACAGTTTTCTCCTCCATATTGCCATGATTTTTCACCACAGTCCATATATGCAAAAGTCCTTCTTCATATTCACAACTGAAGGCACCACAGATTGATTTCCCTGCAATCTCAATGTTGACAGAAATTATGTCAACATTAACAATCACATTTTCGTTTCTAACGCAGAGTCCTCTGCCCAATGTCTGCTACTCTTTTGCATGGTATTTAAGGAAGCCAACTAATACACTGGTGTTATCAACAAAGCTCCCAGCCATATTTGCCAGAGGTTCTCCTGCAAGATCATTTAAATAAGCAACCAACAGCAACACATTCTGAAGAAATTTGATATATAATCGATTTTGGCACTTAGAAGGTAAAGGCGCTTGGATTGCTAAGTAGCGTATAGTCCCAGCTTCTGATGAGTTTAGATGTTCAGGCTTCTAAAGAATCCAGGTGCTTTTGCACACACTGTGCTGCAATAACAATAATCAATTTCACTTCTTGCAGAACTAGAGCTTTAAATTCTCAGAGAATGTAACTCAAGAGACATATTGTGGCTACTATGTTTTGTATTGGTAGCTCCCCAGTACAGTAAGACCTATGACCAATAATTTTGGTATTCCTACATTGACTAGCAACCTAAAAAATACGCCATAGATCTTTCCGAAGAGATCTTCATCCAATATTCGTGTACTTCAGCTTCGTAAACATCAGCGTCCTTTCTTGCAAGATGATGTCAGCATAGAAAAGAAGCGGTTTCCACTTGCGCTTATATGGTGTCCTGTCAGTGCAAGGACGTTTTGAGAAGCTCCCCATATGACTATAATGAAGTGACAGCTTGCAGCTTTGATGATGGGAACAGCAAGGAGGAGGCAGTGACAAGCATGATAAATTCATCTGTGCTGACAAGATACTGCTATTACATGGGAGCACCTCACAAGGGAAGTGCTAACTGCCTGCTGGGTTGCGCTCCGGAGATGACCTTGCACTCTCTCCCGCACCGCTGCCCAATGCCCTGGCTGAAGTCAGAGAGGCAAGGTGATGTTACGCTTGCATTTTCAGTGAGGTTGTGACTACGTGAGAAATACTCGGCGACAGCCAGGATGGGGTTCGTGATGTCCCAGTCAAATGAATCAAACCTCACTTTTTTTTTTCCTTTTTCTTTTTTTTCTCCTCTTCAATGCAGTAAGATTTTTAAAATGTATTGATTTTTTTGAATGGGGGAACTGTATGACCAGACTGCGGCCTCTCTGCTTGCACTGGGTGGGGTATTCTTTTCCGTCAAAGCAGTTTTATGAAATCAGCTTTGTTAAACAGATTAAGGATAAGGACAGGCCTCAGCCTCAGTTGCAAGCAAGCCACACACCTGAAGAAAGGAAGAAGTACAATAGATCTTTTGGAGGCAGGTGCGCAGCACAAAAGTAGAACTTCGTTCTTTCCTGTGATGGTGAAAAAGGAACAGGCACAGACCAAAAAAAGGACATACCTTGAGCTCATCCAATTTAGAGCAGCACAACAGAAAAGTCATCTGCACCAGAGAAAGCCCTAGCCCATTCATTTTTCCCCTGGAGTCCACTGACAGTGCAGAGCCACCCTGACTCATGCTGCAGCCCTACCCTGTCCTTGGAGCAGCATAACCATATGCCAGCCTGGCACCTGCAGGGCAGAATGCCACATCACCTGCCACATACTTACAGCTTAACATACCAAAACCAAATTATTTAGATGCTGCTTCTGCTGCTGCCTGTAAGATACCACGTGTTCACAAGCAGGAAAAGAGACCCTGGTGTTCCTATGCAGCTCAACCCCCTCATCCATTTAAGGGCGGCAGAAATTACCTGCCTGAGTCTGACTAGTGATCATCTGTGCTCCAGGCTGAGCAATTAGAAGCTGTCAGAGTTGTCATGCATGGATTAGGTAACTCCACTGCCTTTTTCTGCCCCACCTTCACGTGAGAATTCTCCCCTTGCCGAGGGCTAAAGTACAACGATCAAAATGTAACTGCAGTCTCAAGTGCTATTTTGCTCCCATTTCCATTGGGATAGGAAACTCCTGGTGCTCATATATGCAGAAACACACCACGGGGAACCTGCTGGCCTAGAGAACTGAGTACAAGCGCTCCAGGCCAACTCCTCCTCAGAACTTCCTAGTGGGAGTCAATCTGCCTGCACTCATCTGCATCTTCTCATCCTTTACTTGCAGCAGCAACCACACCATTGTTTTGCATTTATACTGTACCTAGCACAAGGGAATCCAAGACACTGCACTGTTCTAAGAAACAGCCATAAGAACCTTAAAGTAATGTCTGACTGCCGTGCCTTTGCTTACATCCAGTCAGCAATCACTCCCTGCAGAAAGACTTCTGATTGTTAATCACTAGGTGGAGCGAGCTATCATCTCGTAGTTATTAAAAGGCACAAAACATACTCTAAGAAATCTCAACATTTCCATTCTGCCATAGATGTTAAGAAGCAAAATTATACCTGGCTTTTTTCAGTCTCTTGTGTTTTCTTCTGGTGGCAGTTCTCTGTAGGAGCCAAGATAACGGACTGGACAGGCTGTGGGCCCGCTCCAGTCTGGAACCTGTCCTGGTTTTTGTCCTCAATGTGTTTGCAAACAATGTTAAGGCTTTCTCCTACAAACTGAGTTAACAAAGGGCTGGGAGGCAGACCCCTGGTGATGAAATTAGGCACAAAAGAGCCCAGCTGTGTTTGTCCAGCAGCCTTCAGTCAGGGAAACTGAAGATAATTTCTGGAAATCAGGTATCATCTGAGAAGAAATGTTCCTCTGAATTATTCACATCAAGCTCATCTGTATTTATTTTACACCAGGGAGAATTCAACCCTGATTGTTTCAACCAGCCTTTATCAGCAGAACAATTTGCTGACATCATAACCTGGATAAACAGGTTCATCATAACAATGAGCTATGCCTTAAATTACACAAACAATTGCTCCCTACTTGCTAAACTTTATTGCTTAATACACGATCAACCTAACAAACCCAGCACTGCCACGGATTTTAATCACTACTTATTTTTGCTTTGCAGTTCAGGGAAACGGAGACTATTTTTTCCACTCTTCATTTAATAGACACTGTGAGCCCATTTGTATTCCGCTTCCAACTTCAAGCAATAACGGCCTTTTTAGCATCACATAATAACTGCATTAAAAGGCCTCTTCATAATCACACAATAACACTTTTTATAGCTCTGCCCTCCCCCATATCTTTTATCTGGTTACAAAGTTCCCCAGCCCCCAAATAATGCTGAATAACTCCCCATTGATTTGAAAATACTCTGCTAATGCAACTTCCTGTTCATCTGTAGTTAAATATAATTAGTTTTGCATTTCAACAAAAGAAATGAGCTCAAATTAAGCCATGATTTTGGTAATAGGCAGGGAGGATGTCTCCCTGCTGGGCTAAGACTGAGGCTAACACAGCGGGCTTTACCTGTTAAGTAGGTAACATGCCACTTTAAGCAGAGGAAAGCGTGTTAATTGCTGGGTATTGGTTCTGTATCTGTCTAAATTCAAAAGGACTCAAGTGAAGCAGAGTGTGAACGAACTCAAGTGAGCTGCAGTCACCCTTCCACCTTAGAAGCAGGAAGGCTAATGCACACACTGCTCTTGAAGATCTATCTGGGGCCATGCAAACGGAACGTCTTGGAACACTAAATACACTTAACTACAGACTTGCATTAATGCAAATTTACTATGGGGTTATATCCATCATGGCTCCCTAGGATAAATGCGAGTTCATCCCTCCCACATCCTTCCTTTCCCATAAAACCATTACTCCTTTTGCCTCCCACCACTTTGCTGCCGGCCCTCAAGGTTTTGATTTGAACTTTGGAACTAAATAAGGACCTAAATCCTTTTGACTTCACAGCATGAATTGTTATCATGTTCAGCACATGCTACATGACAAATCTACCATTTTTCTGTAGCTGAAAGAAGTGGGCAGGAATCTACAGCAGGACGCACTTGCACATGCAAGGTAGTCTGCCCCTCTCTCCACATTTCTGGGGAGGCTCTTGCCAGAACAATTTCATATCTTTGTACTTGCTTTTGGAAAAGATGCAAACCCTCCAGCTTCAGGACAGCCCATCTCAAGCAAAGACAGGAGACACCAACTGCAACCTGGGACCTGGCTAAGCCAGTATCAGCAGAATTTTCCACCCTTCTCTGACAGAGCTTGTTTGTCTATCCTTTCAACAAGACTCAGGGCTGAAAACCAAAGGTCTGGCTTCTCTGCTTTATCCAGCTGCCATCTTTGTTATACAAGAATTTGTCAATGGGTTTGGAAAATCCACACTGGAAATTACTCTTCGGTGGGTATCTGTAGAAAACTAACCTTGGCAACAAACACTGGTAGATTCTACATGAATTTTCTGTCTTTTCTCTGTTAACCTTAAATCAACACCTGTTGACCACATAACTCAGCTTTAGGGTGATGAAAAATGGGGAGAGGAATCGTCTCAGGTTCCCTCCCCATGTTCACTCTTAACATTCTCTCAGCATAATAATATTACAAACTGCAACACTTATTGACCCACATTTCATTTCTAATCTGATCTGAAATGTCTCTGCTTATTAACACTTCAAGCCTCAGGTTAGTCCAGAGACATGCCTCCACTCATCCAAAAGTTCACTCTATGGGAGGATTTTCAGTCTTTTGGCCACTAAGAAAAATACTACAGACATGAGTGGAAGAAAAAAAAGCAAAATAAAACTTGAACTTGGCAATGAAACCCCAGCTGTGCCTACAGCCGGATCAGGAAGAGGCACAAACTGAGACAGTACTCACAACACAATGGCAAAGTGGTTTAATGTCTGTGGGGCTGAAGATTAGGGAGGAAGGATATAACGCATCACGATCAGATGCCCTCGAGGAGAAACAATGCACAGTGTTCATCAACTCAGTTGTGTGTCTCAGCAGAGGAGCATGACACCTTCTGCAGTGACAAACACTTATTTTTCATATCACTTTTGATATCTCTGAGTGAGCACTGACCGAGTGTTCTCTGTACCACGAGCCCAGTGTGCAACTTAGAATGACTGCAAAGTGCACAGTGACAGCACAGCTATCCAAAGACATCCCTTCCTACTCACTCGATCATACCCAATTCTCTTACATCTTTCTGGAAATGCCCCCTTTCAAGACATTAAATTTGAAGTCCTTCTGACATTCCTAGGATGGAGACAAATTTAACTTTTTTTTTTTAGCACTTAGTGCTGACTGTGGCTATCCTGTTCACATACCATGAAGTCACCTTTATGGTATCACACCGTATCACACCACCCTTTCTGACTCCAGTGTTCCAAAAGAGTATACACAACTGAAACCTTGCTTAACGGTCTGCATATTACTGACACATTTTCTAGCTCCTGACAGCAGATTTATGACCTATGCACGCGTGTGGTGCTTCCACAAGATCTTCTGTTACCAGGATATTCTCAAATGACAGGCCATAGTAACACCAGCCTAAAGAGAAACCAGGGTGGGTTGCAGGGGGGAAGGATGCCAATATCTGAGGAAGGCGCATAAAGGGACATTCAAACCTTCATACAGTCTCTGAACGCTCTCTTAGCTACAGAACATTGATTCTTTCAGTGAATAAGTTTCTGAGCAGAACGTCCTGTTGATTTCACAGCAAGAACCCAACAGTCTGTGCGGTCCAGACCAGAGAGTAGTATGCGTATAGCTGGTTAGAGGAAAGGAAAACCCAATTCTAAAACCAGCTGGGATAGATACGTAACGATGCTGTGCTTCCCTGCCAAGGCATACTCGGGTTTCCTTAGCAGTCTTTATGTGCCTCTTCATGGCGTTCTAGGGCTGAATGAATTACAAAGATAGGGTTGTGCCTATATTACAGGAATGGCGCTTTCAGGAGATCAGATAAATAGGAAACAATGATGTGTAATACTGAAGAGCTGCAAGGAGGAATATAACAAAGCAAGAAAAGGAAAGAACTACACAAAATGGAAATAAAAGAAAGAAAAAAAACCAGTAGGATTGCATCTACTACAAGATGTAAAACTTGCAATAGAGAAGGAAAGGGGAGGCAGCTATCCTAATCAACATTTGATCGTCTCACTCTAGCACTAGGAGTCATTTGAGATTCTTGATAGACGGTTATCTGTCTGTCAAGAGCTGAAAGCATTTCGTCTATTTGTTTACCTTTTAAGTCCCATTAATAGCTAAACTTCCAAGTTCTCAATGCTCTTTCCGATATGCACTACTCTCAACTTTGAATACAGTCGGTGAACTTGGACAGTATTTGCCTTTGATGCAACAGAGTTCCTCCAGTAGTAGGAATCCCCATCCTCATGCCACTTCTATCACAGGTAACCTTCTGGCAGTAGCAGCATATTTCTTTCTCCCCAAACCAGCAATCAGCCCTGAAGATTACAAAGATCTATTGTAGCAACTCTCTGAAGGTCCAGGCTCTCTACAAACAGCAGTTACTTAGCATGTTATGAATTCATAATATGAACGAGCTGTGACTAATACCAGAATAGCAACTAAATAAATATCAGCAAACAAAATACAGAATAGCTTTCAAAGAAATTCTTGTGAGATTAGTACCTCACCACCATTTCTGCCTTTGAAAGCCTACCATCTATTCTTTACAAAAAAAATTGCTAGGAGAAGATGTTCCCCTGAGTATACAGGTAATATATACATATGTAAAGGGACCGAGTGTAACAGAGCATTTGTCTATGGTCAAATTCGGATGATTCAAATTCCTGGGCTACCCACAACTCCAGCTAATCTTATGCTAGGCATCTGACAGCTTCTTTACAGGAGCCACAGTATGCTAGCATCTACTAGTCTACCTCTTCTTGCTTGGATCCAGTTCAAACACCTGCAAACACCAAAAGCAACAGTTTCCCTTTCTGCCATTGATATGCTTGGGACAACTGTCACAGCAAAGCAAGCAGCCTTTCACAAGATGTACACCACTCATTGTTACCGCAGCACAAGAGGAACCACAGCAAACAAAGGAACCACAGCAAACAAAGGCCCGCTTTCAATAAAATGGAGAGATTTGAGATGCATTAGGAGAATACAGCTGGGGATCCACACATGAAACAATATGCCTCCCTTTGAACAGATGTATTAAGAAGCAGCCTAGCGCTCCAACAGTTGTTAGAGGTTAACTACGCTCTTGAGTTTTCCTTCCCAGATATAAGCCAAAGGGAAGTGAACCCAAATACAGAGCCATCCAAATGTGAAACCATTTGTTGGTTACATTTCCTGAATGGCTTTAGGAAAAGAAATTGCAAAAGAATAATCCCTCGGATAAGAATTTTTCACATCCCGCAGCCATGCCTATGAGATCAGCTGCTACTTTTTTGAATCAGAGGAAGATGTCCCTGAACCCTTCTTAAAAGGGACCCAGGCCATAAATCTGAGTCACACTGATTGCTTTCATGACAGCAAGCACAGAACAAAGCATTGCCTCTGCCACACCTTTGACAAGAATCCAGCTTTTATTCCCCCAGATAAAGAATTATTGGGATCAACTGGATCTAAACAGCTTTCAGCACCTTCAAGTTCGATTAAACAATTCCCCAAAAGCTTGGGATGCTACTCTGCCTTGGTGTAATGATTCTAACAATAGCCCAATAAAGCAGACTGATGGGTCACTGTAGTTACTGTTGCTGCAGCAAGCTGAAGCAGGTAGAGAAAAGGAGATAAAGAAAACTAGACTCATCCCTTTATACAAACACAGCAGGCAGGACTRCAAAGAACAAGCCTGGAGCCTTGCAACTGCAATACAAACAGAATTGCCATTTATAAGAATCGGCCACTCATGCTCTTTCACTGGAGGTCGGCCATTTCTCAATGCCCCTAGGAATCATCACCAAGCAGATAACTTGACTGCTGCAACTGTTCAGAAGAAAAAACTTTGTATAAAAAGAGTACCAAAAATACTTTCCAAAACACTGTCCCTACTATCTCATAGCTTGCTCAAAAACAGTCTTAAAAAATAAATTAAATATATTTGAGTTATTGTTTTGAGGAGGAGATAGGGGAGAAGGGAAGTAAGTACAGAGCAGTAAATAACAGCCAGCACAAGTCTATTTCCAGCTGTCTGAATTCTCTGATCCAAATCTGCATCCACCCTGCAACAGAATAGCCGACAAAAGCCTGACTGAAACAGTACCAGCAGGATGTCTTGGTTTATGGCCTCAGTGCAGAGGACCAAGGTGAGTTTCTGAGGCTTGAAGGTCAGACTGTGTTATCTTCTGGCGTCAAGGTTGTGGAATCTGAATTATGCACCCACTTTTTATATACCTAAAGGCAGCCCTAAATACGTACAGCTAGAACTGGGTGGAAGAGGATTCAGCATCCACTCAGGTACTGATATAAGCACTGGGTTTTCAGAGGAGCTCGCCCTGCCTGCTGACACCGTCTTTGACACCTGGAAACAAATGGAATTTATGGAAGTTAGTGGAAAAAAATGCAGGCTAAAAGTTAACGTCTAGAAGCAAACCCGCTAACAGCACAAACTTTCAGTTCTATGTTCCCACGGCTTTTCCTTTGGATTACATTCCCCTGCAACGTGCAAGTGAAGCTAAGAGAAAATGCATCGCCCTTTTGGCAAATAAAAACCAATACGGATAAAATGAGTTTTAACAGCAGAACCCTAGGTTCGCTTCTTAAAGACTGTACCTTTAATTTCATTCATTTCCAGCAACAGCTCCCCAATTAAACTCTGCAGTGCATGCTAAATTCCAGAAATAAACAAAATTGATCAGGAAACAAGTATCTTCTGGGTCTAATGCTCACAGCTCTTTGAGTAAGGGTAGGATTTGTAAAGCTGGTGAGTTCAGCAGATTATGGTGAAAGCCCTCAGGATTTAATATACAACAAAGGCTTAACGAGACAAAGACATGCCTCCTGTACACGGTCACTTTATTAAAAATACGCTGACTGCTCAGGAGTAGGAGGCAGGCAGCTGGGATTGATCTCAGCTGGTCTGCAGATCCAATTCCTCCCCCGTCACCATGGTAACCGCTCAGTAATTCTGCCATGAATTGGAGGAGGGGACTGTTGATACCTTAGGGGAATATCACAACCTAAAGACTCAGAGAGGAAGCAAACAGCAGCTTACCACAGTGCCGCAACAAAATGCAAAGAGGAAGACATGACCAAAGCAACATTTAGAGGAGAACCATCTGAAAAAAAACCAAACCAAACCATAGGCTAGTGGCCCAGGGGCGACCTGCAGCTGGTACGCGAGAGGATGCTTTTCTCCCTGTTGCTAAACACGCCATACTGTAGTCAACACAAACAGGCTACACATGCTACGCAGGCTACATGCTGCACAGAGGGCATATCCCCTGCCCACCACTGCAGTATCCCACTTCCAGTTGAGYACAGTGCTCTCAACCACAGGTTTTTGAAATGACTGAGAGCGCAGCGGCTCTTGCAGAGCATGCAAAAAGCAGGGGCAGCTCTGATCCTGTGCAGTGCCTCTGGCTGCAGACCCTATTCCTGCCCAGCCAGCTCCAGTGCTAGACACAGTCTTCCGTCGACTTTACCCTGGCTGGATAAAGTGGTACCCACAGTAGGTCCAAGGTGGATTTATGGGATGAAAACCGCCATTTCCAAAATGACTTGGTGGCTGCTGGGGGTGGAAGAAGGCTAACTCACTTGTTGCTTTAAGAAAGCCAGATGCCGTTCTCTTCTAAGGCAAACATGCTTCAAATTGTTACATAAAATACTGTAACCTTGCCATTGAAAAACCTGCCTGCGGGTCTGGGTGTAGGCCCACGATACACCCTTACAAGGGACAAAGCTATCTCTCCGAGCCAAAAGCCTTATCCACTAGTCCATCTGCCATTCTGCAAATGTCCGTAGATTATTTAAAACTGCACCCTGCCAGAGAAAGATACGCTTGCCTAAGCAGCTGAAATCAGTGAGCCAGCCAGCTTGTGTAACCAGGAAAACACAAAACAGGGAATTCAGAAAGATTTCTTCTACACTTAATTTAAGTCAAAATTATTTTGATTCTGGACAAAGTGACATGCCCAAGTTGATACAGACAATCTGTGCAGAGAAGAGGCAATAATTCAGATTGTGCCCAGACCTCTTGCCCAGGTTGTGACCCCATCCTTTGTATGTACAGGATCTTTCCAAACATTGCTCAGAAGTGCTTTTAATTTTTGAAGTGACCACAAGATACACCAAAAAAATGATACCACTAACACCTCTTCCTACAGAAACTTATAAACCAAAGCAAAGCTTCTCAGACATATCAGTAGTTTTACATGGAACACAGTTTTATGCCTATTCTGATGACGTTCTTGATAAAAGCTTTTTATTGCTATGGATCATAAAACTAATAGCCCTATTTGCCACAGCAAATATTTTCATTTACCTGAGGCAGAGTAAGCCAAGATGCTTTATGGAGCCATTAAATCAGAGTACGGACAATTTTAATTAAAAATCTAAGGAAGTTACAATCTTCTGCTGAAAAAGAAATGTGAGTGAGTGACATTGCATTGCGGGTATGTTAAGAACCCAGAGAAGATGAGAAAAAACAGGATTTGTAAAAGCTCATGATTCAAGTCTAATCTTGCTGCAGCTAGTTTATCTTGGCAGTCTGCTGAGCAGCATGCACACATATTGCATTCTTTTGTGGAACAGAACTATTGCTTCACTTGCAATGCAACAGTAGCTAACAACCCTGCAAGAGCTGAAGCTCTTGGCATGTCTGTGTCATTCCTAAGATGAAGCAATCCCTATAACCTGCAAGCTCCATTTCCCCTACAGTCTATCATTTAGTCTTAGTGAATGCAGTAGCCTTGTTAGCATGAGATTTGTTTTTAAAGTCTTGAAAGGAATTCTTTTCCAACCTTTTTTATATGGTGATTTAGTTTTGGGACATATTTTTAGCAACAGTTAAAGTTGGACTAGCTGAAAAGTTTGAAATTAAGTATTTACTTCATAGAAATGATTAACTTCAGTATAACAATCTCATCACTGCAGTTACCAGATTCGCTCAAGGAAGCTGTATTCTAGGTCTAGCTCGTTCGTTCCATGAGTGGACTGTCGCTCCCATATTGCATAATAATTTCTCCGTTTGCCTGACCTGTCACGGGTTAGCACCAGCGTGTCTCAGGCGGAAAATAAACCTTTTTCTTGTACTTCAGTTAAAAGGAAGAAGAAAACATGGAATGTAGTTTCTCTCTCTTCTCTCTGTTTCCAAAGAGGTCAAATCACAGGCAGAAGCAAAGCTCTCTAATTCTTAAATGCCTGTTTATGAAGCGTCATTGGGTGTAAAACCACTGGTGCATTTCAGTCTCACTGATCAAGCTGAAGCAGCAGGTGGAAGTTACTGACATCAGCGAGAATGGGACTTGGTTTCTCCTGCTTCCTCCCAGGTTTAGCAACTTCTGCTTAAGATCATATCTCCTCCTAAAATACTTAGATATCAAGGTAACAGGAACAACACGGTCCTCATCAAAAGACCTGATATGGCAGAGCAGACATCCAGGCTCTCGTTTCCACAAAAGGTTCAACCAGATGATCTTTTGCGGTCCTGTCCAACCTGGGCTGTTCTATGATTCTGTGACATCTTTTCCACCATAGACTGTATGGTTTTTTTTCTTACAGCTCACTGTTTCTGTTCAAAATTAATGAGAGAAGTGGCTGTAACAATATGTGAAAGGACATGTCAAAATCAATTCTATCACTTGGGCAGCATTGTCACGTTGCCGTAAATCAAGCAATCCCATAATACAGTAGCTCTGATTTGTTGACAGCAGCTTGGAAGACTAGCTGCAGACACAGCCATTTTTAACTCATAGCTCATACATTTATTATCTATGAAACTGTCCTGTGGCAGCTCAGGGGAAGACAAAAGCAATCTAAGCGTTGAAGGGAGAAGACAAAGAATCACGAGTTTTCAAAAGCCAGAAAAAATTTAAAGGGCCTTCATTTTTGGATGCCTCTTCTAAGTTGCTTCAAGGAACCCAACTTGAGTGTTTCAGGCAGGTGTTCTGCACTTAAAAATACCAGGATCTGCAGAAGTTTCTTACAAACATCCAAATCCAAGGCACCCTGAAGACTTCCTACCTGAGATTATGCCAATTTTATTTCCTTAGGAAAGTGAACCAGCTTCAATGCTACCCCCCATGTGTGGGGTTTGCGTCCCAGCCCCATCAACAGCCAGTGTAATCACAAGTTTCAGCCAGCTGGGACAATGCAGAAACAGTCTCAAAGAAAACCATGCCCTTCAGAGATGAATTGGAAAGCAGAGAGAAACCTTATTTTTGCCCCTGTTGAAGAACAGGCTGGAAGGTAAGCTTACTTGGCAATAGAGAATTCTCACCGACCACAACTGTCATCTGTGGGAAAAGCTCTGGTCGGCGCCCATCATCAATCCAGAGACAGGACACCATACTTGACAAGCTATGGCAGTCTGAATCTAGATCCCACCCTCAATGGAGAGAGGTTCTTTCCGCCTTYGGAAAACCCTGTTCAGTGCGGATCACACAAACACACAGAATGCCCAGGTCTAGCAATACAGTCCAACTTGTGGCAATTAATTGCAGGTGATTAATCAATTATTTACTTACTAGACAATGACTACTAATCCTTTAAATCATATTTTATGTCAATCCATCATTTTGTATTATCAGCACTGAACCAACAGCCCTTTGTGTTATTTGTCTAGAGAAGGATTTCACACTGCTGGCATCCAAGTCCTTAAATATTCCACATGCACTTCAGAGACATACTGCCTCTCATACACTGTGGCTCGTAAACATGCTTCAGAGAGAGTACTATATATTTTAATAGTTTAAATTCGTATCTGGAGCCATCTTTTGCTAAGTACAAAGTGCCAGAAATCAATACTTCATTTAATGTGTAAATTAATCTTTCATACCTAGTGGGACTTGGGAATTCTTTGATAGCTGAATATCACTTCATAGTTTAGAAAGAGCTAAAAATCATAGACTTAGAAAGAAAACATAATACTTACCAAATTTTAATAGCAATAATAATAAATATGCAGTTACTGCTACTCAACAAATGCAAGAAAAAAAAAAATCCCAGTCTCAGTTTAGTTTCAGCATGAATCTTTGAAGTATCCTACCTTTAGATACCATCAGAGTTGCACAGCTGAAAGAAAATAATCTTCTTGTGCTTGAGTACACATTAAGACAAGTCATCTGTGTATACCTACAAAGTCAATGGTCTGGTGCTGTTGAAAATAAACAACATGCACAGCTCTCTCTCAAAGGATCTGCAGTCTGATGAATACAGGTACAGAGACTTCTTGAACATGCGACACATGTCTGATGAGAGACTTTCAAGAGGTTTGGCCGATTCAGTAGCCTCGTCAGATTAACAGTACTGAAATGTAGTAGATGCTCTCAGCAGCAAAGAAGCTTTTATAGAAACAACAAGTGACACCTTTCTATGAAAACATAATCTTCAGTGAAAAGGCTTAAATCAGAGAAGGAAAACATGGCTGAGCAAAGACTGCCCCCTCTTCCCTTCAGCCTAAAATTTTAAAATTGCTGGGTTTTGCTGACATTATTCAAAAGCTGTTACACAGTGTCACCATTGAAGCAGTTCTTTTGCAATGAAGGTAAAAATCAGCATCAGCTACCATAGACACAGAACTATTCTTATGCAGATCTGACATTCACACTGCAATAAACTTATGTGCTTAAAGGCAGCATTCGCCAACAGCCTCAAGGCACTGCACAACGGTTATTACAGGCTCAGTTACCTCATCCTGTGAAACATTTTACTCCTCCATTATCATCAAGTCTTGGAAATTGTTGCCAGCAAGCTGTTTGTTAAGGGCAATGGATGTTAAGATGATCAACAACTACATCTCTCAGTACAGCCCCTAGGAATTCTTTGTACTCAGCTCTCTGTCTGTAACTACAAAACAGAAAAATAACAACTCCAGCTCTATGATTATCTCCGATCATCCTGTCACTCACTCTCCTGAAGCATTTAGCTTTAGGCAACAAGCACTTTCCAGGGCTTATACCTTTGTTTTGTGTTTTATGCACATCTAGAGGAAAGGCAGCATTGGAGAAAGATGAGAAAACAGCCAGAAGATTCATCAGGTTTGTGCTCCTAATGAAATAGCTGCAACTTTCTGGAATTTTAGGTCAGAAGTGATTGTCTGCTCCTGCCTCCCGCACTGCCTTTCAGTATAGCGTACAAAGGATTTTCCACCGCAAGGACACAGGAAGCCAAAGGAGTATGGCTTTGGGTATGTTAGGGTATAGCAATGTATTCTACATAGACAGCGATGGTTGTCATATATCCCTGCTCTTTGCAGAAACATGTTCTGACTATGAACTAACAACACAAGAAACATAAGTTTTTTAACTGAAGTTAGTTCACCACTGAATTGAAGCAATGACAACTGATCATTTAGCTGCTCCCTTTCTCCTGGTCCCATCTTCAGGCAGGATCAGGAGAGCTATATCATCCACATTATTTGGAAAAGAGCAGAAACAGCAGCATTTTGGATCCAAACGGCCTTTTCTCATCAGCTGATTAAAAAAAAAAAAAAAATCACCTCACACTGTTACTGATTTGGTGATTAAGAAAAATCAGTTTCTTCTTGTCATACATTATAATTACACAATAAGACAAACAACAGGGCTGTATTTGCCTGACATTCAAGCATGCACTGTTCACCACATACTGTTCCATACATTCTTGCAGCTTTTCTTATTTCAGAGCAATGTCAAGAGTGTTCTGTGGGGTTTTTTTGCTTTATAGAAACTGACAGTAAGATTAGGAAACATATTTAAAACAGAAACTAAACCATGCCTGTGAGTTTACAAAATTTCTGTCCTGTTGCCAAACTGTAAACACCAAACACATGCCTCTGTCAAGAAGTCAGGCAAAACATTAGTGGCACTGCACACAATGTCATGATGAAAACATCCAGTTGGAGCTCTTTCACTATGTTTTGCAAGCTACTTTGATTATACACTCAAAAGTGTCGTTCTGTGGAAGACACTACAAAGAGTGAGAATCAAATCGGTTCATAGGTCTTGTACTCTTAAGTGAAACATAATTTTTGGGTACAGCTGCTTTCCAGCACCAGGGCAAAATGCTACAGAAACCCCATAAGCTGCAGATGATGGCTGACGGAATCAGTTACACAGTGTTTGGAAACACTCCTAGTCAAGCACAAGTCTCTACAGTGGCAATAAGACAAGGTACATTTTACAATGCTTTTCCCTTAAACAACAGATCAGGCCACAGGACCTCACAATCTGCTATCACTCAATAAGGCTAACAAACCTTTAGGGTGGAGAGCTGAAACCACACCGAAAGTCAGTGATGTGCAAGAATCTGATGCTCCACCCCACCCTCTCAAGAAGCCCCCTCATTGAGGGCTGCTAGTTTCGGAGGAGCCTTGATTAATGTGGCTCTATTCCTCATGCCGCATTCAGGAATCTGCACAGCTTGTGCTGACTGACCTGAACATCTGGCCTCTCTGTTGACATGTTTTTGTAATCTTCTCTGCATCTGGAATACAGAGTTTCTCTCAACAGCTCCTTCCAGCAGAACATTCCCCTCACCCCCAAGTCAGAGCTGGCATAAGAAGCTAAGGAGACATGTGAGCTGGTCTGTCTTTTTTTTCCAGCTGCTGAACACAATAGGAACATTTCATTTACCTACTCTCTCCTGCACATTCTCTCTGGCTTCCTTGTCACTTGCTTTGTTGCTGGCAAGACAGAGAAGAACAACGCAACCTGTGAACTGCCCAGCTCTGCCCTGTTAACAATATAAATGTATTTTTCAAGCGTTTCATTTGTTGTAAAGTAGCCTTTTTATCCAAGCAGCACCTCAGATAGAGGCTTTTTCTTAAGTTTAATTTCCTTACTACAATTTCCTTTAGAGTTCTAATTACTTGTGTAAATTAAGGAAATCTGTAAGCTGGAGTGTTTCATTAAAAGCTCTCTGAGGTACAGAAATGCTGAATTACTGACTCTACCACTACTTTCAATGTTGATTGCAGTTGTAGTTTTAAATGAAGGATTTGTGTAACAGGCTTTGTCACCATTTTCCCCCCTCACGCTGAGATGTCAGGTTTTTTGCGCTTAATGGTAATAAAGCATCAAGCTAACTATCAGGGTCTGTACGCTCTAATACCTCCTTTTACCAGAGGACAGGAAAAGTAATGTTTAATGCCACCCCCTACGGAGGTGCTGCTGTTGAAATACAGCTTACAATAATATTTATTAGAAAATGGTCAATCACTTCTCATTATTTAACTCTGTTCTTTAATGGTCAGCAAACAGTCAGTTTTCCAGATAATCCAGTAGCTATTCCCCTGACGTATCATGCTGGTTTTCCTCTTTGCTGGGATCCACAGGAATCAATGCAGAGCGTGGCAGGCTCTTTTGTTTAATCCTGCACATTCTGAGCGTTTATGCTACTTGCCAGGCTGTTCAGGGTGGCCAGCTGACTGCCTCACTTTTCTGAATCTCTCAATGAAATCCCTCTGGTGGTGGAACAGACTGTGGACCCTTCAACACAGTTCTATGCTGGGAACTGTCCCCCCAGTACAAATTACCAACACTTCTTGGTTTCTCTCTTCTGAGACAAACGTCAGCTTTCAGAAAACACAAAACCCCACCTGGCTAATCATCTGTCAATGAACAAAACTGTTTCCGCTTGCCCACATCGAAGAGTAGTGAACTTGCAGTCCCCCACTGTTCCCTTCCCAAAATCATAAACTGAAGACAGGATCTCTGGACTACCACAAAACTACGTATGCTGTAAGAATTTATGCAGAAAGGTGTCTTTACTGAATACTATGCCTGAGCACGCTTTTTTTTTTAACCACAGATTAAGATAAGAAGCTCTTGCTTTTAGTTACTATTCATCTCAATATTTAAGTAACRTCATTTCATCCAAACTCCTAATCAACGGACTGCAACATTATGCAGTATGGCACTTCATATTCAAATACAGCATGACTTAATAGGCTCAACTCCCTCAGTGGCCAAAGAGCGTACTCGGGAGTCACACGGGATCACTGATTTTGCACAACATGACATTAAAAAAGCCTATTAGTTGCCTGTACCAGTGCATGCCAAAACAGACACTTTTCATGG
>JAYKAV010003414.1:116017-155428 GCA_035582835.1 Phoebastria nigripes | reverse complement strand
ATAAAGAATACACGTCTTCTGCTCAAACTTTACTTACCCCAGCGAGGAGGACACTTCGAGAGCCTTATCAGCCCTGGTTACACAGAACGCAATCAAAGCTAGCCCTAAGAAAATAGGAGGAGGGTACAAAAATTGCATACTTTTTCAAGAGAAAGATATCCAGTCAAGTCTTGTGCAGTGTGAGAGGGCCAAATAGAGTGCAAGTGGAGCATGAGCGAAGTCAGCAATATTACACCAGGACTTGATTTGGCTCACACCCAATAAAGTCCACAGATGCACATTTGTAATCCAAAGCATCTTCTACATGCATAGAAGTGTTCTTGCTGTATGGGATGTGCTGTGTCAGCACCTGTTTTATAAACCTGTAGTCTCCAGGATTTGTAACTTGGCTATAAAATTCACCCTGGCAGAATCTTGGCATACAAGCAGTTTTGACGTATACCATGAAGGAAGGCAACTAAATCAGCGAAACATTAACAGCGGAAACTTCACCTGGTAGGGTGAGAGTGCCTAGGGAGTTTTTTCCTTGCCGCATGCCAAAGCTGAGGGAAATGCACGAGAGTAGCCAGAAGAAGTGTGTAAAGCATGCTAGCCTTGGTGTATCTCTCACCAGAAGGACTGGCCCATAACATTCCCACCAGAGATCTTATTCAACTATCAGTCAAATCAGGATTTGTCAAGTGAAGTAGCAAACAGACGTTGGCCAGATAACATTCACAGAACACAGTTTCCAAAAGGCGATTCCTGATCATTTATAGACGACACAACAAGCAGAAATATGCTGATAGCTAGCAGGGTCCCAAAGCTACACACAGATAAAAAGCAAGAACAAGTACCACTGATTTATAGCTGACTCCTCTCTAGTAAACAGGAATTACCAACGCTGCCTTACAACCTAATATTGCAAGATTAAACAGTCCCATTTTTCCTCACTATATTAGGCAAAAAAGAAACTTAATGACTTGCCTTTACGTTAAAAGCATGGGAAGGTTGCTTCACTATATAAAACCACATTGGAAGAGTAGAAGGCATAGAAAAGCAGAAGAACAAGAAAATATGTTAGTACTTATAAGGAAATATTACATTAACGTCAGATGATTTTTACAGAGGAGGAATTAACAAATGTGCATTTTGCAACAGAAAAAGCACAACGCTATAGGATTGAACTGCAGAGGCAGACTGGAACCACCACTGGACATTTCTAGGGACTACTTCATCTATTCTCTTCCTCGTTTTTCAGCTTGGAAAACAAGCTTTTAGCATTTATAGCAACTGCAGAAAACTAGAAGCAACCACAATAGGGCTGGCAGCTTTGAAATAGTAAAGTAAGCTGGTCACGAAGATCAAGGTATAAAACAGTTTCAAGAGTTACTCCAAGCCCCATGGCATTTGGCCTCCTTGTACAACTCCAGTTCTCAGTTTCTTCACTGGTTCTTCCTGTCTGGAGACAAATGACCCAAGCAAATGATGGAAGTAAAGGCAGCACTAAACTGACGAGACTGGAGGCACCGCACAACTGCTCAGAAGTGGGGAAACCCAAGCAGTCTGGATTTTTTTTTTTTCCCCCAGCTCATTTGGTTACAGCATCTTACTGCCAACACGAGTGGAAGCTGGAGTACTACTTTCAAGGACAGCAGAACCAGGCCACCACTGACCATACCTGGAAATCCTCACACTACTAATTTTTTGAACAAGCCTTCGATGATGGTGAACAAAGCCGGCCTAGCCACTTATACCCCAAGGACAAAGCACTGTCACACGGCAGACTATTAGATGTTTCTGGGAATTTGGTGACTTGCTAAATACGTTAGTGTCTCTGGAAATACCACTATAATTTGTGGGTAGGCTGTGATAACATTTGAAGTAGTGTATTAACTGGAAGACCTTTTGCAACCACCGCATTGATAGAACCTCCAGAATTTCAGAAAATCATTAGGACTATTAGCATCATTAAGACATCTTTCCCTTGAATAAAACCTGAAGCATTAACATAATGAAAACAGAAGCCAAAAGATTAGGAAGAATAACATGCTAATACACTGGCCCGTTTGCTCAACAAGCACAAGAACAAGAAATGCTTTCAGGCAAGAGTGAAATGAGCTTGTTTACTGCCTCTTCTCTCTGCTGCTGCATTACTATTTTAACTATGCAGTTGTCAGACTAACGTCAAGTTACAGGCAATAAATTAGTGGCCCTCCTCATTCAGGCACTAGAACATATAGAAGAGGAATAGTTTACACAAACTCAAATTTAGACATCATTTACAGCTAAGAAGCTCAAAAAGGGGTGATCCCAGGGAAGAAACAAAAAGAATATAAAACCAACCAAACCTGGGCCTCCCTGTGCCCCAGTGTATCTAAATGTCTTATAGTATCATCTGTGACTGACAGGATAAACAGTAACCAAATTGCCAGAAGGCAAGAAAATGCTTCATCTATTGTCCTTTGGGAAGTCTCCTGGAAACTCAGCAAGAATTCACCACAGGAAATATAAGAAACTTAATTCATGTTTAATGACAGGGCACAGCTCTGGGTAGCTTGGGAGTCTTTTCCACAGCTACCTCAGCTTTAAAAAACATAYGGCACCTACTATGATTTTTACTGGGACAATTACATCTGTTAAGGGGGTTATAGTTAGCCTCATCAGCCAGTTAATTTGAGTGAATGCTGACACTGTTCTCCTTGGGTATCTACAGTCCTTGCCTCCAGTCCTGTGGTATTTCTCTTCTGAATCTCTGCAACTCATAAGTTATGCAAGTCACACAAAGAACACTTTAGCTGAACCTTTGTGCTTCAAAAATTAAGAGAACTGGCAGAGTTCAGGACTGAAGCTCTCTTGGTCACTACAGGCAAGGCACTCCTTGCAATAACATCAGCTTTGGGAATAAAAGAGAGATCGGGCGTTCTTTTTGTGTCTCTTCATTACTGGGCCAAATAGCCTCTTCAATTTTTAATGCCTTCTCTGTGTTGTAAGCAGCAAATCAGGTGGGATAAAGCAGACCTCTTCATCTCACATTCCATCTTCTTCTGTAACCCATCCCCAGACTTAGTAACATTACACGAGCAATGGGCAGGAATAAAATCTCTTACCTTTACTACCTTTTTTTTTTTTTTAAACTGTCATGAACTTGGATACACACCATCTAATCTTATATGAATGCCAATAGCAGGTAACGGTCACCAATTATCAAATAGTGGAACCAGAGACACGTCAAACCTGGTCTGAGAAAATGGATTTCTACTAGTAGATGACACCATCTCTAGCATGAATCTTACTCAATGGCTTACAGATAGGACTAAGTTAATCTCTTGAAATTAACTACAGCATTGAAAAAAATTGCTTTATTTCCTTGATAAGCACATGATTTAAGGCTTCTATCCCGAAACAGCTGTGTCACAATAAAACACCGTATACAGATTAACTCCAGGAGCTGGGACATGAGTAATTTGCATTTAAAACTGCTCCTTGAAGAAGAAAGACTGAATGAAAATGTTTCAGAGTTGGCTGGTTAAGAACCATTTAGTTTGTTTACTTTTTTATTGGGGGAGGATGTGGAACACTAGAGGAATAAAAAAAAGAGTTTAAACAGTTAAAAATAACATTCTGAACAGTTTCTTTTTGTATACACATAGATAGGCTGATGGCAAGATCCATCTCCTCCATTATAAGAGAATGGATCCTTTTGTGTCTCTGTAACAAGTATAATACAAAAACACAGTCCAAAATTCTAAGGCTAGAACTCTCCCATGTCCTTCTGATATTTGAAGGATAGTCTGAGCAGAGATAATCCTTCCTTGTACCCCTATCAGGAGTCTTTCTTGCTTTCTGTAATACTGGTACGAAGACCCCGGATTTAACAGCAGGGTCATGCCTGGAATACACTGAACTCCAGTTACCCTTCTGCTTCCCAGAGCCCATCAGAATTAAAAAGTTAGTATAGCCAGAGGCTACTCAAATTAACATCGGAGCATGGAAGCACACGCACAGCCATACAATGTCACAAGTGCAAAACATTTTTAGTTTAAAAATCACTTTCCTTCCACTACTCCCAGCCCAAATACAGGAAAGAAAAGAAGACTTAGGCCAAGGACAATTACACTGGCTGGTAACTGTGTCACCATCAGAGGAAATGCTTATGGTGTGACAGCTGTGAGCTGGCATCTCCACAGTTTTCGGATTGTGAGGAACAGTCCCTAAGAGAAACTGGACTCGAAAACAGCTGTTACTGTTGAGACCCTTGCCTGCAGTTTTTCCCTAGAAAACACACCCTTTGCACTACACTATCATCTCTTCTCAAACACAAGCTATCTGCTGTATGTATAAAGAGAGAAAAACAGAAAAGCCTGAGGGCTGGAGATCTGGCTGTTCATAGCTTCTGTGACTGAGAAAATAGATAAAACAAATATCCTAGAATTATAGAATCATTGAATGGTTTGGGTTGGAAGGGACCTTTAAAGGTCATCTAGTCCAACCCCCCTGCCGTGGGCAGGGACATCTTCAACTAGATCAGGATGCTCAGAGCCCCGTCCAACCTGACCTGGAATGTTCCCAGGGATGGGGCATCCACCACCTCTCTGGGCAACCTGTGCCAGGGTTTCACCACCCTCAGCGTAAAAAATTTCTTCTTTCTATCTAGTCTGAATCTACCTTCTTTTAGTTTAAAACCATTCCCCCTTGTCCTATTGCTACAGGCCCTGCTTAAACTGTATTAAAATATAGGTCGCCTTAAACTGTGTGTCCAAGAGGAAGAAAGGGAGGGAGTGAAAGTCCACAGGCAGCTCCTAAGCAAAGCTACAGCTATCCCATGCACCATATAAAGGAAAATCCTGCTGACTCAAAGGTGTTGCTGGGCTTCTCAATAAAGTCTTAGCTGAGTTTGCAGAGCTCCTGCTGAGCAGCTTTCAGATCACTGCCATAATCAGGTGTATCCAAGATTTGCTAGACTCAAACCCCTAAAGACAGACAAACATATTCCAGACAGACAAGTGTCCAGAACCCTCGAACCAAGAGATCTTAATGATATGGCCCGATTATGGCCTTGATATATGGATCCTCTTGTCCCCTCTGGTAATTTACTCCACATAAGCATCAAGAGAACCTTCAGTGCACTCTAAACGCAACTGGATTTTCACACCTCTCCCTGTGCAGTAAAATACAGGATAATGGAGAACTAGACTCCTGCTGCTGTTGCTGACTGCTTCACGTGATGCTGCTTTTGTAACAGCCCTCTGAAAAAAAAAAAAAAAAAAAAAAAAAAAAAAAAAAAAAAAAAAAAAAAAAAAAAAAAAAAAAAAAAAAAAAAAAAAAAAAAAAAACACCACCCCCACAAAATAAAGAAGTCACACACACATACGTATTCATCCTCAGATCCTACTGTGTAACTCCTCTACATACAGATCCTAACACATTAGGCACAAATATGCATAAGAGTTAGTTACCTTTATTCATTTAGTACTGTACTCTGATTTACACCTCCTTAGTACATTGGTCTCTCTGGGTGGAGTTAGAATGACTTAAGTCAGAGTAGTGGCTTCAGGCATCAAGTGTTCAGCATGTACAATTTATACTGCATGCATAAAATAACCCATAAAAAATGAACTCTCTACTATAGCAGTTTTGATGGGAAGGAAAATAACAGGTGAAGGTTGTAAATTATGAGAACTCAGCCTAAGCCATAGCTAATCACCAAGATTACAAAGAGGCAGCCTTGTATTAAAACCATAAAGGCTTTATAAAACAGGACTATCTAATCTGCGCTAAAACCACTGCAACTCTACCAAAGTTACTGATCAAAATGTAAGCACAAATCTATAATCCTAGGGAAGCAAAATCAGCCTGGTCAAGCCACACACATTAATCCATCGCTTTTATTTTCTTCTAGYTTTGCACTCAGCTGCACTCAGATTTTTTGTTCTGTCTCACTCTGTCTCCTCCAGAACCTCTCTTCACAGGAGGGTAATATCTGAACAATTTGGCCTGTGAAGTTCACTGCCTGTCACAAGCAATGAAGTCCCTCTGTGTTCTGCAGAACACTCCTGCACAACACCAGTATGCTTCTCTGCCCATTCTCCTCTCTGACGCAGGCCACTGTTACTCCCTGCACCACTTCAAGTCTTTTCTAGGATGCAGAGTTTGTTTCCATAGTAATGTCAGTTACTTACCCTCCTTCTTCATTGATTTTGACCAAGAAATGGCTCTGCCTTGCTTAAACTTTATCTCCTCAGTGTAATAAAATCAGCAGGAGAAGCAAGTCTGCAAGTGTCTTGATTACTGCAATAATGCGAGAGGCTTGTGGTGTTCTTAATGAAGCTGGCTTATAGTTTTGTTTAGTGACTGATTACTCCATCTGAATAAAGATGGTGAGAATCCAGCCTTGAGCTTTTATAAGATACAACATTTGCTTTTAAAAAAAGCTATGTCTCGCATGCAGGAAAAGCAAGAACAGTTATCATATACCTTTCAGTAACTTGTGAAAATTCAGTTGGCTCTCAGCTATAATTGCTGCCCAGTCTGACGGCAAAAGCTTGAAATTAGYGGTAATACAGTTAAATGTAAAGAGCTAATACACTAGAGTGGTAACCACGATTTTCAGAATATTGGGGCTTAAATTAAGGGTCATAGGCAGGATTTCTCTAAAGAAGCTTTTCTCCTTCAGGCTCCATGAAAAATCTCAAACCCCAAATCCTTATTTAGATTTACGAAGTGGCCCGATATTCAGCACTGAACACCTAATGTCARGAGATGTTTGATGCCTGCTCTGCACTTTAAAAAAAATCAGATCTTTTTATTGACATGTGTTCCCTAAATAGGAAAATAGGAACTGTCACAAGGGATTATACAGACTAGAATTGCAGCTAAACTCTTTAGGGTAGGGACTATTGTTTTGTCTGTGATTTAAAGAGCACTTAGCACAACAGTACCCTAGTCTATAATTGTGGCTCTTGTGCCCTGCCACAATACGGATGAGTCAGGTGCAATAGCTGGTCTTGAACGATAGTCAGTACCAGCTTTCGAAATAGAAGTAGGCAAGGTTAATCCCTAGGATCATGTATATCCAGGGACAGACTCCACCTGACCCCTATTTACTAATGGCTGGGGCATACCCTGAAGCCTGAGGATTTGTGTGTCTTCTAAAGCTCCCTTGTATATATTAATTTCCTTAATTCTGTCAAGCACTCACTGGCATAACTTTTGCTAAGAGGTCTACAAGCTCCAAAATCTAGAGATAATTGTTGAACACAGATATATCTTTTTTTCTTGCTCTAAAAAAAAAAAAATTAAAAAAAAAAATCAATCAAGATGTTGACTTGGCTTTATCATTCATTTGACCAATGAATGTTAACAACTTCAGACAACTGAAAGAACACTTCGAATTCAAGTCTTCTGTGAAACCTGAGGATCTAACTAAGCCTTAAAGCCAGAACAGTAAATTAAAATGTTTCCCTTAACATACGGTTTCCTACTTCAACTATCCTTCCCTGCCCCTCTCTGTTAGAACTATGCTTTTTATCATAAAAAATGAGAAGGAATATTAATGCAACCATTCCTGGAATACAGAACACAAGCAAGATGCTGTTAGACTGTAAAACTTCAATGCTGACATTAATAAAATACTGTTTATTACTAATGTGTTAAAATAGTGCTTTATAGGAGGTTTTCTGTAGGGCAGATAGAGATGACACTTTGAACCCATTGACATTTAGCTAGAAGAATTTTTAACAGAACCTATGTCCTGTCTGCTCAGCCAGCTCAAGGAATAAGATACCAACCAAATGAATCCCAAGTGAAGAATTAATTTCTGTTTATGTGATATTTAATAATACTTCTCCTACCAAGGTCAACTCCTGTATTAGTCTTATAAAGCAAATTCTCCCAACTTACTCTTTCTTCAAAACTTGGCGTAACCAGCAATCATACCTATGATCTGCTAATGCCTTTTGGCAGGACAGGTGACCAGCCAGATGCCATCAGCCTTTAAGCCAAGAGAGTTCTGTAGGCAATAGCATAAATTGACTATTCACCTTGTATTTTGTAATCAGAGATGAAAGAGACAAAAGAAAGGTATTTCTGACTAGTATTGAGTGCAGAATTATTAGCCGACCATTCAGCACAGCAGTTATTTGGTTGTACAGCAACAAGTTACTCACCTTGCAGTCCTAGGATGGGATGAATCCACTGTCAACATACTGGGGAGCACACCAAACCTCTGGGTCTATTCTAATGCTTTCCTGTCTGCACGTACATCTCTGAGCCACTCACTCAAATCCAAATTAACTCCTCACCACATCTTACTGAAATCAACCAAATGTCAGTGCAACACAGACTTCACCATCTCACTTTCAATCTGTTTCGGTTCTCTGACTGTATTGTCTTTTTCTTAGCCTGTCTTTCTTGTTTACAATGTAACTGGGGACAGTCTTTCTCTAGATCTATCACACACCTTGCACACAGCAGCTATCAGGGCTAACGTAGTTAGCTTTACGACATTTTGCTACTACTTACAATGTTTGTATTGCAACTGTAGCATAGGAACTACATACTAAAAAAAAAAAAGCAGACAGGGGAAGGCTGAAGAAGAATGCTCAGCTAGAGTGTTCTGCCCAAGCTGGCTGCAGTGATCTATGAGGGCAAAGACCTTTGGGCCACCTGAGGATTCCTGCTGAATACCTTTCCTTCCACACCCCCTTCTGCTTTCCAGGGCATGAAATAATAGCGTAAGAAAAACACCACTGTTACGTAATACATAACAGCAGAACAGAAAATGCAGAAGGAATAAGACAAATGTCCTCTGAGAGTACAAGAAGAATGAAAATGTCCTCAAACTGAAAAAAAAAAAAAAACCACACAAAGTAATCAGTGTAGAGGCTTGCTGAAAGAATAAACCAAAGTATCGTTGTATTGCCATGATTAAAAGTAGCAAAAGATAACGTACTACTAAAAACCCTTTCAGAATCATTGTTACCATTATTAAGTGCTCTTTACTATAAAAAGTCCCCAGGGAACAGCGAGATGTGCAAGTGTCTGAATCTCCCAGATACAATATTCTGCCTTTTATCTGCATTATCAAGAACCAATATTTGTTTTTACAGCCAAAGTCCCAGTACTACATTTCCTAACCTTACCCAGATCCACAGCTATGCAAATAATCACCAGCAACATGAGTCAAAAATTAACACAGGTCAGTCTCTACCCATCCAATTCTTGCATTCATTTCAGACTGAGAAACAGCTGAGCAGGAAGGTACAAAAAAAGCCTTCCAGAGACTATGGGGATGAAGGGTCTAACAGTGTCTCACAAAGCTTTGAGGATGATGTACTACATAAAAACTAAATGGATACAATCAAGTTGTCAGAGGTGATCAATAATTCCCATTACCAATCCACTTTGAAAGCCATAACAGCAGTAGTTAGCATGTCTGGGCAGCTAACTGAGCTCTCCCTGCAATAAGGCCAGGTCTTAGGGTCCAAGCAGTTTCTACTTCCCACCCAGAAACTATGTCATATGACCTACACACCTCCATGGATGTTTCCAGTAATGTACAAAGAGAGAAGGGACCTATCTCATGGAGGGAGTTGTGAGGATAGATAAATATATGGAAGCAATTACTCTATCACTGAAACAATGGGAGATAAGTAACTAAAACAAGCATGGGAGATCTTTGTGTAGGAGCTATTATTTCACCATAGTCTACATCTAGCGCTAGGAAGCCTTTTGATCTACCACATAAACAAATAACCTTGCTAGATGTTAGCTGCAAAGGATGGACAAAAATCTTGCCCAAAGGACCGCCCTGCACCACTGTAATACCAGAAAAAGCCATGCTGGAGTTCTCTGTTAAGGATCCTACACTAATTGCTATATTCTACACCTAAGTTTTTTGTGCTAATTGCTGGAGACGAAATGGGGAAACATCAAAAACCTTAATTCTGCTCTCCATGAAGCTTTTTTAGTCAAGTTAAACCAAACAAGAGTAAGCCTATTTTAAAGTTAAGAGTTAAAGACTTGCCTTCTATTACAAGCTAAAGCAGCTATATTTGTCAGAGACTCGGATGAATGCAATGCAAGTACCACGCATGAAGATTAAATACTGTAAGCACCATCTTCCCCGGGCGTTGCAATTCTAGTCCTTGAGACCACTTACTTAAAAAGGAACTTGAATAGTACACTACAAAACTTACATCGGTACAACACAGTGTTGCCAGTCAGTAAAATGTAGTCAGGCTCTTGTCAGCATATACGCGAAGACAGGCAGTATGAAGACTAGCCTTGGTAAAAGGTTCTGGATGTGCTTAAGAGCACGTATAAAACTGGAACACCAACATCTGGAAATGGAACAAGGCATGTTCCTCAATATCTACAGCCCTTTGGTAAGGTCCTGTTCTCATCCCAAAAAAAAAAGAGTTCAGGTCTAAAGGCTATCAACGTTTATCACTTGTAAGCTGCTTCTGACAAGACTGACATGTCTATAAAGTACCATCTCCTACTCAGGTCCACTAAACTTACTCCTTTATCTGTATTTCACAATGACAAGGGATTCAAAAAATTCAGCTTATCGTCACATGAGCTTCATTATTTCCTCTTACATCCCCATAAAGATTCACACAGTCCTACACTTCAATCTCCACATCCATCTTTCAGAGTAGCCACAAGAGCTAAGTATGGGCTCCACCATGCAAACTTAACCAGGATGMCAGTGAGTTTTCACGGTCACTGCTTTGGAATCCAAAAGGGAGCAAGACAGACCTCAGCAATTCCAGCTGCACAGGACACAGGCAGATGACATTCATTCCATTCCAGCTTCCACCAAAGCAATGAATATGCACCTGTCTAAACCAATCCCATGACTGGGAAACAAACAAACAAACCAACAAACAAAAACCAAACCTGGATATGGCAAATACATTCCTGAGTGCAGTTGGACGTGCGTTTCTTGTTGTGCATTAATCACTATTAAGCACCCCAACCCACCTTTTCCCTGAGAAAACTTGGCTACAAACAAACTGCCCTATCAAGACAGACCAATGATTCATCCAGCAGAGCAAGTCATCTGGTAGGAGAGAAGTAAAATAACCGCATCAGATGAAGGTATAAGATCTCAGTGTTCTGCAGTCACTCACACATATTGGGGCTTCTCAGTTTACTAAGCAACCAAATAAATACTCTAAGAATAACTGAGAACAAACATAATCTTTGGAGAAGGTTGTGAAGACTGGTTAACTACAGCTTGCACATTTCACCCTTAAGTAATGCAGCACATTTGCAGAGTAGCACGCTAAAAAGGCTCAGCTCGTAGGGCTACAACCTAGTAGTTGGTTGTTTTTAAACATTGAAAGCAATCTATCTGAACCAAGAGCAAAAGGGAGCGCAGTACAGTCCACATCTTTTATTGTTCTGATTAGAAGTATTATCATCATCATAAATATCCAGGTCCAAGCCGCAACGGCTGACATCTCTGCAGAGAATCTATTTTACTCAGTTCTCTACTATGCATAAGGTTAACTGGGCAGTTAGCGCAGCAGCTGCCTCCCACTGAGAATCACTGAATGAGAGTGTTTCCACCGCACACATACAACACATTGGTAAGGACCAAGCAACAATCTCTTCAGAAAAGTTTTCAGAAACATACAGCATATAAAACGCATTTCATTGTGGGCACCAGAAATTATTTTAGCAGAAACCGAAGAAATTATTTAAACATTTTCCTTCCAAGGAGAAATTAAGAAGAAAAAAAAAAAAAATCTACTTAGTTTATTTGTTTGAATGAACAGTAAGAGGTAAAACGCAATTACTTATTTGTTTTGCATTTTAAAACAAACAAAAAAACCTCTATCAGTAGTATATAATTACATCTACTAAAGCTCATCCACTACTGAAATGCAGTGTGCTCATCAGGGGGCTGCCACTGTGCGATGAAAACTCTGCGTCACCGACTGGCTAGATGACTCCTCTTTCAGCACTGCTACGGAACGAGAGGCGTTACCTGTCTTACGCAGCACCATCCTGAATAAGCCACGAGAGGGAGCATGTAACCCACGGCACAGCAGAGCCTGCTGTGTGGACTGCTGCGACAGACGTGGGCAGGAGGACATCGCTAGAACTGAAGGCACAGTAAGGCTAGAGAAAACTGTGGGGCAAGGTAAGGCCAGAAAGGAGCTAGAAAGCAGAAAGAGCAGATCTAGGTTGCTTCTAGCAATGCCCCAGAAGTTCCTTAGTGGTGACAAAGGCGGAGAACTGAACATCCCTCATGGCAAGTCCCCATTCATTCTGTTACTGAGACAGTACCAAAAAAAAAAAAAACCAAACCACAAACCACCCACAACACCCACAAAACAATCAACCGCAATAACACGTGCTGGAAGTGACCAGCTCCTTCAACAAAGCTCTTAAGCTATAACAAATGTCTCTCACCCCTCATACCTACTGTTGCAGCTGTGTGATGCACTACTTAGAGCTTGCAAGTAAGGCTAATTAAATGTGTCCGGACCTTTCTGTTTTAAAATGAGTCCCTAGCATCACAATGCGTGTCCTGTTACAATTGGGAGGATGTTGCAAGCTGCACAAACCCTACTGAAACAAAAAGCCATAGTAACATTTGCCTCAAGAGCGTGGAATGTACAGTGTTCCCAATCAATAGACCAGAATTCAACTCATCCAGCTTAGCACCACAATTTGCTATTTTGTATTTCCTGTGAAGTATTTTTATTTTATGCCAGTCGTAAACAATAGGTTTTCAGAGACTTGGCAGAAAACTATTACAGAAACATCAGTGCCAATAATGCATACCAAGGAGAGAAGAAGAAGAAGAAGAAAAAAAAAAAAAAAGAAAACGAAAACGTGTATTCAGACATCCTCCCCTCATCCCTTGCCCACCAAGCACATGAAATAATCCTTTGCCACTGCCCATAAAAACCAGGACTCATGCCAATTTCCTGGATTACACCTAGAAAGATTATATATAGATGGTCTTTTTTCCTCCTAAACCCATAGATTTTTAAGGTCAGAAAGGACCACTATGCTTATCTCCTCCTTTGAAGGATCTAAGAAGGAGGAAAGGCAAAATCTGTTAGGAATGGCTTAGTTCAGCCACAACATTATTAATTGTGGCTAGTCTGGATCTAATGTACAAAGGTACAGTAACTTGGTTCCTAGGCTGCAATAAGCAATTACCTGTGTACTTCTGAGCCAAAGGGGGGGGGGGGGGGGAACACACAACAAATCCAAAGCTGCACATCCCCTTGATTATTAGAACGAGCAAACGCTTCATCTGAGAGGGGAACACTTAATACCAGTTTCACAAATGGCTGCTCCTGCTTTCCAGCACTGCTCTTTTTTTTGTGTGGATGGTGCCTCAGCCAGCTGTTTCTCAAGCACATCCCTAATTCCTTCAGACACTGAGACACCTGAGTAACACGTCATAAATCACTCTGACAATAGCAGCCTTGCTTCCATTTCATTTCACACACAGAAGCCACCTGCTCACAGATTATGCCATTCGGATACTACACGACAGAAAAAGAAACCGCCCTTATTTCAATGAACTTAAACCTAATTTCCTTGTGCCTACAAGTCAGCCATTCATAACGTACATACACTGCAGTTGGATTGACTTGCTGTCTGTATTACAAAGGGATCTCATTCATGATTGTATCATCACACTTCCAAGTCCTTGCAAACTAGGATCAGAGTTGATATGACACAGACTGTAAGTGAAGACAGTAAAGCATTTCCTTAAATATCTGCCTGGTGTAAAGCTGTACAGTACTTAAAGCATATGCAGCTATTACTTTGGTGGACTCCTGGGTTTCATTCAATGTTACTGCCATGCAACCAGCAGCAGCTGCTTTCACCTCCATGCATCAGGGTTTCATCCAATTACACCTGTAAACTTCAATTTGGCACAAGGCCTGGACTGCTCCTTCTACTGAAAGGACACTGGAGCACTTCTGAAGTACTCTCTGCTCCCAAAGTGACCCGTTTCAGTAGTTAATGCTTCATTTATCTAATGACACCTTGGATTCTAGATCACAAGTTCACTGGTGATGAAACGAGCAGGAGCCTACTTGTTTTCCAAAATGGCAATATGACGACATCACCAGTATTTCATCTGGCCTGCCAGCCATTTGGGGAAAGGTACATGGCTAGAATGCCTTTCTGCACTCTAGAATGAGGAAACATGAAGAGTCTCTTCAACTTCCAGGCTGTTTCTACCCATTCCACTCCCTATTCTCTTTTCACTTCTTCTCAATCCATTCCAACCCTGCCCTCTTTTGCTCCAACAGAAATTAAATTCTCCAAAAGCATCACCTGTTATTCTTATCATATGTTCACTTAACACTTCATATACTAAGATCCTAATCCTTGCATGGCATGCATTTCTAAGCAAAAATCAAAGCTCAGGATGGTAACAGACTTGAAAGCATCCATCTCCTGGGAGTCCAAGTATAAACACATACCATCCATTACAAACACACATCAAGGCATTATCACTGCAGTCAAGGACAAGCATACTTTCCACTATAATTCAGATAGGGGTTTGACTTGGTGAGACAACAGAAGGTTAATAGCCATGGACGGGCAAAGAAGGACCTTACGTTCCCATTTTCCACTGTCTCAAGATGCCTTCATGTGGAAGGAAGAACTGACATCAAAGCTAATTCAGTATAATGGAAAAGTAATACTAAATTGCTCCCACTGAAAGCAACAGGTTTGAGATGCCCAATTCCATCAGAATGCCTCAAAAATTTGAATGTAAGATGTCAGGGTCCACAAACTTTCCGGCCCAACTGCCTCTCATCCCATTTGTGACTGGTTCCACTACAATTAATCACAGTTATATTATGGATTTTGTGTTACAAAACTAGAAAAATTGAAAAAATAAGTTATAGCTGGTACACTGCTGCCTCCAGTCTGTGACTCTCATATGAAAGCAAGGCAAACAAGAGTTTCAAATTCTTCCTAAAATAATCTCATTATCTTATGCCTTAAATTTTACCACTTCATTTTTGAACCTCTGTAGAGGTGAAAAATGTTCCATTAAAACTCCCACCTGATCTGCTTGGGTATATCTTATAACCAGGCATTTCAAGAAGTTCAGTAGCAGATAACTAACCTATATGTTTCATCTGTAGAAACAGGATTGAACCTGTGCTGGAGGCTACTGCACTGAATGTTGCATGGGCTTAAAGAGATCTATTGCTGCTTGGTTTCCCAGGACTGCAGCTATGCCATGTACTTTCCTACAGCTCATTTTTCACGCAGCATTCAGGGCATAAATAACAATCCTTATTCTTAGCAGAAAAAAAGAAAGCGAGAGGGAAAAGTGCGGTATCTCTCATCCCTCCTTAAACACTCACTTCTCATTATGAAGATACAGAAAGGGAGGGAGGGGAAACTGGCAGCAGACAACTGCTGGGACTCGCCTCCCAATCTGCACTACACAACTGCTCCTGCCTGCCACTTTTGCATTTTTTTTTCCTACGTGTTTTATTAGAAACAGATGGGGCCCCTAGCTAGTATATTATCAAGTCTTCCTACACAGCTGCACAACTCTGAAATTGCAGAAATAGCAATCTCCTGAATAAACTTCTCCTGCCACTAACAACTGCTTTCTTTGCTGTAATGAAGACCATAATGGGTCTGGAAAGCTTTCTTCCAGTGTCAAGAGCCATGGATAGGTTTATTTTGAGCCACAATGTATTTCTGTATTCCACAATGAGATTCTATGAACGTGTGCCAGATGACTCTCCCCTCCCCAGAAGTCACAGGGAAAAGCAGCTAGTACAGTCTGCAAGAAGCATGAAGACAATGCAGACCAGAGAAGTAAAATAATAAACATCTCTTATCCAAGAGTCATTTGATAGGAAAGAAAAACATGCCCACTAATCCTAAATTGCTTCTGTTCTGCTTGGGTCAATCCAATAAGAAGCCTATACCCAAACCAGAAGTTTGCAAAGCAGGAAGTAAAGCTGCAGTGATTTTCACCAACAGCAACGCGCACTTGAAGCTCATCAGGAAGTACTCTTTGCATAGTGGCCTTATCTTGGACACAGTGACTCCAATAATGCCAGAGCAGATTTTTGTCAAAAACTGGAAACAGATCTACATTTGCAATATCAGAAAAAAAGGAGAAAAAAACCCAAAAAAACCAAAAACCAAAAACCAACCAACCAAACACAAACCCAAAACCAAACCAGGTGGAACTACAGCACTACATTCACTGCTGTATCTGCCTATTAATTTTTTTCTATGATCATAAACGTAGGTGAGGCCCTTTGTCCACTCTCTAGATACCATTGAGAGAGTCTAAGCACTCCTTTGTACCACCCCACAAACCAACAAAATGCCTTCTAATTTCCTGAGAGGAAAACTATCCCAATTCTTCCAGATAAATAAAACTCGGTCACTAACTCATTACCAAGAGATATTTTTGGTTTTGAAGCCTTCTTTCCTGTACCCATAGGGAAAGCATTCAAAATTTGCCCTAAGGTATGACACAAGGCCCTTCCTCCTCGAGCTTAGGAAGCAGCAGATATGATACTAATGCAGATTCCTTGGTCCTTCAAAAATTAGATTGCACATTTCAAATTCTGCCCTGCTTAGCATCACTCTGCATAAATGAAATTCACTGTGGCTCCTCAGCAGATGAGGCAACAACCAGGGAAGTCACGCGCAAGTGAAAACTTTCCAGAAGTCTGCTTATTTGTTCAGATCATAACTTGGAAAGGAAGTTTTTAACACCAAGTTCAAGTTGTGGGCAAGCCACCTTCTGAGTATGAGGTAGGTTTCAATGTGACCAAAAACTAAAGGCTAAATATTAGGTGAATATATCTGCAATCCCCAACTCTGTCCTTCAGTGACTCTTCCCCATACTACCCAATAAAACTAGGAAACTGATGACAGTTCTTTATTCAAGCAAATTTGGCCAATGTGCTTTCATGAATGCACAACCAACCATCTACGTGTTATCTTTCATGTTTAGTAGTTCACTCATGTCAATAGGTACAAACGCTTGTCAGAAAGGAACCTCAAAGGAAGAGCTTAGCAAGTTTCTGTAAAACTGCCTGTTCAACCTCAATAAGCCTTCAGCATGCAGCAAACCTTTTTAGCCGATAGCTCGTTGCTGTCCTGGGCACTAACAAGATGCTAGGAACCAAACCTCATATGAACGCCTGATTCCCACCACAGATTTRCAGACTGCCAGCTCGCAATTGCACAGAGCCTCAATTTGAATGTACAGGTTCTCTTTTCCCAGCCTATGCTCTTGGGGTTATTTATGATTACTTATTCAGCATCAGGGTTGCAAGCCTCCCTACAGATGACACACACTGAAAGACATGCCAAAGAATGAATGATCTGAAATAGTAACAGATGTAGTTGGCTTCTCTGACATCACAGATCAGCTCAGGAGCGTAGGCAGAGCAGAAGCTGACTTTCAAACAATGGCCATAGTGCTTTATACACTTATCTAAGATCCCTAAAGACAGCTGCTAGCTCAGATTTCCATACGGATATCTCTAGCACACTCAAGTGAGAACTAGGAGGAGGAGCCAGATAATACCTGATCTACATTTGCATGTCAGCAGGCTTTGTCTGGCAGCTCAGCCAGCTGGTGTCTAGGTAGACATGCTTAGCCAGGGACACAGCAAGTCTCTCACAGCGGGATGTCCAACGCCAGYAGGGTCCTTGTTCCCCTGATAAGAGAACAGATTTTGATCCTAAGAACAAACCATACTTGCCTACCTTGGTGTGAGCATGTTTTCCGTATACGTAAATTACTAGCCTAAACCCTCGGAGCCTACTGATGCTGTCTTCCCCTGCCCCAGTACTATTTCAGATATAAACCAAAGCTTTGCTGGAGCCCCTGGAAATTACCCGCATCACACAGCGGAAATCAGTAATATGTCACAGCCAATGCAATTATGCGCTACGAAAGCTRGGCTGCCTTATTTTCACTGCAGATCTCTCCCCTATCATCTAGAAGTGCTGTGAGGCCCCAGATTCAACCTAGTTACTGAAGTCCAGTCTTTTTTTGAAATACCCACAGAATCATTTATCTTTTTTCTTTTCTTTTCTCTTCTCTCATGTGTGATCAACACTCTTTCATCTCTAAGGAGACAAGGTAGCGCGGGGAAGTCTGTTAACTATCCAACGCTCAAAACGATTCCACAGTACCAACCAAACAACCTTAAAGAAGCAAACCAGCGTGTGTGAACAATGAGTGAAGGGAGCGGAGGGAATTCTCACAAAGAAAGGAACACCATTTAGGAGCTTACAACAGGGAATATGTCTGAAAATAATGAAACAAAACCTTCACAGAATCTTCTTACGGATAATGCTAACTAGCATTCTTAATATTATAACATCAAATTACTTATTCACCTGTGTGTGTGACAGAAGTGTTAATGCAAACTGCAGCCACAGAAATGACTAACTGATTTGCTTTCAGGGCCCTTCCCTTCACAGCGCACAAAGGCAGTAAAACAACCCATGCTTCATGCAAGCATGTATTAAGCCAGAGACTCAGGTAACTGAATGATTTGCCTTATGAAGAAAAGCATGAAAAAGAAAAGAGGTCTCATTGGGATGTTAATGAATGCAGCATCATTAACACTAAATTACTGGCTGCAAAGTTAAACACAGAATGCAAGTAGACTTTGAACCAAGCCAAGCAAGCTAATGGTTGCATCAAACAACGAGGTCAACCATTCTACTGCCCCAATTATTAAACCGGGAATTCTTGTTGTTATAGGATGGCATTAAAAGGAATTTACTGTTGCTTTTATGTTTTACATTCATTCTTGGAGTGCTACAGTTATTCAAACTATTTGGCATGCTGAGTTTACAGCCACAAAGGATGTTTTGTTTCTGGTGAAGTGAAGGACAAGACAGACAAGGACAGATAAAAATAAGAGGAACAAAAAGAGACAGAAGATGACAAAGCAATGCAACTGTAATGCTGCATTGAAGGGAGCATCACACTGAAGATTTGAGTGGAAGAACTTCTTAAAACAATGGCAAGCACCATAGACCACTAAGCAAAAGAATTACATTGCCAAGGGTAATTCCAGTACATTTATACTGTATGCCAAGCATAATAAATAGGAACAAGCCAGAAAGACATTTTCAGTCAGACCCTCTGTGTTGTCTCTCTGCTGCACTACCACACCGTGTTTCACAACAATGTTCTGCAAAAAACCCTGCATTTCCATCTCCTACTTTGAAGCTAATCCAGCTAAAGGCTGGATAAAATTTCAGAAAAATAATGTAATGCTCAAGGTTGGGAGCTGGATCCAATACAAACCTGATCATGATTAAAGGAAAGAAAAGGAATCAATTGCTTCTTCCCCACTCCAGTTTTGGGCTTTTTTTCAGGCAGCACTTTTTTTATTGAGCAAGTTCCTTTACTTTACTAAGATGGATTTGTACACTTTCTGCAATAAAACAGCTTCCATGAGAGGCACCTATGCAATTTCTTACAAATAAGTAAAGACAGTCACCAATTAAACAAGGTCTACCTGGAATCCTCTATTGCATTCTCGCTGGAGAGTGATAGCCAGCCCAGCCTTCCTCCACCACACATAATCACCACCTGGTAGAGAAAAGGCAGATCCCACAGAAGGAAAAAGGAAAAGGAAAAGGAAGAAGAAAAAAAAAAAAGGGGGGAAGAAAAGAAACTCCAAAATAGGAAGGGATTTCCAGAGACCATAGCAGGGAGTAGTCTGTGAGTTGTATCCTCCTCCTATCACCACCAATGCTTAGGAAACCCTGCTGGCTACCTCTGTGATGTGTTTTCAGCAGTGCTCACCACGAACAGGGATGTCATTCATGACAGTGTAGTAGTTTATGGTGACCACCACATGCCTCCTGAGGGAGTTCATGAGCGAGATCCTAGTTCAGTTCAACTTGTGCTTTGGTCTTGAAATATTTCCAAGAGGGAAACCTCAGAGGGACAGGGAAGGCTGTGCAGCCCTAACTGTCTCGCTCTCCTTACAAGAAGATGTAATACCATGTTTCATGTGAAAAAGTTTCCTGGGCTTTCCACAGTAACCACCTGTTGGAAGAAACAGAGGCGGCAGCGGAGGGAGTGATGAAAGTGGAAGCAGCCCCACATTGTGCAATACGCTACAAGCTTCCTGCCAAATCCCCCTATAAAAAGATTTTCCTGCAGGAAGTCCAACAGGATCCAATATGTGTTTTAGTTATCAGTCTTACAGAATAAGCTAGATCTTGTGCTATACTCGGTGCTTTTGGGCATGACCTGCATTGCAGGGTTTCTTCTGTGGTTAACCCAACAGTGTCCTCATGAAAAAAATTAAGGCTTATGGGGTTTTGTATGCTCAGCACAACAAGAAAAAAATAGCAGGGGCCCCTTGATTTAAACTCTATGAAACGGCACCCTCAACAATATCTGTTAAAGAAAACTTTAAAATCTCTAGCTACAAAGTAAAACTCTGAACATGTTCTATTTAAGTCCACCATTAAATGCCACAAAGATACGTACAAAACTACAGCAAAGAGACAAGGACAGCAGGTACACGTCAAAGATGCTACACGGGGAAGGATGGAAACAAGCAATGGGCGAACTGAGTTGCATATCCCCTTGTCTTGGTAGATAAAGGTCTACTAAGCAGCTCTGTGCTCTTGAATATCTTTCCCATGGTAACAGAAATGGCTTGGGCAACTGAGCTGGGACACACATGCTAAATTTTGGGAAGAAAAATTATTATTTCCTAAGAATGCTGAGCAGCAAGTTGTGACAATCATCATTTCAGAGTCTGTCCACAAGCCTCTAATGCTGACTGGGCCTTTCCATTCCATGCCCTCCACCATCACCTGAGATAAGAAAATCTAAAATAAATCTATGTAATAGCAAAAAAAAAAAAAAAAAAAAAAAAAAAAAATTAAAAAAAAAAAAAAAAAAAAAAACACCAAACAAAAAGGCACTGTCCCTTCTTCACTTGATGACGAGCAAAAGACTTCAGCATATAGGGGACAGAAAACCAAACAGGCAAACCAAAACTACCTACTCCTTTAATTGAACCCAGTAACACTGACCATCACTGTGAGCTATGTGACACCAGCCCATCCCTCATATATACAGCAGCATGTTAGCATAACTAAAGCACCCAGAGGAGGCACAAAAAACAAAACAAAACAAAAAAGCTAGCTATAAATGAGAGCACTCAGGTCACTGCAGTAAATCACAGCCCTTAATTTCAAGTGAAAGAAGGGAATGTTAGACTACCATAAGACCCTCAAAGAGCCCTTTGTTAGGATGGAGGCCTGTGCATAAATATGTTTCAAAACCCTACAGAAAGGAGGTTTAGAAAGGAAAATGCCTCTGGACTTTTTTGCCTTATTTTATCACCTTTCAGAGAGTAAAGAAGCTGAAAATCAAGCAGAGATAGAACTGACAATTAACCTACTAGCGCACACGAGTAACCATTTTATTTGCACTATTTCAGTAGCAAAGAGCTCCTCCAAAGAGCCCTGTTACACCTTTGAAGTCACAAGAACATAGGAGAAGCAGAATAAAAGCACAAACCAGAAGTAATTCTGTCTTTATTAATACTGCAGATCATACGATCACCAGTGATACGGATCAATACAGCTAAAAACCCCTGCCACGCTATTCCGCCAGATAAATTTCACAATTAGTCAAAGACAACAGTTGCTTGCTGCACTTCTGCAATATCTTGCAGAATCGGTTGCCRATTATTGCCGCCTCCCACCCCCATCTCAGAACTGATATTTTACAGTGGTTTTTATAGCACTACAAATCTTGGCTTGCATACGAATTGTTACTCCTAGTAAGACTATGTTAGAAATCTCCATGTGAATGTCTGTGGTAAATTGGGGAATGCTACCAAAGATCCTCAGACAGCGCTGTTGTGGAACGTGACTTATCTCTTGACACTTGATCAGGAGCTTCCCATTACTTAATTGAGAACGTCCTGAAAGGTCACATGTGACCAAAAACAAAGCCAAGCACCACAGCTGGAATTTCCCCAAGATCAGTGCTGTATTCTCCATGGAACCACAACCATTGAAATAGTCTTGAAAAAAGCTTTCAGATCAAAACAGTCAAAAAGCCAAGGGCATTAGAATGGAGCTGAAAGAAATTATTTAAAACCCCACAGCAAAATGCCACATCAGAAATAAGTGGATAGACCATTAAAATAAATGGTGTACGTTTACAGCCAATTAATGCAAGTGGTTGAGAGGGGAAAACAATCTCCTGCACAATGATTATGCTGCGTGCAGAATTGATATATGCTTTACTTCTATGAAGAATTCTGACAAAGACAGCAACGTGCGCTGTCTCCACTGCACTATTCCAACGTGGATTTCACATCTGACGGCTTTTTTCTCTCTTCTTCCCTAAAAATGAATATTTGTGTGGGAATGGGAACATTTCTAATAAGAAATGAATTACCCTGTTCTCTGACACAACATGCTGGGGTCTATAATTAAAGACCTTCAAAATGGGTGCAGCAGTTTTCTAAAACTGAATCCAACATTAATTATACCCTCCTGAGACGGTCCTGCATTGTTATGAATTATAAATGGAACAGTTATCAGCACATGATGTGACTGGTCATTAAATCATGTGGGAATAGAGTAGCTGAACTTGTATTCCATAGGCACATCCTCTGTGCTTCTTCCCAAAGGAAAAGAGAGCATGCTCAGATGGCAGCCAGCAGTCAAACACTTTATCATAAGCTTAGATTGTTTGTTACCAGACTGCAAGTCAGACAATAAGGATATTCTCAGCTACCCTTCAACCTTTATCAGATACGCTGCTAAATGCTAGTGTTAGCTCTTGGATACAGCAATGCTTTCCCAGCTGTGAACTGTTTACCTCTAGGAAACCTTTAGCCCTTTGGCTACCATAACTGCCTGCTGCTTCAGGAATGAATTCCACTGGCAAGCCCTAAGACTCATACCATAAACTTAAACAAATGTTTGCTCCATTAAAAGGGCAGCATCTGCAGATGACAAGTAGCACCCTTCTGAATTTCCACCATTTCCCTGCTTGCCCAAAGATCAGAAACAACAGGGTGGTGCAGGGGTAAAGTGCATCTAAGTTTTTTATAAGCACCTCAGATGTACGCAGGCCCTTTTCTCATACTTCTCCCATTGCAATTCCTTTTCTCTTTAACAAAAGAGACCAGCAATATGTGTTAGTGTAGGAAGTATTAACACATGGTAGTTATCGCCACAGGATCAAGGAGCTCCTTTTGCTTCAATGAAGACTGCAGTCCTAAAAGACCATCACCAGTCCAGGGTGAATTCCTCAAAACAGGTGCCAGGCAGTGTCACAAGTTGGAGTTTCTTCTTGACATTGTAGGGTTGGGAGTGAAATCTTCTACCAGGGCAAATTAAAAACCAGGATTGCTGTGACTGCAATGTATGGCCCTGAGGCAGAAAGCAAACAGAAACACTAATCTGATTCAGACAGCAGGTCCCAGTCAGCCTCTGAAACACCCTTGTCTGGAAGATGGATCAGAGCTGCAGAGATGCTGGATTGCATTGGAAGAAATCCAACCCAAAACCATCTGATAGATTTTCTCAGTCTAGCAATACTCTAGCAAGAAACATGCAAGTAAACACGTGACACTGGTCTGAGCTCCTTAAGTCTTTGCATGCTCATTATGTGTTAAATTCCAGAGATTTACCGAAAATGGAAGTGGTTCTATAGCCAGACAGGTTTTGGGTACGGTTTGTAAGACACGTCCTAAGAAAACTGGCGAACCATCCATTTTTGACAGAAGTTTGAGTTGAACCTTCTATGGCCTAATTGTTCATTCACTGGTGAACAAAGAAAACCCCAAACAGGGAGAGCTTCAGAGCTCTTCTCAGTGTATGAGCTATGCGTAATGCAGGGAAAAGCGTTTGCCTCTGGACTTCACCCCAGATAAAGAAGAGAAAAAGAAGTGTATTCTCCCCTCACCAAAAAATGCGAGCACCAAACCTTCTCACAGCAGGCTTTTTTGAGAAGTGAAACCTAAACCATTCCAGTGTAGATCTAAGGAAATCCTCCCTCTTACCAACTTTCTAGTAAAATACAGTCTTGCAAGAAAACCAACTGATTCCTCATGACATAAATAAAAGAATGCAAGCCATGTTTGTAACTTTGCTGAGTAAAGGAACACAGCAATGTATACTCATTTAGGATATAGTCGAGGAGAAGCAGAAAAAAAGAAACAGGTGCTTAAATAGAGATCACCAGGTTATACATGCCAGGAAATTTGTGAATATCTAACTCCAGGATGAAAATCTAAATAGCAAGCTGCACGCTTAAACTGTCTCCTCTTCCAAGTCCTCTATTTGATTAACACTGTCTTTCAATCTCTCCTTCCTCCCCCTCAGAACAGAAAAAGTCTCCCACTTCATCAGCTCTCTTGAAATGATTCTTAACCAAATTTCCTTCATTAACTTCAGTGCAATGCTTTGGATATGAAGGCAAATTTCCAAAAGGTAAGGTACTTAATAGTATTACCATAGGTTGATGTTATGATCAAAGCAGAATTAGCCCAATTCTGCTCTTCTCCAGAGGCATCACCATTGCACTGTTTATTTTCCATTTCACAAAGAAATGAAAAAGCTTCAGGGATCCAGGACAACAGGTGGAAGCACATTTCTAATCACGATGTGAACTGTTTACCACAATGTTAAAGTTGAGAGTCAAATTTGAAAAGTCCATGCAGAAGAAAGTTAAGCCAAGACTTGCCTAGGAAAGAAAATGCCTAGAGAGCTTAAAACGAGACAGCTAAAGTGAATGGTTTTTCATAACCGACTGAGAATAGCAAACAGAACAAGGAAATTGCATAGCAGATTCCTTAACAGTCCTGAAGAACTCGTTAAACTGAAAAGGTCACGCCATTCATTTCGCTGGAAACACAGACTGAAGGGCTGTGACACACATCTGTGCTATCCAGACTTAAGGAGTTAACATGAAGCAAACAGAGCAAGTGTATTAGCTGATACACCCATCATCAAGGTCTCATGCGCCTTCAACAAGCTGGAAAGTGCAAACATGTCCATTACAATGGCTCCAAGCACAGCCCACTGTAACTCAGTCACATTGGAGCCAAAAGACACTGTCCTCCGGACACAAGTCAGGCTGGAATCTGTAGCGTTTACAGATATCCAAGAGACAGAGCAACATCCTGAACTGTGGTCTGAAACATACCACTACGTAGAAACATTAATAAAAGAGTCTGTATGCCATTTCAGTTCCATTAAAGGACAAGTGGTGCCATCTCTGTCACTCAGAGATGAAGTCCTGCCTTTAATGCAAATAATTTTCACCATTGCCCGTGACGTGCTCGCTGAGAGCTCAGGAAGGTTTGCTGAAAGAACACCGTGTTATGGAATGTAGTGCTTTGCTGCATAAAACAGGAGGGAAAAACTCTGTTTCCCGATGCCCTACTGATTTCCCTTATTTCCTAATGCCTCACATAGCAATGTTTTTTCTAAGGACCTGTTAGGTGATGGGGTGTGACAAACCGTCTGCAGTGCTGAAAGAGGCCAAGTGAGAATCTTCACAACAGCATGTGAGAGACTCCATTTCATTGTTTCCAAGATGGAGAGTCCACCAGAGTATCCTGAGGATCCAATCACCCATTTAATAATTTCAAACTAACTCCAGAAGACTGACTTCCACCATTGGTTGGAATCTTTCCAGGCTTCCAAAGTCTCTTGTGGAGAATCTAGTTTTCTTTGCACAGCATTAAAATCTACATAAATTTTCTAAAGAAAAGATGTTCTCATTTCATTTGCAGTTTAGTTTCTGAAGAGAGAAGCCTGACAGATCCAAACTTACAGACTTTACTCATAGTTAAGAGTTGGATTTAATATGCAGCCTGCASAAGGCAGACGCCCCTCTGTGCCTCAACTTAAAATGGTAACAAATGTAACCACAATGAAAAGATGCCATGATGTTACTCAACTAATTATTAGAGGAACATTTCGGCTGGAGAAATCAGTCCTCTTTCATATGATTCCTCTAAACAAATGCTTTCTTTACTCGATCAAAAGCAACGCTCATATGCAACAAACAGAGAATAAAATATCAATATAGCACTCACTGGCTTAAAAAGCAGCATTTAATCAGTTGTCCAAAGAGGGCTTCTGGTCACTTGACGTTTACTTACCGACATGTTCCATCAGACAGCAAGTTTAAATCAATATGTTAATTGTTAGGGTACAAGTACAGGGTTGATAAAAAGAGAAGCAAATTAATTGGTGGTTGTCCATCTTTCAGTCTGCTTTACATTTCTTTTTCTTTTTGTCAGTTATCAAGACACCCTAATGTAACACAGAGTTCGGATCAATAGCAAGTCATTGACAGATTGCACAGACTGCGTATCTCCATCTAAACAATTACAGAGCAGGGCCCTTATTATGGAAGAGGACATAATACCTGCTGCTGTTATTACTGAGATTCATTCATGCATTTAGCCAATAAAGTATGACAGTTAAGTGGCCTCATATCTCCAAATGTGGAACGAAGAATTGTATACTTCCTTACTGAAAGTCAAAAACATGCTGTAATGTCCCTTTCAATCCCAAGGAAGGGCTGCCTCCATATTCATCATTCTTTCCCCGTTTATGATCAGCTATGTCAAAGTTAATCAGAGCTAGAGCATAAGACATAATAAACTGTGAGTCATGACATTTGTGTTGAATTATCAACAACTACATTTCATAATAATGACTAGATTTTCATGATCAAATTAGCCTTTGAAGATGTTAACTCAGAATGAAGAATCATGATGAAAAGCTTAATTTTGAAATATCAATAATACACATTCAATGTATTTATTATAAACAGTTCTCAGTTTATGGGATTGTCGTGGTTTAACCCCAGCCAGCAACTAAGCCCCACACAGCCGCTCGCTCACTCCCCGCGGTGGGATGGGGGAGAGAATCAGAAGGGTAAAAGTGAGAAAACTCGTGGGTTGAGATAAAGACAGTTTAAGAGGTAAAGCAAAAGCCACACACGCAAGCAAAGCAAAAGGAGGAATTCATTCACCACTTCCCATCGGCAGGCAGGTGTTCAGCCATCGCCAGGAAAGCAGGGCTCCATCACGCATAACGGTCACTTGGGAAGACAAACGCCATCACTCCGAACGTCCCCCCCCTTCCTTCTTCTTCCCCCAGCTTTATATACTGAGCATGAGGTCGTATGGTGTGGAATATCCCTTGGGTCAGTTGGGGTCAGCTGTCCCAGCCGTGTCCCCTCCCAACTCCTTGTGCACCCCCAGCCTCCTCGCTGGTGGGGTGGGGTGAGAGGCAGAAAAGGCCTTGACTCTGCCTAAGCACTGCTCAGCAATAACAAAAACATCCCTGTGTTATCTACACTGTTTTCAGCACAAATCCAAAACATGGCCCCATACGAGCTACTATGAAGAAAATCAACTCTATCCCGGCCAAAACCAGCACAGGGATGTTATGCAACTGAGTACAGTCCCTATCTGAGGTTGCAAAGAATGTTAATGGTTTTTACTCAGTATAGACAGATGAAGACTGCTTTGTATTATAAGATAGTTCAACGTATCCAGAATCATTTTTTACCTGTATTACGAAATAACAGTCTACTGTCCTCCTAATAAGGCATCGCAAACTTGTGGAACCCATAATTGGTCAAATTCTCACCAGAAGCAAATTCAGTGCCATGAAGTCATGGGCCTATGTACTATGTGTGAATAAGCACAATAAACCCTTAGAAAGAGCAAGAACTAAAACCAAGCATTAACTTACTGTAAACGCAGTGATTTGGCAGAAATAGAAAAGAATGGGAAATGAAAGGCTGGCCTACTTAAAAAATAAAACCAGAACAAACAGTGTTATCAATGAGCAGTCAGAACCGATCTGCAGAACACAGATTCTTGCTGTACAGACCCATCACAGTGGACAAAACATCAAACACATTTGTGCCTCAAAACTAATAAACACCTACCCTCTATCACATAAAAACAATGAAGAAATCTACGTGTTAATGGCAGCCAACTCTTGTAAACAAAAGAACTAGAACTGGCATACTTCCAGATCCAAAATTGTGCTTTCAGTAAGAAGCAAAATTGGAACTCAACTGTTGAGCATGCTGAAGAGAGATCTGGAACAAGTTTGTTATCATGGAATTAAAACAATGCTAGTTTATTTTACAGAAAATGCAAAAATCCTGTTCCTTATAAACATTCAGAGGGATGAATGGATAGCTGGAGAGACAGTCAGGAAAAAAAGTAAGGATAGGCATACGGTAGGGAACAGTCTTTCAGAAGTCCACAGGGAATGGATTACACATAGCTTAAACGGTCTAATCCACTTTACTTTCAACAGGTCCCATATAAACAAGGCTAGGATGCATGTTATATAAAAGCCCCATGAAATTTTAATGAAAAGCAATATGCAGTTACAGAAACTAATCTTCTAAAAGGAATCATTTGACAAGTGGCAAATTTCACAAAGCCAGAGACAGTTTGAAATAGAAGTCATGAAGTAACCTTATCTAATGAATGTGAGCAGAGATGGCAATTTCTATACAAGCAAGCATTCAGACACGCGGTGATACTGCACTGAATTTTTAAGACTCACATTACTAGTTGTCTGTAAGCGCGAAGGAACAAGACATGTTGGGAAGACCTGGACTTCCCACTGTAAGAGGAAATCCTGTTGAGTAGGTATACAGTTCCAAAAGAAACAAAAGGTAACTGACAGATCAAACACACAGCCAAGCCAGCACAGATTTCAAGGCAAATCAGAATTATATTACACCTCCTCTAAGTTCTGACATATTTTGCCAAATTCTATCACATGACAGAAATATGTCTTGAACTGCTTCAGCTAACTGGTAAGATCTGACTCAACAATACAAATCTGAAAGTGAAAAGAAAAGCAAGCAACTGCCCCTTTACTCTGCCTGCATTCTCAAATGAACATAACAAGTCTGTAGGAAGTCTGTCATTTAAGTAATTGCTATATGTTAAAGACACATTTCTTTGGGATTATTTGATTCTTAAGAGCAGAAAAATCTGCCTTTAAAACAATAGACAGCGAAGACAAACACCTGTTTAAATGCAGAAAGCTGAAATATCTCTTTCCTAAATGCAAGAGCTCTGCCTGGGAATTCCACTATGAATATACTCCACCCTACGTATAAACACCACCCCATAGGCGTTTAAAACATTATTTCCAGTACTTTTTCTTTAACATGTTCTATTTCTCTATACCRAACTGTAGCATTTTACATTTTAAGAACAGACATTGAATCTGGCCATCCTTCTCAGATAAAAATATCTGAAGACAGTATGAGGATTGTTTCTAGGGTAAAACAGTACAAAACAGATACAGTATGTTTTTCTAGGCTGGATTACTGAAACTATGAAGCTGTTCTGAACTCTGCCACTGACATTCTGCTTTACCTCGGGCAAAACACTGAACGTCTTTGTGTTTCTAGACCCCACCTGGAGTCCTGTGTCCAGCTCTGGGGCCCTCAGCATAAGAAAGACACGGACCTGTTCGAGCGGGTCCAGAGCAGGGCCATGAAAATGATCAGGGGGATGGAACGCCTCTCCTATGAAGAAAGGCTGAGAGAGTTGGGGTTGTTCAGCCTGGGGAAGGGAAGGCTTCGGGGAGACCTTATTGCAGCCTTTCAGTACTTAAAGGGGGCTTATAAGAAAGATGGCAGCAAACTTTTTAGCAGGGCCTGTTGCGAGAGGACAAGGCGGAATGGCTTTAAACTAAAAGAGGGCAGATTCAGCCCAGATAGAAGAAGAAATTTTTTTACGATGAGGGTGGTGAAACACTGGCACAGGTTGCCCAGAGAGGTGGTGGATGCCCCATCCCTGGGAACATTCCAGGTCAGGTTGGACAGGGCTCTGAGCAACCTGATCTGGTTGAAGATGTCCCTGCTCATTGCAGGGGGTTGGACTAGACGACCTTTAAAGGTCCCTTCCGACCCAAACTATTCTATGATTCTRTGATTCTCCTATGATTCTTTAGCTTAACTTGTTATTTTTATATATCCTTTAAGTTAGTGACAAGTTCAATAGGGCACCGGTCTTGCCAGGATATTGGAGATTACTGTCATACAAATAATTGTAATTATTAACAAAAACAGGAGACATACCACAGTGACACAAAGAATCCTATGTCCCTCAGCTTTCAAGTACATCTCTATACACTGCCATTTCCTTGATTATGGAAATGAACACACAAAAACTAAATCTTGCTGCATTTCTGACAGGTCATCAATAAAAATAAAATTTACTTGTATCAAAGTCACTAGGCATTTATAAAAATTTAGAAGCAACTATTCAAAGGCCTCTGTGCCAGCACTGTTAAAAACCAACAGATGCAAGAATAGATTTTGCCACAAGGTAAAACAGGATTAGAAAAAAACCCGCTCAGTCTTATTTTCAGGGCTCAGCTACTTCCTATGACTGCATCCAACTCTATTAGTAGAAAGAACCACCACATAAACAGTATTAGTTGGGATCAGACAATATGATCTCAAGAGGTCCCTTCCAACCTAGATGATTCTGTGATTCTGTATTAATGCTTTACACTTTCTCCCAAATTTTATTTTGGTGTATAGGGACAGGGTGTATAGGTATATTTAGACATTAAGCTTGCTAATGCCTACTTTCCAGTGTTTCTCTACCCATACCTGTATATAGACACAGCCAGAGCTTACTTCCACATACATTTCACTTGTTACCCCTTAAAAAGGAAAAAAGACTGCTTTCCAGGATGGCTGTACTTTGGTTCAGGCTGATAAAGGAACCACAGGCCTCATGATCGAACATGAACCCGTGGGCGTAATAGCCCCTGGACCATGGACAAGAACGTGAAACTAATTTAAATCAGATTATCAGAGACCTCTGTCACAGTTTAACCCCAGCCGGCAACTAAGCCCCACCCAGCCGCTCGCTCACTCCCCCATGGTGGGATGGGGGAGAGAATCAGAAGGGCAGAATTGAGAAAACTTGTGGGTTGAGATAAAGACAGTTTAATAGGTAAAGCAAAAGCCACGCACGCCAGCAAAGCAAAACAAGGAACTCATTCACTGCTTCCCATCGGCAGGCAGGTGTTCAGCCATCTCCAGGAAAGCAGGGCTCCACCACGCGTAACAGTGACTTGGGAAGACAAACGCCATCAATCACTCCAAACATCCTCCCTTCCTCCTTCCTTCCCCAGCATTTATAGCTGAGCATGGCGTCATATGGCATGCAATACCCCTTTGGTCAGTTGGGGTCAGCTGTCCCGGCCGTGTCCCCTCCCAGCTTCTTGTGCACCCCCAGCCTCCTCGCTGGTGGGGTGGGGTGAGAAGCAGAAAAGGCCTTGACTCTGTGTAAGCCCTGCGCAGCAATAACAAAAACATCCCTGTGTTATCAACACTGTTTCCAGCACAAACCCAAAACATAGCCCCATACAAGCTACTATGAAGAAAATTAACTCTATCCCAGCCAAAACCAGCACAACCCCAAAGTACAAAAAAGGATGCATATACTTGTGGTTTGACTAGCAGCCAATCACTTCACACTATAAATATTAGCAGCTTTAATGAGACCTTGAGCTCTCCCTCCATAGCAGCTGGCTGCACAGCAGTCATCTCCCCTTGAGTAGGAACACCTCTCAAGGTTACCCCTCAAGGCTGAGAGATCCCTTACGTGACACCAGACATCGATGGGTTGGTAAGTGACATTTTTCTGCATGCATGTAACATTTAGATATGTATAGTAAGCTTACGCGATAACCTTTGTGTCCCATATCAACTTTGTGTAGTAAATAGCAGAGTATTGACCGCCAGTCCATCTGTACTTACTAAATATTTTACATATCTAAATTTACCGATTAGAACCTAATAAACTAGCTACTAAATCAGACCTGTATGAGTGTTCTCTGACAACATCAAAACATCTCATTTTTTCCTATCACTTCATGGAAAAAGAACTTGAATCTAGCCTTCATAGTCTCTGAATTTTCTATTTTTCTTGGGTAGCATTTTAATGAAAATTATGCAGTACAAAATACATATTAAGTTCAGACTCTACCTAGCTTTCTTAAATCACCTCTGACTGTCCCATACAGATCAGTCATTGTATTAGCAGCAGACAGTAATATGACTGTCTTAAAGCAAGTTCAGATGCTGTGTATTGAAAATGATCATGCGTTCTAGAAAATACTTGGCAACTAATACCAAGAGACTTTTTCTAGAGGAAATGAGCAGTTTACTTCATAGTTAGATGTACTTTTGTATTATTCTGAAATCTGTCTTCACAACTGGGAGGGGGAGACACACTGTTATCTGCCTTAATATACAATCATAAATTGAAATGCCACCACAAAAACCATTCACATATGCATCAAGCCAACCAGCAGTATTACAGGAATGAAACAGAGAGGAAAAAAAATACAATGATAAATTAGATTAGTCTGTTGTTCACTGTGTCACACCAGATTCTCCTGAAAAAAAAAAAAAACTTAAAAAATGAATGTGTCATGAAATTGGTACTRTTTATCAATTCAGCAAACTGAAACACCAAAGAAACCAGACAAATAGTGTAATTTTTTTTCCCCTCTAATGTACAAGATAATTGCAGTAAATCATATGTTTCATTCTTTAATTATTTTGAATACGGAACAAATAACAAAGAATGAAATACTAAGAAAAAAAAAATGGGCTGCAATAAAATGAAGTGAGAATGAAAAATGCTGTACATAAGCAATACTACACGGGCATTTGCTTTCACTTGCTGATAAAATTTGATTCTGTCTGATCCTACAGATGATCCATATCTAGACTTCCCAAGCGGATTCTCTAACATCTGCAAGACTAGCTTGCTACCTGTCGCTTTCTAAACAAAAAAGAAACAACAGCAAAAAGAGACTAACTACAGTCAATTGCCTTCACGTTGCAAGGGCCAACAACACTGTCTGCAGGGCTTAGTTCTTGACAATCATACATTTTCAGTGTATTTGCCAGCCAGCTAAATATGGTAAAGATATTCGTCTCCATCTATGACAAATAGGCAGCAACACAGCATGGCAGAGCATGTTTTGTTGCTGCTTGGGGGGCGGAATCAATTTAAAAAAAAAAAAAAAAATATCAATGCACCTTCCACAAGCTCACATATGTTCCTACCAGAAGCATATTTTCTATCTGGGTTTGGAGCTGTTAAAACCTAAAGCAGCTTTGGATTGCTTTTAGGGTATTTTTTTGTATTCTTTACCTTTCATTGTAAATAATATCATATAGCTATGTTTGTTTTCCAATGAGTCCCATTAAAAAAATCATTTCAGAACACAGATTTTTCACAGAGAAGCCATAATGTTACAGTTAAGCCAGCAATACATTGAGGCAGCCATCAGGCAGGACTGTCGTACTAATCAAATCAAGAGAGAAAAGTACATTTCTTTTTTACTATCTCAGTCGAAACACAATTAGGAAAAGATGGGTAATTTCCAACAGCTGTGCATATGCTGCAAAGCCTTCAGCTTCCTTCCTCATAGCTCTAACTATGCAGCTTCCTCATATGCCTTAAAGGCCAGCCAACTATATATTCACTGGTTGTGTTTGTCAGAACCTTTAACAACTTCAAATCATTCAATATTCAGCAGACAAGGTACTTCTGTTTGCCACAGAAGTATTAAGAGTTTTGTCAGCTTGAATGCAAAACACATGCATCTGAATGATCTCAACAGTGTAAAACAAAGACTTGTTTTGCCAACAATACAAGACTCCCATTCACCAGCAAAGGGAGCTCACAAGTGAAACTGTTCTTGATGGCTGCAGTAGCAGGTTTGCATGAGTTTCTGGGGACAGACTGCTTCCCAGGCTTCTTTAAACATAAGAAAGCCAACCTGATGTTACGCTTCTTCCACGTACACAAAGAATGCAATAGGGTACTGTACACAGCATTCCAAGGGCACTGTCCTCTTATAATTTCTGGGAACTATGCTCCTTTCAAAGATACAAAAAGACACTAGTGCCAGAGATCTGTAGAATCAGAAACTGTGACAAGTCCCAGGGAAGAAACAAACAAACAAAAAACCACACACACAAACAAAACCCCTACACCACCTAGATTTCCTCACCCCTCTGCTTCCTTAACCAGTGGTCAATGCAGAAGAGCTAATCCAACCCAGCCACTGAATCCAATAATACAGTTCCAATCTTTTTTGCAACACTAAAGCATTTAATATACAAAGACATTATATTCTTTAAATATATGTTATGCGTATCTTGGGAGCGACCAAAAGAGGGAGGGTCTATATAATTTATAATCCAGGAAAAGGAAATCAAGGAAAAGTCAAACATCTCAAATATGTTTTGGGACAAGAAGCGATACCAATTTATTTATTTCCCATATTGTTTCTGTAAGAAAATTCTAATTATGAATAGCTCTCTTGTTCATTCTGTGGCATCATGAAGCACAAGCTTCTAGCCAAATCCTTCACCAAGCTACGGAAGCTTCAACTGAGGATGAACAACAAGGAAATAGGGTTTTTCTTTGTATTACACTGCCACCTTCATTAGAGCCACAGTCACAATACTGCCACTAATTACAAGTCTATGAATTCCCCCCACCTCCAAGTACTCAAATGAGTTTCCTTCCAAGCAGATGTGCAAAGAATTCACAACATCTTGTTCAGCAACACTTATTAAAAAGAGAAACTACATACAGATTAGTATGAAAGACTTCAGAATTATAATATGTTTCATACATAAATAATACAATCTGTACTTCCTAAAGACTGAGACAGTGAGATAACGACAGGCCTCAGTGACAATACCATTCATGTGAAGAACTCCCTTCAATATCTATCCCTATGACATGTTGAACTAATACTCATTACAAAAGAAAGAAAATACCTTTTGTGTGATGCTAAATTGAGTTTCCAGTTGATTTCTCTGCCCTTACTTAAGTGGCATGGTAAGAAAGATGTTTTAAATACAATACAAACCCTATGATTCTATTTCATACAGACATACAGGGCAGTAGCTATAGCAATTAAAAATAAAGCAGAAAACCAAACACTTGAATTATCCCACTGAGAACAGACATGTTCTCTTCCTTAAACAGAATCCTTTCTTCTTTCAAAGGTCAACAGTTATTTTGTTTCTATACCCATCATTTTAAAACCATTTACACATTTCTCTCTGGTAGACTTCAGACATCAAAGGAAGGCTATGCAGACTCCCCCACACCTTGCAACCAAGTAACTCCTTCCAGGATTGCGCTGTCCCCAGCTCACTCCCTTGAGGCTGCATACAACAGCCAGCCACAGAACACAGAAAATAGCGCTTCCAGTAACATCAGCTTGCATGACTGCCTAATCACTCAGGAATGTGCCTTTCAGCAGAGAAAACTGGATAAAATAGCTGTTCCTCCAATTATAAGAATCTAAGTCTCTGTATTGTCACAAGAGACCTCTGCAATCTTCTTGGAAGCCAGCTGTAAAACCAAAATGCTGCAGTGGTCCTTCCCGGAATCACAGGGAGACTGGAAGGGGTATCCCCACTCCAGTGGACTCACTTGCCTCCCCATTATATTCATTACAGCAAAGCCATCAACTTCTGTCAGTTATTTTAGTAAACTGTGTTTTCCCAAGCCCTTCAACTATGTCATTTGGACTGATTTTCAATAAAGACACATGAGGACTAGCTTTCCAACTCATGGAAAAATCCAGTATCATCACATTGTTAGGAGAATCACAGCACTGACAAAATCTTACCCGCAATCGAGAATTTACCTGTTTTTAAGCTGCTCACATCAAATGGAAAAGATCTTGTGTGCATAGCTTTGACAAGTCTTAAGGAAATTTAGTCAAGAGTTTTCTACAGGAGATGATMATTTAAATGAATTTTAAAAAAAAGAAATTAAAAATCAAGCAACTGCTGCCAAGTTAAGTCTTGGCTCTAACTTTTTCTGGAAGTGCTTTGTGGGTAGATAGCTGAATGGATCACTATACAACTTGTGCTGCTGGCATCTAATTACTTCCGTTTTTCTGTTCTTTGGCTGCATATGATAGTTTTGCTTGCACAAGACATGTCAGTTCTGTCGAAGGGCATCTGTACTGAACAGTGTTTTAATGTTCATTTTATATCATCTGTGCACATTTAAGAAAATAGGTCTTTCACTAAAGCTTCTGCAACCGCAAGCTAGACAGGACAAAAACCTGGTCATAGACTTTAGGTTCCATAGTGGGAAGGTTATTTACTAGACTGCTGTGGCTTTCCAGAGGGCCAATCTATTTCACTGACATTCAATGACATTTAAAGGGGGCTTATAAGAAAGATGGCAGCAAACATTTTAGCAGGGCCTGTTGCGAGAGGACAAGGCGGAATGGCTTTAAACTAAAAGAGGGCAGATTCAGACCAGATAGAAGAAGAAATTTTTTACAATGAGGGTGGTGAAACACTGGCACAGGTTGCCCAGAGAGGTGGTGGATGCCCCATCCCTGGGAACATTCAAGGCCAGGTTGGACGGGGCTCTGAGCAACCTGATCTGGTTGAAGATGTTCCTGCCGTGGGATGACCTTTAAAGGTCCCTTCCAACCCAAACTATTCTATGATTCTATGAAATACTGTAAAACAAACTGTTTCAGGTTTGGCCTCCAGTCTGAGGGGTAATTAGATCTCCAAAGAGTTTTGAAGAAGTACCTGAAGGTGAAGAAATAAATATAAAGATGGTAATAGCTTCTCTGTACAAACTTTATCCGGGAGGGAAACGATTGAGTTCACAGATACGCAAACATTTRTCTGAATACCAGTTATCCAGAGCTTCTGCTAGAATACGAATAGCAAATATAAAATAATGTGAAATTAAGACAACTTTTCATCTAAAGGAATGATTTAGTATCAACACAGCTTTCTTAATGTCTTCCACCTTGTCACATATGCTATGGAACCCTGGACGAATACACAGATGATGATATCTACCTACAGCTTTCAATTGTCTTTCCACAGACAAAGGCATAGAGAAGCACCAAACTAATATGCTCTTAATCCCCTTTTAAAGCGTGGGCATATTTAATATCTAGTTGGTCAACAGTTATGCAATGTGAGTACTTCTCAGCAAAATACTGACGTTATTAGAAACTAGGCCCTCTGTGAAAACGGAGGTGACTAACAGTCAGACCTGCCTCCGAAAGTAGAATCTAATACTTAAGGGTTCAAGAGAGCTCTGGAATTGAATTAGGAAGGTTGGGTTTTAGAATTATTTTCTTTGGGAAAAACACTAAACAATCTTGTGACACAGAGCCCAAGAGACACGACTCATGATCTGCTCCTTACATTTAAAAAAAACAAACAAACAAACAACACACAAACAAAAGAACCCATCATCTGTCTCTCCTGAAGATKACAGTAGTTCTCTTCAAAACAATGGAAGAGCCCACAGATCCTTTTGTTTTACAAAATTTTAGGTGTACTAGGAAAAAAGGACCTTCCTTTGGTGTTCCATTATTTAACTCAAACATTAGTAGAAACAGTTAAAAAAAAGAAATCCAAAAACCTGTGTTGCTTTGAGAGTGACAGAGGAGTCTGACAAGAACCAAACACGGTATTCTGTTTGAGAGTATGCCATCAATTAGAAGGCTGACGTTAAAATATTGTCATTATTTTATCTCACTCTTTATACACATCGGGGGCATGCTTGCTTTAACTGTAACTGCACAAAACTTTCCATTGTCTGATATGGCTTTTACTTTGTTTCTGTAGGTAGTTGAGGTTTTCTCTATCTTGTTCCTCTAGTGAAATGAATATGCATTAAGCTACTTAATAGTTCTTGATCACATTTTCTGTCAAATATACAGATAAGAAATAACAGCGTTTAGAAATGAAAATGACTAGAGCCTTAGAAAGATTCTGTCTGACAAATGCTTGAAAAGACTAGGATTATCTGTTTTATGGTTAAGATGAATGGAGCAATATAGATTAGCATACAATATAGAGAAAATGTTATAAAAAGGTTAATAGTTGTGTCTAACAAGAGCAAAAAGATGTCAAAGGACAGAGAAAGACAACACATTTAATGCTCGTAAGAACATTGTTAGTATTCCAACATCAGTCTTTGCAGAACACATGATGGGTGCCCAGAATGCACTAAGTTGTAGAACAGAATTATGCTTTTACAGTGATACCAAAGACATCCTCTACAAGACGCTTCCAGCTGTATTTTTTTTTGTCCCCAGAGCAGAAAATCCATCAAGAACCAGTGTAGGCAGAAACTGCCCCTACTGGAAAATCATGCTTTTATCATCCAAGACAAGACACCTGGAGCCAGCTGCTGCCAGATACAGGAAAAGTGGACTGGATGGTTGGCAGATCTAGTTAGGCATAGCAATTCAGATGTGACAAAGTTACTGCTTTGTATCACACTAAATCAACACAGACTGTGGTAGTAGTATATTTTCACACCTTTAAGAACTATTCTTTCAAGCGCAGCCACTGGAAATTATTTAATACCACTGATGCACAGTAAGGACAGCAGCAGTACAGGATGCTTAGCACCTTTTAGTATCAGATCACTGCATTTACTGAAGATGCTCAAGAAAGCTACCTTAGGACTGAGTAACACTGCAATAAGATACTTTCAATTTTCTGAGTACTTCACAGCTGTTAGATAAAGGATTGCTCTTATGAGCATATCAGTAAGGTACACAGACACATCTACAGAAACTAGGAGGAATAATAGGTCTTAACAGCTTTTTTGTCTTTCCTTTATTACACAACTAATAAAATCCCAGATTATATGGCTTCCATACTGAGACCACCCAGTGATTTGTAATTGTTTAAAAAAAAAAAATGCTTACACATTGTTCATTATTTTCCTTTGACTAATGCTTTTACATATCACCCCTTGCACTTTAACAATGCTCAGTTTGTTAAGCTTCAACATATTACTACCAGCCAGGTCTATTTTCCCCAGACTGCAATAGGAGCTGTCACTGTTAGATTGGTTTAATTCTTTTACCCATGCCATTCCAACAGCTTACTGACATTCTGGCAAATACTATCATCCTTAAAGCTAGTCAAGTTAAAACATAGAATACATAGAAATATTAACAAAGATTTCTAATACTGTGCAGAATTATAATTTTCTTTAAACAAATGGATTAGCCGATGGATTTGGAGGCAATTAGAAACACTCTACAAAAGACACTCAGCACAGCTAATAACATCTTACATGAAGCAGACCATCCAAAGCTTTATTGATATGACAATCACAGATCCAGTTATTTCCCATGTATCTGGACACATGCTGACACACCCGTTATGCGAGAAGTATAATATGAAGAACTTCCAGGCTGCTCTTCCCTGAAGGTTTCAAAAATATGTGAATGAGAATTCATAACTCATAATAAATGTACTACTCCTGGGGGGGGGGGGGGGGG
>JAYKAV010003414.1:0-115973 GCA_035582835.1 Phoebastria nigripes | reverse complement strand
GAGCGTATTGGGGGCTGGGGAGGTGTGTCTGAAACCAGAATTTGAGGAGCCCCAATAGTCACCACATTGTAAATTCAGACCCATGCTTTTAAACAGAGTGAAATTGTTTGTCAGATTTTAGAGTCAGAATTCCTAAAAAGATACCTCATGAGTTTTTGAGCTATCTTTATAGCCACCACTCTCTCCAGCAGGCATAATCACTCACGTGGGGCTACCCTGTAGCTAAATGTTATGCACTCTGTTTAAACTAAAGAGAAAAACAGTACCTGTAAGAACAGCAAAGACAAGACACTAAAGTATCATAAAGGGAGTATTTCAGGAGCAGGAGAGCTCAGGCCTAGAAATTTTCTGCAATCTCAATTTACCTGTGTGTACAAAAGCCTCTTCAACAATCCTCAGTTCATGTGCTAGATACAGTAGTGCAATACTGATATGGACTAGGACTTCATGTCCAAGGACAAATTTGCTTAAGTTCTGACATAAGAAGCAAGTCTTAAACAGAAAAGCCAAGTCTTAAACAGAAAAGCCTTCCAACTGAAAAATATTCTATTCTATTTACAGTGTAAATCAGAAGCTGTTCACACTCACAGCTTAACAGCCACTAGAGTAAGGGTACAAAGCAAAGCGTGAACATCGCTGCATCTCAACCACAAGTATGTACGTAGATCATACTCATAGGCCCGTGACAAAGCTCTGGCCTCTCCTATATTCAAACTGCTAAATTGGACAAACAATTTAGATTTTGCTCAATGTACCATTGTTTTATACAACAGTACATGAGAAATGTAAACAAAAAACTAAAACTGAGCAACCCATGTGAGCAGTACTATCCAGCTGMGATCAATCTACTCCTGCTTAAGACTTATACACCATTCCAATTTGAACTATCTAGGAATAAGGACAGATGCCAACACAGGAACAGACAAAAATATGAACTTGAACCATGGAAGCATAAATCAATTTAACACATAGCCTTAACACCTGGGGACAAATTCTTCTGTTTAATGCATATGCACTTAGGCTGCCATAAAATAAGGGGAAAAAATGATTTTGTGCATAAGTCAGTAGGGTCAGAGAATCTCAATTGTAGGTAGAATTTGTCTGCTAAAGATTTGTAACAGTAGAAGATAGAAGTCAAAGCTTGCTAACTGAATATTTGGAAAAAAGTCTCCCATTATAATTGAGGAAAAAATTGGCTCTACTGAAACAAGAGCTGTAGGCATGATACTCAGCTGATAGGAACTGTGCCTAATGCAGCTACGCCAAAGGACATCCACCACTTATCTGACTCTAGGTGCCTTCTAGGTCTTATACCAGTGAAGGCAAACCATAGGTGAGCGCAAGCAGGCTGGTAACTTTGTCCTCTAAATAAAGCCCTGCCTACAGAATCGCTTGGTAAGACACTGGACGACATCATGCCATTGACATTTATAGGAATGGAGGATTCAACTCTCGACTGCATTTCTTCAGTAAGTAAACATCCTTTTTAAAAGGACTGCATACTTGTATTCAAAACAAAGCACCACCAGAATTTGTCTCTCTTTCAGTGTGGAGAAGAATGTAAGAACTACAGTTAAAAGAGGAACCCGACAGATAGTAAACATTATATTTACAACACTTCTGCCTTCAGTCATGCACTGTAACATGCAATGCAGCTGCACAGTTAGAAATATCCAAGTAACCAAAGATAATTTAAACTCTGGAGTAATATGTACATACTTCGTGTCCAATCGAACTTATTCCTAAAACCAATACTGACTCATAAATGACAAGGTATTTGAGTTTTGTTGAGAAGCATTTTCTTCTCTTGTGGGAAAAACACTAAGCCTTGTTTATTTTTGTTTTGACTGTACTTCCTCGAAAGTCTGTTTCAAAGATTGTCTGCATCAAACAATAAAACGGAACCTTTATACTGGTAATACACAAATAATTAAATATGTATTTTAATGATTTTTTTTTTCCTTTTGTATCTGTTGAAGAAAAAGCCAAAACCAAATGACAACTACCACAGCAAGCAAAAAATTCTGTCCAACCAGAGAGCTCCAAAATAGTACAAGCTAGCAACTGTTTGTGTAAAGAACAATGCATCTTTCTACTGTGTCAGCTCATTAAAAAATGCACTCATGAGGCCTGTCTCTGAATCGGAACTAATATGCAAGGTGATTTTGTTATCAGCCAGTACCTCCTGGGACATCCTAATCCTTTACTTCATCAGAACAGAAATAATGAGCTGCAATTACAGCAACAAACAATTTTCAAAAAAAAAAAAGAAAAAACAAAATGGGTTAGTGACAGGGTAAATATAGCGAGTGATCTGCAGTTTTTGTCCAAATAATTTTTGAGTAAAATCATCTTCTGTGAGAGGCTGATGAACATACTAAAAACCCAAACCAGATACTTGGCCTTCTCTGATCATTACACTAACAAGGAAATGCATACAATGCTTTGCATCACTGAAGTCCCGCTTGAGTTTTATTTTTAATCACCTGCTCTATTTCCCCCACTCCTCCTAAAATTGCTGCAAACTGGTAAAAACAAACTTGCTAAGTTTGGTAACAGATGGTATGAGAAAAGTGGTATCTCATATATGCATGAAAGCATGAATTTAGTCAGTTCTGTCATTTAGTTAAACAACAACAAAAACCCTGCAAGAACATGACTCACTATGATTCTGAAAAAAAAAAAATATTACTGTTGAAAATATAAATGAGAATGTATTTTTAAGCTTCCTTGAAACCTAATAAATACAACTGTCCAATCCCATATAGAAATCCCTGAATTTAAAACAGAGAGGCCTTGCAGAGGGATGTAGATAGATTGGAGCATTGGGCAATCATCAATGGCATGAAATTTAACAAGAACAAGTGTTGGATTTTGCATCTGGGACAGAGTGACACCAGGCACAAGTACAAACTGGGAGAGGAGTGGCTGGAGAGCAGCCCTGCAGAAAGGGAACTGGGGGTGCTGGTTGGCAGCAGGCTCAATGGGAGTCAGCAGCRTGCCCTGGCAGCCGAGAGGGCAAACCGCATCCTGGGGTGCATCAAGCACAGCATAAGCAGCCGGTCAAAAGAGGGGACTAACCCACTGTATTCAGCGTTGGTGCGGCCTCACCTTGAGTATTGCGTGCAGTTCTGGGCCCCACAATTTAAGAAGGGTGTGAAGGTCCTTGGATGCGTCCAGAGGAGGACGACAAAGCTGGTGACAGGGCTGGAAGGAATGTCCTAGGAGGAGCGGCTGAGGACTTTGGGCTTGTCGAGTTTGGAGAAAAGGAGGCTGAGGGGCGACCTCATGGCTCTCTACAGCTTCCCGAGGAGGGGAAGTGGAGAGGGAGGTGCTGAGCTCTTCTCCCTGGGATCCAGGGACAGGACGCGTGGGAATGGCTCAAAGTTGCATCAGGGGAGGTTCAGACTTGACGTCAGGAAGCATTTCTTTACTGAGAGAGTGGTCAAACATTCAAACAGGCTTCCTAGAGAGGTGATCGATGCCCCAAGCCTGTCAGTGTTTATGAGGCGTTAGGACAATGCCCTTAATAACATGCTTTAACTTTTGGTCAGCCCTGAAGTCGTGAGGCAGCTGGACTCGATGATTGTTGGAGGTCCCTTCCAACTGAACTATTCTGTTTTACTACGCTTTTGGGGAATAAAGTAACAGTACTTCAAATCCCCATGTAAGAAGATAACCACACAGTGGTCAATAGCTGCCTTCTGAAGTTTCTTCTTGCTATGCATGTTTTACATTCCATGTTTACATCCTTTTTCAGAATTCAAGCAGTCTATTTTACTAACTGCAGCATCTAAAGACCACCACCAGAATCATTTCCTCATACTGTCAGTATGGGGAACATACAAACACAATAGAAGAAAAGCAATCCTCAACTAGTATCTAGATATTCCACTACTGTTTTTAAATACAGGATAATTGTTATCTTGCAACCATTTAAGGGATATGAATCAGGACTTCACACCTCAAGGCACTGTTTCTGAAAGTTGACAGCCACTGTTACTTTCCATTAGACTGCCTATCCATACATCCCAGCGTGACAGAGGTATCTTCATTTTATTCAATCTTTTCTCTTTTAGGCACTCATAAGTAACAAAAACTTTTCAATCTCCCATTGCTCAGTCCAGCGTTTGGCACACAATTTTTGGACGTATTAGGCAAGTAAGGAGGCCATTTAGTGAGAGAGGAAAAAGAAAAATCTTCTTCTGTTATTTTACACCGACTCCAAACCTTAATCCAAACCACTGTGATGGTGCTTCTATTATCCCCTCCCTATCTCTCCCAGATGCAATTGCTTCCCCCTTCTTATAAAGATGTAATTAACTGATACTGTCTCTGGTCTTCTTGCTGTTTTTTAAAGCACCTAACTGTGCAAGAAATAACAATTTTCTGCATAGAGAGACCCCCTTTGCATGCACAAATTGGGAGTGAAATACCCAGTTCTCTCCACACATTCTGGCCTGTCCACTTCATAAAATACGACAGGAAAACACGTGCATATTCTCTGAAATAGCAGACAGAAATAGCTGAATTTTATCTATGCACAAGCAACGTCACTCTGATAAGAACTTTTCCTGAAACCTAACTCTCAGCTCGCTCTATCTACACTAGAAGTTCTTCCCCTCTTAAGTACACTTCCCTCTGAATTAAGCTGGATTTTTTTCCCCCTTCAATAAGGACAATTTTTCTCTTCATTCGCATTTATTTGTTAGCATTAAGTCTGCTGCTTTCAAAATGCATCTCTGCTAAAATTCTGACACAGTACTGAAGTTTAAATGATAGAATTTCTAAGCAATTTCCTGCCAAAGATTTATATCAAGTGTTCTCCCCCGCATCTTATGCAATATCATTAACTTAACACTAAACAAAGAAAACAGCAAGGAAAAGCAGTTTGAAGTTAGAACAGTGATCCCGCTGTCTCTCCAAGACATCAAAGCACATGATGCAGCTGTTCATAATGGGCAAGCGCTCAAGGGAACATGTGAGCTTATGCCTGAATTTGATTAATTGGAAATGACATCACGATTTATAACACAATTTTCTAATTCCAAAGCAGTAATCTATAATGAATTAGACAAGGCTCATATAGGACCTGCTTAGCTTTTCGTTGGAAATAACTGCATTGTCATCTTCCCCCTTTTCTGCTTTTTCCATGCAAAAGAGGAAGAAATATAGGAAAGAAGAAAAAAGCAAGTGTGACCTCTTATGATAGAAAACGGAAAGAGCAAGTCAGAGCTTCAGAGGTTAAAATTAACACTCAAATGACGAAAATATACTATAAACAAGAATGATAGATTACAAGTGGTTGATACTGAAGCCTTCCATTAAAATGGAAATGCATTATAAATGCGTGAAGACATGATTTTTCTACTTCATCTATTGTTAACATTCATGTTATGCTGCCTTTTTTTTTTTTTTTTTTTTTTTTTTTTTTTTTTTTTTTTTTTTTTTTTTTTTTTTTTTTTTTTTTAAGTTAGAAGGAAAAACCAAAACCAAACATTAACTTGAGATGCCTCCGGAGTTGTAAACTGAAATCTCAAACACATTTCTGATGCAATTCCACATGCCCAGGAATCGGGAGATTCTTGATTCTTGGTACTATCCCCTCCATAGCTGCATGATCTTGTGAGCAGTTATTTCATCCCTCGAGGTGCTCCAATGGACCACTCTGCCAAGCTGTACATTTAAGAAAGTATTCACATCATCTAACACAGCAGCACGAACTCTGAGCCAAGGGTCCCCAGACTTCCCAGACAGTGGAATGGGACAGGTGTCCTCACAGAGTATTCAGAGTACTTAGGTTAAGCAACCATCTGTCTGATTCCACACTTTAAATTGCCTTCTGAAGGCTTTTACCACTCTTCCCCGACTCTGCGGTAGAAAAGGCACTAGCTCACATAGGCAGAGTAACCAGCTTCAATCATAAATGCTTACTGCTGTTTCTATACAATCTGTATATTTTGTGGCCTTTAGGAACTTCTGTACTGTCTGATCACAGTCTGAAGACTATAAGGCAGATGCCCAGAGGGCACTTCCTTGCCACAAGAAACAAATTCATAATGCACAAATACTCTTATCTGCACTCCATCTATAGCAGACCACACTGTTACGTTAAACCCAGTGTCAGTTTCTTTTAATTTGCAGAGGATGAGAATTACCCGTCATGTACACTCACTAAAGGAAAAAAAGAAACAAGGCAGTAAACTTGTCGTGTTGTCACAAAAGTGAAACACAATGATGAAAGTAACACAAGAATCAAGTCTAGATTAATAGCCACCTTGAAAAAAGCCACAAACTAGTAAAACCAAACCACAGTACAGTACACAAATGTGCCATTACTGTAAATGGGCACATACATTGCCTACTGACTCACATGCTATTTATTTAACTGTTCGTTTTTCAAAAATAGTAGGCATTTTTAGCCTTTAACAACTCCTCTTCCTTCATGAGATAATTATCTCCAGTACAGAGTTCCTTGCTGCTGCCTTGTGTCACGTTAAAAAAATGCAAAATTGTACTATGAGAATTATGCATAACTCACAGAACTCATTGTACTTCTYGGCCATCCTTATTTTATTCACACTTTTTCAATCTATTTAACACATTCAGGTTGTATTATTTGGGGACTTTTTATACATGCTATCCATCTCAACAGCAGGACTCAGCTCAACACCATACAAGTTTGCTTCCAATAACAAGGAAGGACTTAACTGTTCTGTTTTTCTAAGCATGCAAAAAAGCGGGGGAAGGACATATGCAAAGCCTGCTTCCAAAATTCTTTCCCTTGCAAATTTATAAGCATAGTATTTTCCATCTGTTTTCAAAGAATGTCAGATAATAAATTACTGTTCCACCTTCTGTTCTGGAAGACAGACCTTGTACTCATCATCCGCCCCACAGCTCCCCCCACCCCCTATGTCTCTACCCACCTCCGTCATCAGTCCTGATTGATTATCCCAACAGAACAAATCAAACAGACCCAGATACGCTTCAGTAAATTTCCCCTTTTTAGGCTGATTTACAATTAGATTTGTGATATTTCCAAAGAACAGCCGGCATCCGGTCCCCATCAGCCTCAGACGACAGACAGAGGCTATTCCCAAGCACTTGTAGCCACGCTTGCCATGATAAAAGTTATTAACAATGCATTTGTACAGTTGTATCTAGAATGGTAATATCAAAACTTCAGATCGCTAAAAAAATATGCAGCAAACAAGATACAGAATTTGTGAAAATATATTAACCCTTCTGGGTTATAATCAGTGTATTTCCTAGTGACTTTTTTCCACTGCCATTTTTTTCTCTTCTTCTCAATTTCTGTAAAATCTTTATTTGGTAATGTATGCCTGCATAAGATTCAAACAATTAACATTTTATCAGCTCGTACCTTTTATACACTGTCTGAAAACACTGTGTATGTTGTGGGATTTTTACAGCGTTTACCTACATGCCATTTTAATTCACAGAAAAATCCCTGCATCATTAAAACAAAGCTACACTAAAAATGAAAACTGAACCACTTGGACAAGCATAAGATTCAAAGCCATGACATATCACCAACTGCCTCCTCACAAAGGGTTAAATTCTTAAAGCACATAAATTTACGTAAAAATTAATGGCATCAAGAGGAAAAAAAGAGATTCTTTAAAAACCCTGTCAATTCCACTGGAAGGAGTCTACGCAGATTGCAGTGCGCTATGCCTGGTGAAAGATAACTAGAATTACGTATTGGGAGCCAGACTAACACTTGAATCTACAGTTTAAGAGAGAAAAAACCCAACAAACCCTAAACCAGACAAAGAATATCAGCGCATAAATCAAACCGTTTCGTGGTACTTAAAACATAAATGCCTGAAGGCAGATTTCCAACTACACAAAAATGTATTTCAATTCCCTCATGTGCATCACCATAGTGTCTTGTCTGATTAAGCCACTGTCCACGCAAACATCATGATACAGGTTTTGAAGAGTTACAGCCTTGTCATTTGGGTTTTAAACCTGCCCTTGCCCTGTCTCATGAATAACTTCAAGCAAACAGCTAGCTGGCACTGGAGGAAGATTTGAGAACCTGAAAACTGGTTTCAGATGTGAAACTCATTTTTCAGTACTATAGAAAACCCCCATGCCAGACAGGAGGAGACAAAGCCACCAGCTGTTGGAAAAGTGCATTGACCTATCCCAACAGCACAGCAAGCCCCTGGGGAAATACACAGTTCAGTGGGTAGCTGCTGTAAGTTCTACACACAACTCCAAAAAGTACAACTGAAGGATCAGAAGCCTGACAGTATAAACCATTCAACATCTACAATACTGATAAATGGCTGGAGATTTACTATCAGATTTTATACTTCTCTGAGACTCCAGGTTCTCCTGAAAGACTTCATCCCTTTAAATACAGGCCAGGCAGAAAGCAGATATTGTCAACGGCAAAATGGGGAGCCTGTTTTCTTTGGAAGGCCACTTACTTGCAAGTCACTTGCCAGGAAGACAGAGGAAATACATAGCCTTTACTTTATGGAGGGAGGGAGACTGGAGATGGACCTGTACATACTCTGTAAGCACAAGAGCAAGACCTCTTGAGTTCAGACAAAAATCCTAAGACAAGCTCCATTTCTCTTGTGCAGCACCAGATTAAAACACCCACCAGTTCTGGATTCAAAGTCAACAGAGGCAAAACTGCAACACTGCTTATAGCTCCCCCTCAGCTTGATGGAAAACAAGATTAGATGAAGAAAATAAGGTACTGTTTGGTAGAACAAAGCCTTATTCAAAATTTATTCTCATATAGCATCCTAAAAATCTCCCCTACTGGCTTGAAACCAAGGTCCATATGAGACTCATGCATTTACAACGCCATCAAAGGCAGTATTTGATGGCACAGACAATGCAGGAAAAAGACAAGAGAGTAAGTTACTGCATGCCCTCCTCAAGCACTAGCTCTACTGAGCTAACTAGCTAATCTTCTACCCTGCCACAACCGTAATCAGCAGAACACCTACAGCTTTTGCAAACAAAGTTCTCTGTCCCAGCTACAAAGTCTACCAACTGCAAAGGGAAATTTCTTCCCAGCAAGCCAAAAATGGTCAACTGTTAACTGAGTCAAAGACCACTCCAAATGTCCTTCTCAGAATAACATTTTCAAGGATGGCAAGGGAACATACCAGTCTAGCTCCTCTGATTAGGCTATCATCTTTGTAGAGTGCATGTAGAGCTTGGCTCAGCATGATACAGAGGATCTTTGTTGAGAACTCTTTGTGTATCAACTTTACAAAAATAACTGTCATGGCCATTTCTACCCTTAGTTCTGGAATAAAATATGCTCACGTCATATCCAATGCCCTTCAGCACCATCATGTTGAAATCATTTTGATGCTAACCAAAGCTAGTACTTGTATGATCATAATCCGCCAGAAGTACTCTTTCCTTCTCCTTATCAGACCAAGCTTCTGAATGCTGAGATGTTTTGAGACACAATTATGGAAAACCCAGCTGTCCATCAAACGCTGCCTGCACCAATCCATTGGACCAGTTTCTTCTCTTTAACATCACGAGAGGATGTTTAAGCAAAGAGGATAAAAAAAACTAGGCAAGTATTTCTTCCGATACATCTTCCCAGTTCCAAATATTTTAAAAATACACTTACGATTTGCCTGTCCCATCCAAAATATCAGTTCATTACTCCACTTCAAAAGCACAGGGTCATGAATGATACCATATATGTATACACAAGATAAACAGATAAGTATTACTGGTCTTCATCATCTTATTTTTGCTTTCTATTCCAAAAGTAAAAATCTCCCACCATAATTCACAAACTGCATTTGGTGTTTTTTCCAGAGAAAGCAACTTTATCAACAGAACAATAAATTAGTGCCACCTAGTGGAGTTCAAAATGTTAATCTGGACCAGAGCTTTCAAATCATACCTGTCTTTTACTGCACTGTCTTTAATTTATGACCTCTATAAACATCTAAATGAAATGAAAGCAGAAACACTCAATAGATCTTCCCTGCAGTGCACACAGCTGATCAAATACATCAGTATAACATGCACTTAAGTCTTCCTCAACTTCCAGAAATCTGCAGAAGCAACAAATGAAGACCAATACATGTCAGCAGAAACTCATCTTTAGAGCTATTGAGCATGCAGCCAATAGCTCTGCAGTTATAACAAATATGGGCCAAAAATTAACAGAAAAGTTCAGTATAATGGAAAAAAAAAATTGCATCAATTTATAACTATTTTCCCAGCAGTTTTAAAAATAAGAATGCATACAGAGGTTTAACATAGTGATATCATTGCACCTGATTAAAAAAAAAAACATTACTATTACTGTGTGATTATGTATTTCTCTGTTTCAGCCCCTCTGCAAGGGCACCAAGATCATTTATTTGCTATATGAAAGTAAAAACTATTACCATTAATCCACCCATCTGTGAGTTAATTCAAGCAACATTTACATGAGCTTCCCTACTTCTGTTAAGATTTAGGATTGTTGCTATATGCCCAGTAGACTGAGAATGCCAAGTCTAATTGTAACACTGCACATTATCTTTGTTAACACTTATGTTCAGAACTGGTTTGAAACATGTACAAAGAAATATCATTATTGCACGTTCATCATGCATGAGGAAAGCAAGGTGACCAACCTTACCCGGTATTCTTCACACAGGACATGAAAGAAATACAAGGCAGAAGAAAACCCTAAACCATTCTAGATCTTTTGCCTTACTTCTGTTAACAACTGACTCTTAAAAACCAAATATCTCAAACCATTATATAATTTCTAAGGCTAGCTGCACGAAAACATCCTGTAATATGCAAGTGCCATGTCCCAAACGAGGAAAAAGTAAATCAGATGATGTAATGTAGTCTTCCAATGTCTAACATGATATATAAAGCAGCAGCATAATCAAAGCTACCCCCATTTCACTGGACTTGCTTCCGATTTCTGTAATTGTAAGCAAGACAGGAATCTGGTATTAGATATGCTGTCCACAGCATCCTGTAAGATAACAAGACCAGATCTCACCTATAAAAATGCAAGGCAATTACAATGGCATTTGTCTAGCAATCAAAGATAGAAGTGCTTTTCTGTCTCAGGACTAAGAAACTGAACACAGTCCAAACAAAACGGGAGCACATACCACAATTTAAATCAAAAGATCATCATTTGCGGTAATGAAATTCCAGGCTTTTAGATAAGCACAAAATATGATTACTTCACTTTCCATTGTCAAAAATACCATTTCTGTTTTTTATGCGATTATAAGCACGAGTACATCTCGAGCCATAAGGCAGTGTTAACACACCATCATTTAACAAAAATAGAAGCTATGGGTGAATTAGTTGGCACTCGAACTGATCAGCAAGATAGAAAATTATTTGCAGAGAAATGCAAAAATAATGGTAATTTCCTTGAGAAGAACCCATGTAACCAGCCACCCATTCCTTTTTGCTGGTGTAAGCTACGCATTCTTTTCTCATGTCCCCACATTTTACTCATTTTGCAAAGGTACAGAAGACTACAAACACAGAGCAGAAGTACGTACTTCAAAACAGTAAGTACAATGCACAGTTACATGTGAAATAATAAGATATGGTCAAGATGCTGAAAGATACCACGCCACTCCGAAGTTACAAAAGGAGGTTAATTCTTGTTAAGGCTTCCACATATCTAAGGAGTGAATTATACATCCTGTATATAACAAAGATTACATTTTCTTTCTGAAACGCTTGTTCTATGKGCTACCATTTTAGCAAAATACACCTTAATTTTACAATTATGTCCAACGTTCAGACATTCCACCAAGAATACTGATTCCCAAAGAGCTTACATTTACAATGCTATCATTTAGCTCAAATGTGGAAATCTTTTTAAATTTACATCAAATATGAAAATGCAGATACTTTAAAACGCTTCCAGATCTGATGCAACATTAGGCAGAGATATTTTTAGTTCTAATCCATTTAAAGTGCTAAATTCCAAGGGAATCAGCAGCATTGCTTTCACTCACCACTTCAACTAAATTCTTCCGGTCCCACTACTCACTACAATCTTCAAGAAAAAGGAGATAAGATAAAACATTCACCTGATAAGAAAATATCTTTATCCTTCATTTTTTAATACTTGCAGGTACTTCTGTACGTCCCAATAAATAATAAATCACAACTGCATTTGCACACAAAAGACACTGCAGAAATACATAAATAACACAGTGCCTTAACACACAAAATAAGCTAGTACGTGAGATTTGCTATTTTTATCTCAAGTCTTATTTGCCTGTACCAATTTACGTTCATGAGAAACAACTACTAGGAATACACAAAAGCCTCCGAGTACGGCACTAATCATTCTCTAGACCTGACACAGTGACTGCAGCTAGCTACAAAGCAACACAAAGAGAGAATCTTAAGGTCATGGATAACCGCAACAAAAACAGCCAACGACTTGGTACGTTTGGTTTGTGATTTCATTTAAATTTACATCCATTCTCATAAAACAAGTATTCTCCATATACAGACAGTTTCTTTTAACCAAAATAAGTTTGGAAATCAGAATACACTAGGACTTTAATCTATAGGTAACTGGCATATTGACTCTTTCCTTTGGGGATTAACATTTTCAAAAGGTAGACAGTAACTAAAACAAAGAGACAGGTTATCAGAAACTTAAGCGTACATATTGAAAAGGAAGTGACTGCTTTCATTTATTGCTATTATGAGAACAGTACAGCATTTAGAGTTTTCTCATTTACCACAAGTTATTATTTTAGCAATAAAATGATGCAAGCGCAAAAACAACAAGCTTGTGTCTAACAAGTTTATTTCCACTATTGTTGTATAAGCAAACACAAACCATTGTTATTGAAAAAAAGAGAAATATTTGAAGTGTGTTTGCCCTGTGACTATGCACAGAGTACAGGAAAAATACAAGGTAAACAAACTTCAGATATTGTTTCAACAGCTTTTGCTCCAAGTACAAAGGGCATCTTTTTAACCTGAATATTCAATGTCTATTTAGCAAAATAATGGAAACATAACTGCTTCAGAAAATGTACATTTAAAAAAAGAGTCCGGTTAAAACACTTCAATACACTGCAAGTTATCTTCTGGCAGAGCAACTGAGTAAAAGGATAAATCAGACAGGTATGAGTTTGTTTAATGCATTACTTGATGATGGTCAGATTTGCTGGTGATAAGTGAAGAGGAGGATTTTTCATTCTTACAACAGAACACAACATAAGTGTGAAATACTATGAAATGTTGACAGACATTTTAAACATTTTAAATACTAGCAGTATTACCGTTTAAAAGACCTGAGAGCATCTAGCAAGGAAAAGATCACTGTATACATAAATTTTCTATACTTTTTCCTAACCACCCACAGCAAATCATTACTGGAAACAGCAGGTCAAATGAATTTTAGTGTGAGCAGTAAGGCAGGTCCTATGTGGAAAAAAATGCTTCCTCATAAGGCTACGTTCTTCTTCTTTCAATTAAATCCCTATTTTTTTCAGCACGTGTAAGAAAGATTACCACAACTCATTTCAACTCACAGGAATGCCCGCTTATTTGAACAGCACGGTCTTTGGCTGGTCTGCAGATTTACATTCATCTTTACTCAAGTAATCACTCTGAACCTTCCACAGTAATCATGTTGACAGGGTGCCCACTTGACATGATCCCTCAGTACCGTATCTCAGAACAGGTGAGAGAGGTTTCTTCCTGGCTATTACATATGACTATCGCTGATGTGGATAACAGCTTTGCACACATGCCTGAGTGCAGGATTTACCTCCTAATGACTGATACTATGCAAAAGCAAACTGAACAAGAGCATGACCATAAAAAACACACCACTTTGCTAGAATAAAAGCATCCTACCAACAGAAATACCCATTTTCAAGTACCTAGACAAAATAACTTCTATTCTATTAAGCAGAAACATTTCACAGTATAGCCTTAATCTAGAGCTAACATTCATGCTAGCTCAAAGTGGAAAATTACAGTCTTCTCCTAGATACAAACACAAGCGTACACTGCAGCACTTCATTCTTTGCATTATTTTTGTCCATAGAGCACAAACTACTCTAAATTTGCTTGTACAAATGAAGTATTTTATGAAATATTCATTTACAGAGAAATGCAGAAAAATGATAGAGCTGACTGGCCAAAGCCCATCCACAAAAAAACCAATGGTAAAGCTAGGACGTGAATCCATATTACATTAAGTCTCTACTCCATGTGCCATTCCTCTTCTTACAGGCCAATGAGTTCTCTTAAGCAAAACTCAGCTTAAAGACCAAGGCTGAAAAAATTCTGCAGCCAATCAGCTTTTAAACTGTAGATACAAAATCCCTACAATAATAAACAAGCAATCCCTAAAGAACTAAGAGATAAACAATATTCTTTCTTTTTCTTGTAGACATATCCAGCTGCGTAAAGACAAAAGCTAGAAGTGAAAAAATGCTCATGAGCTGTAGATAGCTAGAGAAGCTTTACAGATGTAAAACAAGGTATATATCTAGCTACAGTTCAATCATGATAGAAGGGACAGAGAAATGACCACCCAGAATTTAGTGATGACATTACGGAGAAAAGCTAAATAGGATTCATACCTCTTCATAGTATTCATTAAGATTTTCACTTATGACGGCTTTCTTAGTATCTGTTAGTTCTTGCAGACTAGGTGTCCATAATAAATATATATACACATTTTAGTTTCTTAATAGTATTCCAATATGCCTGGTTTTTTCGAACAAATACCAACCACTAGGGAATATATAGTAAATGCTAAACGCCTTCAAGTTGCATCCCACAGATCATGAAGAGATTAAACTCCAAAAGGATTTAGGGGAATATGGAGTGATTCTGTATGTCTGTTCACAAGCCCTAAAAGCATGTTACACTTCTAAGGGATTATCTTTTGAAAACACTAGAACTGAAATACGGTTACAGTAGTCTGTTCTTTTGAATTTTGCAGGCTTATAATAATTTAATAAGTTACTTGGACAAGCAGCTGTTGATTATATTTTTCTAAAATGGTATACACAAGTGTCTGATGACTGTTTCTCTCAGTATTAACATATTCAAAAACACAAAATGAAGTTCTTGAAAAATTATAATTAGCCAATACTGTAAGCTTGCATCTTGCATGCTACATCCTGAACTGCACAAAATTAATGTTTTGAGCACATTGATAAGTGTTATTTATACCCACAGCTAGAGAGAAAGTTTTAAAAAGKGTTATTTATAAGGCTTTCAAAGTCCACACAGGAGCGCACTGTACAAGTGCATTGTTTTATCATAACAATGCCACAGCTTGCACAACAATTCACCGACTAAATATTAAGGCAGCTATCATTAAAATGCGTCACAGATGGAAATACAACATCAACATTAATCATATATATTATCTGCTGCTACACTTAACCTCTAAACACTGGAAGGGCAATGTGCTTTATATAAACATATGAAGAAAATAAACGTGCAAAGTCATGGAAAGTGTATTGCATAGATGGTTTTGGGTTTTCTTCCTTCTGACTGTAGATGTGGTAACTGTAACAACATACAGTCAAAGCTTTGATACATTATGAAAATCTTTCCATTTCTACCCTAGAATATACACACTTGCACACCTACATCATAAACCCCATCATTCTCACTAAAATACAAAAAAAACTGTGAAAGTTTATCAGAAGAATGCTCTTCCTGTCTTCTTGCATTAATAGCGTTACCAAATTTACCCCCAAATTCCTCATGTTCACAACAAACCACCCCACACTCTGTTCAGCTAAGACGACATCATTTTGTATTACAGATGGCAACAATAAAAACACCAAAAGCTCCATTCCTGTGATTAATCTCTGGAAAGACCTTTTCAAGTTAAAAATCAACCCTACCCCAGCCAGAACATCAACACTCAAGATTTTTCTACTGTCTTTAGTTCATAGGATAACTGTTTCTAAAACTCCTACTGGTTTACATTACTTCACTTGGAACCTTGTGCATGTCACATTAAAAGGAAACTATCTGATATCTTTCTAGCAGAACAAAATGAAGTTATTTCAGTGAAAGAAAATATGCCCAAGTAGTTGATAATGCAAGGATAAGCAAAAGGAAAAAAAGATACCAAGTACTTCAGCACACAGTAGAGCTCAGCATTATTGATTAAACAAAAACACACGATAACATCTTTGGATTTGGGAAGTACCGTGATGATACTAGCTGTCTGAGCTGCAGTTTCTCCCTGAACAGATGTCTTTATTTCTCCATTGCCTTCAGCAGAAACAATGTCACCACAGGACTAGATAAGGTTTCACCTGTACTTACCACAGAAGATGTTGACAATGCTACTCATAACCACCACAATCACAGACTCAATTTGCAGGCCAATACTCTTACTCATTATGCCACAGCACCTTTCAAAATAAAATTCCCACTATAGTGTACTTTTTTTATATGTATATATACACACACACCCCTCTTACCTGTACATCTTCTCATTTAGGATACCAAGCAAATAGCTTGAGAGCTATCACTCATCGAAACATCTCTACCATTCCCTGAAGTTCATGGTTCAAAATCTCAGAATAAAAAGTTTTGAGTTTTTTTTAGACTGTCAGACACCTTCCTTGCTTATATAAGGATGTCTAACGTAAAAGTAACAGAAAAGCTCACCTTTCCTGGATTTGCAGCCAGAACAGATAGAGTACAGACAAAGGTAGCAAGACCCACTAACATGTCACCCCACATTGCTCTAAAGTGACAGCTGAAACAACTGTGTAAAACCTGTAAAAAACAGTGTAAAACCACATTACCAGAGGAGTGATGTAGGCCTAAGAAATCTTGTTATTCCAAAACTTACGCAACCCGAAAATTTCCCCAATCTTTACATCTTCCACGTGTTTTCCAAAGGTACCAAGGCCTAGAGTTTTGGCCACTGTGTTCATAAAAGGCAAACACTAAACATTTCACCAATATTTTATTTTAAATCCTAATTGCCTGATAATCCACAGAGTATTTGTACATTTAATTGAGAGTATCTTGCATGCTGTAGATTACATCATACAATGATGAGTCACTCCCCTCTTAACCCTACCCGCAGTGTTCAGACTCCTGACAAGCCAGGACTGCTCCACATGAAATGCGATGACCAAATGGGACTGTTCTTCCACAAAACACTGCGCTAATTCTCCTGCATTCAGTCTTTCCACTTGAATGGAATAAAAACCCTTTTGAGAACAACAATTCCAATTCCTCCCCCTTTTTTTCTCAGGCACGCTATGGGACTCCTCAGTGCATGCACAATGCAAATAAGGCAAACTTCCTTTGAAAGCAGAAAGAGTGATTAATATGCAAAGACAGCCTGCTTTTTAGTGGGATGTGAAGAACCACCAACAAGCATTTCCAAATTCTGAGGTTTCTTCAATTATTTCCAGTGTTTATTTTAAACATAAGATTATGCAATAATACCTCACATTAAGACCAATTTGCCAATATTGTGTAAACATCACCAAATTGGCTGTTCATTTTTTGTATCATATTTAAATGCAGCCTTGAATATCCTAGATATAAAGGCACTGAAAAAATTAGGATTTAAATTTTTCAATCCTTAACATATATCAATCTTCATGTTAAAAAGACTGCATTTAAAACCCACTGTAAATAACTGCACTTTTTTTTTTAAGAAATGTTTAGGGTTTTTTTTAAATAAAACAAGAAAGTTTACAATATTACAAACTAATTTCAGTGACAATTAACTAACTTCTGTATGAATATATTGCAGTTCCAGTAACATTTAAAGTATTTTTTTTATATAGTTGCTCTTGGGACAAGAGATACAACACATGAAACATCCGGAAAAGCCCATTCAGATTTGAAGACACCGATTTTCTATTTCCATTGTATAAAATTTTCATCACTGTTTTTCATCATTTATCACCTGGTCAACTACACTTTCTATGTACAACTCAGCCAGGACTCTCCTATGGAAAGGACCTTCCATTTCAAGTGCTGATATACCATAATCTGCCCAAAATGAGCTCAAAATGTAGTCTGAGTATGTTAACTGACTCATTTCTTATTCTAACCCTTTATTTCACACACTTCTCAACCTTTTCATGCAGGTTTAAACACTCCCTTTCACGTCTTTGAAAAGGCACTTTATATTTATATTGTATTATATTTATATAATATATAATAAGTATAATATGCAATATATAATAAATATAGTTATATATTTATATTACTGTTTTATATTTATTACTTTATAAATATTTAAATAAGCATCTATTATAACTATTTTTATAGCAGTAGCTGTACTAAAAATCACAGAATCATTGAGGTTGAAAGGGACCTCTCAAGATCCAACAGGGGAGGCAGCTACAGCAGGTTACCCAGCAGTCTGTCCGGATGGGTTTTGAATGCCTCCATGGATAGAGGCTCCACAATCTCTCTGGGCAACCTGTTCCAGAATTCAACTACCACCCTCACACCAACACCCACCCGTCCCCCCCCGCCCCCAAAAAACAAAACACNNNNCCCCCCCCAAAAAAAAAACACCACCACCCCCCAAAAAAAACCACCAACGGTTTTTGTTCTGTTTTCTTACGTTCGGACAGTATTTCCTGTATTCCAGTTTGTGCCCATTGCCTCTTGTCCTGTCACTGGGCATCACTGAGGAAAGCCTGGCTTCCTTCTTCATTCCCTCCCATCAGGTATTTATCCACATTGATTAAGATCCCCTCAAGTCTTCTCTTTCCCACAGTCTCAGCCTTTCTCAGCCTCTCCTCATACAAAAGATGCTCCAGTCCCTTCACCACCTTTGTGGCCCTTCACTGGACTTGCTCCAGTAAGTCCATATCTTTTTTGTACTGGGGAGCCCAGAACTGGACACAGCACTCCAAATGTGGCCTCACCAGTGCTGAGTAGATGGATTTTAAGAAAATTAACCTATCTTGCGTACTTTTACAATCAGTAACAAATTGTGAAAAGTACCTATCCTGATTTACAAAGACCCAATTGTTATAACAGTCTTAAAAACTTATCTATAAAGAAAACAAAAATATTTTTATCCAAGACATTATGAGACTGACGATTCTGGAACACTTAAAACAATCGAGAGTTTCTTTATATGCATTCTATCCTGGCAAACAATAACCTGGTAAGGTGATGGATATTTGTTTTAACTCAAAATAAATCAAATGGTCTCTCCATTCTAAGAAATTAACCGTTTCAATGGATTTCCAAATTATTTCCCACATCATTCTACCAGGTTTGTACTAAATCACACAACTCCCAGTTTTCGCAACACACCCTGCAGATCCCTGTATCCGTCTTGTCATAAGATCTACGATGCAAATAGCTAGAGGATCAACGATGACACGTATCACATTACCGTCTCTAGCCTAAACTTAATTTTCTTGCATCAGATTTACAGATATAGGGCTTCATCCCTGCCATCACAAATTGCTAGCAGAAATAGTTGTAGGATCAGTTTCTGCCATTCCCTGTTTTTGGGTCCCTCTGTGACCTGGCTTTAAGCCAACTGATGCCAAGTTTACTACTGACATCTGTGGACAGTCAGCGCCTTACAGACCTTTAGTACCTTAGTTATCTGGACAGGGAAGAAACACAGAACCTGCACTGTAGAAAAAGTGAACAATTATAGACTTGAGCTGAAAATCTCTCTCCCTTATTTTTAAATCTGAGGTCTAATTTTGAACATACAGTAGAAAGTTGAGACATACGAATCTTCAGCTGCAAGCATCTTATTTCTTCAAATGTAACATGGCTCCCTTGTTCCTGCTGCAAATACGCAGGTCTAAATGATCACTAGATATCCATACTAATTATTCACTTTTTAAGTGTGATGGCTTAAGAATTTGGATAACTCATCCAGCTATTAAGTACGGTACTATGTGAATATACCCCACAGCTGCTGCTGCTTCAAGAAGGACTGGTATCTTAAAGCAATCTGCACTTGCTTAGCAGGATAAACCTTCCATTGTTAGCTATTCCCCAAAAGTCAGCTTTTCCAGATCTTTAGGCAGCTGCTGCTGAAGTTATCAGGACTAAGGCTATTGATGTTCTACATTTGTCCAAACAATAGTTTTGCTAAAGTACCTGTAACACATGTATTGCTTGTGATGAAAAAAAAAAAGCCTATAACAAGGTCCAAAAAATGCTATAAACGGAAGCTGTCACGTAGCCTTGGTCATTTTCAAATACATCACCATCTACCCTAAACACCTCAACATGTTTTGGCACAAGCTTTTCTTTCATTTATCCTTGGAAGGTCTAGAAGCTGCAGGGATGATTCACTGTATGGACAGCAGTTATCTGCCTTCTCATCGTCATCTTAGACAGATATAGTGGAAGCTATTGGACTTGAACTGAAAGTGAAAAAATTATTTCAATCTGAAGTTTATCCTTGATTTTTATCTATTCCACTTTCTTTAGGCACCTATACTGTAAACTAAAAACCACAGAAAAACCTCATTCCGGTACTTAGTAGTGACTGCCTCAGACGCTTTAAATGCAGTGTCTCAGAAGGGCCTGAAAGCCTGCCATTTGGCTCTCACGGCAACTTCAAAAGGCAACGTTCCTAATGAGCAGCTGCAGCGGGGAAGCTGCATTTCAACACCATGAACTGAAAGGGCATAATGGCACTACCGCCAAACCCACCTAATTTACATCCCTTTGCATCAGCAAGGGCTTTAAACGATGGTAATGTGTTTTCCTAAACAAAAGAAGCCAGAGCCAGCATAGATCTGACCTTCAAATTTGCTTCTGTGATTTTTATGTCTCAAAGCCTATTTGCCTGGTGGCTCTTTTTTTCCCTCCAGGACTTGAGAGTGTTGCGATGAAAACCGACACATCAAGTCCTATGAAAACATGCGCAAAGGACACCACTCCGGAAAGCGGAGATGCTTGGGAGCTGTAGTTCTCTTTACAGACACACCCTCAGCCAGGTTACTCCCAGACATTCTCCCTGTTATAGAAAGCTATTGTAGGAAGACAAACAACACAATTTTGTTTCCTGATTGTTTTCAAACATTTATATTTACAATTGAGTTGCTTTACTTATTTTATCTCACATTTCACATCTTCGTGAGGGTAGAGAATTGGGAAAACAACAAAGACACCATCTTTTCACTGCGCCTAAAAAATACTGTAACGGCCCCTACTTGAATTTTTCTGATAGTTCCCTGCATAAAAGCTATGATACACACTTCCAAAGACGACAGCTTCTCCCAGTCTGCTTACACAGGCATTTTGGGAAGTTCATAGTATCTCTCTTACTATTTGCAAGTTGTGAGTTAGAGTACAAAAGAATTGTTATTGACAGATCAAATCATACTGAAGTATACTGCCCTGCAAAACCAATGCTTCAAAAACCACACAAGAAAACCAACAAAAAAAACCCTAGAGTTGTGCATCTCTATATAAACAGTATCACCAGGTATGTTAAATAACAAGTAAAAATGCAGGATAGCCTTCAAAATGAGAAAATAAAATGTGCTTTTCTCTCTTACTAAAGCTATTTTTCTGTTCCTTGCAGACTGATGGCAGCAGATGCAGTATCCCCTCCTCCTCCCCCATCAATTGGTTCTGCTTTCCTGACAGCCAGTCAGGGCAAACCCACGGCATTACCCCCCAAAAAAACCCAACCCCAAAACAAACAAACAAACAAACCCACCCCAAAAAACCCCATGCCATTCTCTATCAACAAGAAACCAATCACTTACACCCAATGGCAGAAAAGTCTATCATTAAAATACGTTTCTGGAGATGAGCCAAGAAAAGTGAAGGCACTTTCAGTCTGGAGAGCAGCCACAATCTTTAACACTTAAAAACTGGGTATTCATTAAATTACTATTATATTAAATGTCCTAAAAAAAACCCAAACCAAACCCAACAACAACAACAAAACAACCCACAAAAAAAACCACTCCAACAGTCAAGTCAGGACTTTTCAAGTTCATACGTCAAGAGGATAAATTTTATACAAAATACTCTCTATTATTTAAGAAACCATAGTTCTCAGGATGTAAATGAAAGGAGATGAGCCGTCTGGTATGTCTATAAATCAGCTTCTAAATTATAAGAGAATGTTTTAATTTAATAGTAGATTAAATAAATCATCACTATCACAGGCCACAGGAATACATACAAAATGTGGAATTATTCTAAAAGATGTAAAGGCACGCTTTTGTTCCAAACCTACCACATAACTGTCACTCAGACAACAGTCTCTTCAGGGATTCTTCACTAATAAGCATCTATTTCTTGCCCCCTCTTACATCTAAGCTACTGTAAAGCTGTAGTTAGGGTTTCTTTATTAGCATCATGGTAGCTGCTCCCCCTCTTTCACTGACATCTCCTTCAACATCATAGCTTCCAAAACCCAAAGCAATAGCCTTTCGCCACCCATCACAGACTGTGGTGAGGTCAGCTGGGAAAAAAAGAAGGTACGAGCTTTAGCAGACCAAAGCATCCTTTAGCGTGGAAAGCATAACTGATGTGCTGGGTGCTGCTTTTACCATAAACAGTGCTGCTGCTTTGTTCTAGCTTTTTAATATTTTATTTGGTTTTTGTGTTCTCCCCTTTATGCTGATTTAACAGTCCAGTTCCAGCTGTGCAGCTCCCTAGGCACTTTACACATTCATAATTATTATTATTGGATAAACATGTATTTGAGTGGGGCAACAGATGATATGCAGATAATTTTTCTTTGCTTACTCCCATCTATTTCGCCTGAAAAAAATGCTTTATTCTCCCCTCCCACAGCTGAGAAACCCTGTGTGAATGTGTCAGAGAGGCCATAGCTACGGAATCACAGACAGTAGTCTGGCATCTTATAATGGTTGAGATCAAGAATGTATGCAGAGATGGTGATTAGAGGGCGTGGCTGAGCCAGATGCAGAGCTGGCTACGGGGAAGAACTGTGCTGGAAATGGAGAGACAGCCCCCCCCTTATTACTATATTATATATACTAATACCCCCCCTTATTAGTATATACACCCTCTAATAAGCAGTAATATAATTTTTTTCAAATTATAATAAAGAGAAGCTCTATAGTAGTGACAGGGGAAAGCTGTGTGTCGTTAAGAATGGGTGTTGTGCTGATGTTAAACAGGTGGCTTGATTTGGCAACAGACTTGAGCACACTGGTGGCAATGGTCCGCCATGACGGGAGCTGGAATTGAGCCACAACAAGATAGCAATTGTTACTATGTTAGTAGACGGAGCTACAGCAGCAGTAATTGCTTAAGGAGATAAGGAATCATCAGTATGGGAATGAGTCAGTGAGGAGTTACGGTAGTTAAGGACAGCACTGAAGCAAGGGGTGAAAAGAAGCTGTGCAGTGAGGTCTGTAATAACAGCGATGGGAATGAGTAGTGCACTGGAGTACATTGCAAGGACACTGAAACGGGTACAGGAGCTACCCCGAGAGAGCAGGGATCTGGACAGAGAGCAAGCTTTACTGAGGTAACAACAGCAGCGACTGGAAGTAGTTACAAAACGATGAGCTGAGAAGGGGCTGCAAGAAGTAAAGGCAATGACAGTTTTGAGGTAAAGATAGCAGGGACAATCAGTGTGGGTGCTTTAGGCCCCGATGCTTGCAAAGAAGGGTGAGGGGGGAAGTGGTTGATGAGCTGTAGGACAGGACAGGGAGGAAACCCTGACATAGTCAAGAGTGGGCGCAGAAGGCTCTGGGAAACTTCCTAGTGAGTGGGGATAAGGACAGCGCAGAGCAAAGGGTTTGGGGCGATGAGGCTCGCTGAAGGATGGCAACAGGAACGCGGCACGTCGGGGCGGACCACGCTCTCACTGGCGGAAGGGGCGATGTCAGCACAGGTGTGGCCGTAACCGCACCCAACCAACCCGTCGTCTCCCGGGACGAGCGGCCCGGGCCAGGGCTGGTGAGGCAGGCAGCCGGGGCACCAAGCCGTTACGGACGTTGGCGACCCAAGCGGCTAACGGCCGCTCCCGCTCGGGGCCGCCCACTCCCGATTGGCCGCGGCCACCGTCGACCCCTCCCGTCCCCCCTCCCCGCGAGCAGGGGTGCTCGCGCCCGGCTGCCGCTCCCTTAACGGCAGCGGCGCGCGGCCCGCGCCCGCTCCCGCGGACCCGCCCCGCACCCTCAGCCAGGAGCCCCTCCACCCCCCTCCCGCAGCGGCCCGTCTCTTTTCCCCACCACTGCCAGCCGTCCTGCTCACCTCCGCTTTTTTTTTTTTTTTTTTACAGCTGCTTGCCTGATTCGATGAAAGAAGGGCTTTTTCCCCACAGGGCCATGTACAAGAATTCTCTTCTCACTCTGAAAAACCACTGTAAACCTACACCATGCATCATCAGCTGCTCTAACCCCTGCCTTTAATTGCAATCGCATCTCTTCCCTCCCCGCGCTCGCTGCAATTTCTGCCCCGCACATGCACCGCTTGCAAGGAGGAGGGCGGACGGGCGGGGGCGGAGGGGTGAGGGGGCGGACACCGCTGCGTAGCGCAGTAGCATCCTCAATATTCACAATGAAGTCGACGCGACAACGAAAATCCACCGCCTCCTCGCACGGCGACACCATTAACACAGCGCACGTAGCATCCTCTCTGCTTCGCTCGCCTCCTCTTTCCCTATCTCCATTGTCTGGGATTCACAGCACACCGAAACTCCAGCCCGGGGGGAGGTGGGCTCCCGCGGGGGGAGCGATTCCTCCCGTCGCACCCGCGGACGGCAGCACCACAGCGCAGAAGCAGCCGCTCGCTCACACCCTTCTCACCTACCCCCCTCTCCGCTTTCTCCTGTCAAATTCGCACAGCCCGAGCCATCTTTCCCCTCCGGCTCCCACGACAGCGAACAATGTGCACGAACCAGCCACCCCGTCACGCACACCGGGCGCGGCTGGGAGGGGAGGGGGGGACCGCACCAGGGGCTGTCTCCCCCCCCAAGCCCGGTGGTAGCGCAGGGCAGCGGCGGCAGGGTCCGCCCGACCCCATTGTTCGCCCCACCAGGTCCCGGCACTCCCCCGCCCCAGCCCCAGCCCCGGGCAGCGCCCCGGCCCCGGGCGTACCTGCGGCTCCAAGCAAAAACAACGTCCAGGGCAGCACGGTGGCTAGCAGCATCGCAGCCGGCTAGGGGAGAGGGAGCCGCTCGTGAAATAGCCTTTTCCTGCAGTTCGGAAGAAACGCAGCTCGCTTCTTTTATATTTTTTTCCCCTTTTTTTCCCCCGGTCTTCCTTCGCCGCTCCTCCCCACTGCCGGCCGCGCTCCGGCTCCGTTACCGCGCGTACTCCCCACACCGCCTTCTGCCGGCTGCGCCCCGGCCGCCTCCCGGCGCCGCCGCGCTGACTGACAGGCGGCCTCAGCACCGCGGCCCGGATCCCTGCGCCGCCGGCCTCGCGTGGCRGATGGCACCGCCGTGTTCTTCCACCCGCGCCTGCCTCAAATAGTACAGCGCAGCCTGCGCAGAGGGGGACTGGAGGCGCCGAGGGGCGCTCCCGGCCGCCTGCGAAACGCGGCGCGGATCGCGGAGCCGGCTGGGCGGCGGCCCGGTGCCCAGCCCGCGGAGGAGCCGCCCGGGGTCTGAGCGCGCTCAGACTCGGGGCAGGGCGGCGGCGGCCCCTTCGGGGGTAGTTTATTGCCAAAAATGAAATTAACGAATTAACCGGCGTGCGGGAGTTTGGGGAGGGAGTTCCTTGCCGGTTTGGCCGGCGCCCGCCCGAAGGCGTACCTGCGGGAAGGCAGGTGGGAAATGAAGAGAGCAAGGGGAAGACCGTTTTATCAATCCCCTATGCTTCGGGTGGGCTTTTGTTCCGTTTATTGCATGAGGCGGGCAGAGCTTGCTCAGAAATCACAGAGCGTGTTTAGCAGGAGTCCCAGAGCCAGGAGTTTTTACAGGCACCATTTTGCCGTGGCTACGACTTGTGGCAAAAGCCAGGGGGGAACTGTGGGTGGAGATGCTCCGTGGAGACCCAGCTCTGAAGGAAGGAGGTTGCCCACCTTTTGAACCGTTTCTGCCAGGCCTCCCTTCGTGTGGCTCCACGCTGACCCTCCAATCACCCCCAACTCACACAGACGGTACATCAAAGCTGTTGTAATGAGTTATGTGTTCGTTTGTGTGTATATACAGAATATCTTGCCATTCAACTTGTCTCCACCAACACCCACAGCAGCAACTCTTCTTCCTTCAAGATCCGAGGGGCAGTGGGCACTCAGGCACAGTACCAAAGATAATGTGGGTTCAGTACTGGCCGTACAGAAAAAAGGTAATGCTTGCAATCCACAAAGCCTGTCTTTTCCAGATTATCAGGTCTTAACAGTGCTCCTCCAGCACCTCCCCAGACTACAGGAATTGCTAATTACTTGCTGATTACTTGCTCGGTACTGGAGCATACTATCTACTGGCTTTGGGATCTGTGAACAAGGAGATCTGTGCTTTAAGGGGAGAAAGTTTTCAGGAAAAAAATTAAAATGTAAGCATTTATTTTATTCAGGTGTAGCCTACAGTCTGTGTTTTCATTTCATTAGTATTAGAGAAAAGCACTTCAACTGAAGTAGACCTTTGCAAAATAATTTGGCTTAGTTGGCTAATTGTAGTTGCTATTTTAAAATGAAATTCAAAATACCTGCAGTAGCTGTGAACATGTAAGGACTTCTAATGACACAGAGACTTTATTAGCAGAAAACTGCCAAGTAGAAACCATTTAGGTGGAAGACAGCTTACTTAGATAAAGAAACAATACCCTTTGAATACAATTTGACACCAGTATTTCAACAATATTTTAATATAGTCAATCCATTCAAGTATTTTGCTGTTAGTGGTCTAAAGGATCATTCCAGGCCAGATCATATTCTTTTATTTCATCCTTTTCTGTTTGAGAAACCCCTTCCCCCTTTCCATTTTATAAAAATCCTTCTCTAAAAGAAACAACAAAATTACTTATTGCACTGTGATTGAAAACATGCCTTCTCTGCTCCTTTGGTCTGCCTAGCCCATGGCCTCATATTGGATTGATTATCTGCAGAAAGCAACCTTGCTCAACCATGCCATGTGCTATTACTTGACTCCCTCTTGCTCTCCCGGTTCACACCAATCCCCACTATCCTGCAGACTTGCATTCTTGGACTCTGTATCCCCCCCTTAACATAAGGTCACTCATCCAGGAAGATGCCAATATTAATTTAAAGTTTTTCAGGTCAGACAGATGCTCAGCTCAGACCATTTTGGAATAGAAAGCCAACCTCTCACTAAGAGTATTTGTTTGGGATAAAAACCTTCAGAAGAAACAGCATCCTTTATCCTGAAAATAGTAAGCCAATTTCTGGATACATATTAGATACTTTTCCCCTTACCACAAAGAGTACACGGAGTTTACATCAATTATTACACAACTTTAGCAGATTAAATCAACTAGCGGCTGTAGGGGAAAGAGGCAAGATCTCTATCATCCATCAAACCAGAACATCTTGCAAGACTCCCACCTTGTTTCTCCATCCTTTCAACTGCTGGTTGACAAATGTGGATAAACATAGTGGCAAGCCATCTGCTTCTCCTTGGGTCTCCCCTCCTCTCTGCCATCAACTTTCTCAATGAGCTTGCCCTGTAAAAAGTAACCCCAGAGCATAACAAAACATGGTTTCATGAGATGTAGTCTTTTTTTATACCAGCTCCACCAGCTGGATTTCTGGCACTAGGGAATTTCTCATTCTCTACCCTGAGCAGTTAGATAAACTTTTGCATTCAGCCAGATTAGTGCCCAATCATTTCCTACAGAGAAAAGAGACTGAGTTGTCATACTGTTATTAGTACTGTCAGAAATAGTTTGCAGAATTAGTTCTAGTTCCCAGAGGCCTTACACAAGTGTCTATTTCTTTCCATTCACTACGAAGAATATCTAGATAGACAGCTACCTTGTAAATACTACATTTATAGCATTCATAATAAGAGATCATTGGAGCACACAGGTCATTACATGTTGAATGAGGAAGCTATARCACTCATAAGATCCAACTGTCCATTTTTACAAACTGCAACTGAGATTTTTCTATGAAATCTCAGTCATCTTCTCTACAAAAAGAAAAATCAGCAAAACAGCAAAATACTTGCAAAACAGTAGTATTTGTATGTGTTGAACTATAGTCTTGTACAGAACATTAAATCAGTTAAGGCAGCTCTTCTCCCCAAAAGCTGACATTGCATAAAATTGGAACAGAAAGATATGTGAAGGAAGACTGTTACATACAACAAATAGCATGAATTATGACATACTGTGAGTGAGTAGTCATTTGTGTTAGAGATATCTAGTATATCTTTATTCCTACTAAGCAATACCTCAGTCCATGACATAGTAGTATTAATACTCAGGGTAAGTAAAGGGAAGTACTCACATGGAAGTCAGCAATGTAAAAAACATCCCAACCTCTCTCTAACTCGGTGACAGAGCAGAATAAAGGAGAAGCAGGGAGCACCATTTCACTTGTAGTGGACTTCCAGAAACATGAGCTTCCCCCCCCGCCCCTTTAAAAAATTTGACAGAGCAAAGACACCAAATGTCTAGTCTGAATTTAAGCTTCTAAGTAATTTAAAAATAAAATTGTAGATTTTATGTTGAAAGTCCAATAGAGACCAGTCCCAAGCATATCCAAATTGAATGAGATCATCTAAGTACATTACCTGAAACATTTCCCCTTTTTTTGCTGTTAACGGATGTCTACGGGCCATGCCCATGCATTTCTTTTCCTTAATCTATAAAATTAAAAGGGCAAATCACACAAATCAATAATTGAAACTTGCATTTCAATTATTGACTTCATTGGGTACTTTGCATAAAAGTGAATAGGAAATTTGGATCAAGTTTTCTCCCACGTTTAAAAACAGCAGCAATGGTATCTATCGAATTAATGCTACTTCTACTATGCAAATATGAGAACAAGTGAACTAGACTTTTAACTATACAGGCATTTCACAGAGTAGGTGCAGCTTCAGCATCATAGAAAGATTGCAAAATAACCCTCTCTATAGCCAGCATTCCCCTTTTCCTGACATAAGTGTTCACTGGTTGGTATTTGAGGCAGGATTATTACAGGATGCACTGGAAATTCTCTATGACATTAAAGCATCGTGTGGGGTCAAGAGAGGACTTCAGCTGTCAAACTAAAAAGAAATAACATAGCAGACAGTTATGCTTTGTAGTCAGTCTTTGAGAAGAAAAGTTTACAATTTAAAATTGCTACTGAGGTCAAATCCCAAGATTCAAACCTGATGGACAGTAATAACTGTTACTATAATGACAGATGTTGTATGTTGCTGATCATTGAAAAGCAACAGAAATAATTTTCATCAACATGCCCCTTATGCTAGGATCACTAAGGAGAGATAGTGTGCAAAGAATTGCTTGGGATTTTCTGTGGGAACCATTAGACCCAAATTTATAAACCACAAAGTAGACCTATTACTTATTTGTAGGCTACAGAAAATAGGCATACCTTAGTGGCACACTGAGGGAATGCACTTCAATAGCCTCGCTGGGCAAAGTGTTACTCTGTTCTGTGTAGATATTTATTATGATGGATAACAACACTATGCAAGATGCACCTCAAATCGACATCATTCTTCACAGATAGGCAATACAAGCAGAGATAGTCCTTTAAAACATCCTTCTCTTTGTCACAGATTATTTTGTAAGGAAGTCTTAATAAATGAAAAAAATATTAGTATCTCCCCTTCCTCCTTTAGGCAATATGGTTTACAAAACTAACTATTAAGGCTCCTCTGGTGATGTCATAAACCAGAAGAATGAAGATGAAGTCATCGGAATTTGAGAGATAAAATTACAGTCCAGAAATTCAGAATGTTGGCATTAAAAACATATATGTTTTATCTCCATACCTGGAACAAACTCCAACATCGATCTCAGCATTTGCCTTGCTCTGGGATTTTGCTTGCCACATCTGTGCAAATAGGTACCTGTTCCATGCACAGAGCTAAGAAAATATGCACGACTGCTGTTAACTTATTCATGAAAATATCCAGGCAAAGAAACTTCATGAAGATAGCCTGTCAGTCTGACTCACAATGGAAATGTCATCAACAACCTAATGGCATTCCTAGAAGTTATCTGGCAGTTACTTTCCATGTAATTTTGGAAATAAAAGAAATCTTCCATCTTTGAAGTTAAAACTTGAAACTTAATGTGTATGCTTCCATGTATAAAACCATTACACTTACAGTGTGCAGTAAATGTCTCATTTTAATCTTTTAATCTATCCAGTCAACTCTGATGTTTCAATTCAGAAGAGAGAAAGACTCTCACCTGATCAGAATCACAGAAAATAAGGAGGCTGTAAAGAGTACATCAGGATGAATTGCCTGTTCTTTTACACTCTTCCCATGGTATCACTAGTATTTGTTTTAATTTGAAGCATTCTGATTAGCCAAGGCATTTAAAGCACATCCATCACCCAGTGCCTCTAAATAATAGCATAACCATCACTAATACCTAGCTATTTTAAAAGAACAGCTGTTCTAGTTCTGCTTTTATTTATACTAATGTTAATTAGAAGACTCAACATCAATTGTGAGAAGACTCACCAATCAATTTACATATTTTACAAATATGTAAAACCAGTATATGCAAAATTAGAATAGAAGAGACTAAAACATTACGGTGTCTCTGGCTAAACATTTGGTAGCAAGCAATGAACGGTTATCTTAATTGGAAAAATCCATCCCTCAATCTGCTTTTATTTTAAAAAGTATAAATATGCCTGAAAAGGAATGTTCAAGCACACACGAAAGTTACAAGAAACCACATTCTATCAACATGGAGCTCCATTTCACATTTAGACCCAAGCTAAACAGATTTTTTTTTCCACAGAAGTGGATCTAAAGCATAAATGACCAGTTGACTCTACTTAGCAACTTAATGAAGGTTCCCCCCGTGCCCCAACAGTAAACAAGTTATCCAAGAGACAGCATAAAAGGGTCTTTCACAACCCTTTGCTCCTCTTCTTCCTTACCACAAGAGTGGTACCTGCTCCTTTCAAGTCAAGGCTCCAAAAGATGAATCTTGCCATTCTTTCCATTTCTGTGGAAGAAAATTGTACAAGTAGGTGACACAGTAGAGAGAATAATGCAATAGGTGGAGGGGGGTGCAAGTTATAAATAAAATGTGAACATCTGTCTTCAGAGGGAGAAAGTAAAAGCATAGGGAATAAATAGAGATTTTTAAAATACTGTAGTGTAAAGGAAATACAACGTTAAAGAAGCAATAATAGCCCTGCAAACAGTTTTCATATTCTTTCATAACTGGTACACATTGCATGTTTATGTATTTTGGAGAAGACCCATCTGCACTGTAGCCTGAGAAGACTGCCAATTGCTGGGGATTTTTCCCCTTAGAAGACTTAGTGCTAAGAAGCTTCATTCTCAAAATCCCCTCCATCCAGCCAGAAAAAGGGTCTCCAGCGTCCCACTAGGAGTCTTCGCTATTCCCTTTTGTTTCTATTACTTACACCCTACTCTTAAACAGTAATCAGGAGGATTTGTCCTCTGCTATTCCATAAACTGTACAGTTGTATCACCAGCTAAAGAATTGCAACCACCTCTGAAGTCAAGTTCTCTGAAACAACTCAAGCAGTACTGTGCTTTAAACTTTCCTCTAGCTGAAAAATGACTAAATAGGATTATGCTGATTGCATAAAGAAACCACAGGTAGGCAGTCACTCAAACAGAAAAAGGAAGAATTCTGTTTAAAAATCAGCCCAGAGCATAGCTTAAGACAACATGCAGCATTTCCTCCTGCCTTTCAGGGTTACCTTCTGTTTCCTCAAGATTTTTAGTTGCAACTAGATGTAAGGCATAGAAGAACAAGGCTAGTAATAGAATCTCGGTCTCTGATTTTGTGTTTTCTCAGCCTTACATTTCTCTAAAAATATTGTAGAGAGGATAAAAATATGAGGAAAATAATGTTTCTATTTTTGCATAATGGTCTTAAGATGGTGCTGGAATGCAGTGAGAAAGAAAAGATCCTAAAAAATTCTTGCTGTTGAGGCAGAATCATTGTTCTTGAACTGAATATATCCTCTGCTTTATTACCAAAGCCTGGATCTAGGCTCTGGGATACATAATATCCTGGAACCATATCAGGTTGTTTTGAGACAACTACCCAGGCACATCTGGGTAGTTGCCTCATTTGGGATGTTAAAGTTCAGCTGTGAAATCTTTTGGCACCACATTAGTATTTTAATCTTTGCCATAACCAGTCTGGTAGCGTACATAGCGGGCAAATTCACTTGTGAGAATCACCAAGTGATGCCAATGCAGCTGTTGCCCATTCAATCCAGATTATGATTTTCAAAGGTTTATCTGATGAATCTTTCCTTGATTCATCAGGCCTCTTCAGGGATCTGCTTGGTAGAGTGCCATGGGACAAAGCCCCGGAGGGAAGAGGGGCCCAAGAAAGCTGGTTAATATTCAAGGATCACCTCCTCCAAGCTCAGGAGCGATGCATCCCAACTAAGAGGAAATCAGGCAAAAACACCAGGAGGCCTGCGTGGATGACCAAGGAGCTCCTGGACACACTCAAACACAAAAAGGAAGCCTACAGAGGGTGGAAGCAAGGACAGGTAGCCTGGGAGGAATACAGAGAAATTGTCCAAGCAGCCAGGGATCAGGTTAGGAAAGCTAAAGCCCTGATAGAATTAAATCTGGCCAGGGATGTCAAGGGCAACAAGAAAAGCTTCTACAGGTTCGTCGGGGATAAAAGGAAGACTAGGGAAAATGTGGGCCCTCTCCAGAACGAAACGGGAGACCTGGTTACCCGGGATACGGAGAAGGCGGAGGTATTCAATGACTTTTTTGCCTCTGTCTTCACCGGCAAGTGCTCGAGCCTCACCGCCCAAGCCGCAGAAGGCAAAGGYGGGGACTGGGAGAATGAAGAGCCGCCCATTGTAGGAGAAAATCAGGTTCGAGACCATCTAAGGAGCCTGAAGGTGCACAAGTCCACGGGACCCGATGAGATCCATCCGCGGGTCCTGAAGGAACTGGCGGATGAAGTTGCTGAGCCACTATCCATCGTATTTGAGAAGTTGTGGCAGTCCGGTGAAGTTCCCGCTGACTGGAAAAGGGAAAACATAACCCCCATTTTTAAAAAGGGAAAAAAGGAAGACCCGGGGAACTACAGGCCAGTCAGTCTCACCTCTGTGCCTGGGAAGATCATGGAACAGATCCTCCTGGAAGCTATGCTAAGGCACATGGAGGACAGGGAGGTGATTCGAGACAGCCAGCATGGCTTCACCAAGGGCAAGTCCTGCCTGACCAACCTAGTGGCCTTCTATGATGGAGCGACTACATCAGTGGACATGGGAAGGGCTACAGATGTCATCTATCTGGACCTCTGCAAGGCCTTTGACACGGTCCCCCACAACATCCTTCTCTCTAAACTGGAGAGGTATGGATTTGACGGATGGACTGTCCGGTGGGTGAGGAACTGGTTGGATGGTCGYATCCAGAGGGTAGTGGTCAACGGCTCAATGTCCAGATGGAGATCGGTGAYGAGTGGCGTCCCGCAGGGGTCCGTACTGGGACCAGTACCGTTCAATACCTTCATCAATGACATAGACGGTGGGATCGAGTGCACCCTCAGCAAGTCTGCAGATGACACCAAGCTGAGTGGTGCGGTCGACACGCCTGAGGGACGGGATGCCATCCAGAAGRACTTGGACAAGCTCGAGAAGTGGGCCAGTGTGAACCTCATGAGGTTCAACAAGGCCAAGTGCAAGGTCCTGCACCGGGGTCGGGGCAACCCCCTGTATCAATACAGGCTGGGGAATGAAGGGATTGAGAGCAGCCCTGCCGAGAAGGACTTGGGGGCATTGGTGGATGAAAAGCTGGACATGAGCCGACAATGTGCGCTCCCAGCCCAGAAGGCCAACCGTATCCTGGGCTGCATCCAAAGAAGCRTGGCCGGCAGGTCGAGGGAGGTGATTGGGCCTGTCTACTCTGCTCTGGTGAGGCCCCACCTGCAGTACTGCGTCCAGCTCTGGAGCCCTCAGCACAAGAAAGACATGGACCTGTTGGAGCGGGTCCAGAGCAGGCCATGAAAATGATCAGGGGGATGGAACGCCTCTCCTCTGAAGAAAGGCTGAGGGAGTTGGGGTTGTTCAGCCTGGAGAAGAGAAGGCTTCAGGGAGACCATATCGCAGCCTATCAGTGCTTAAAGGGGGCTTATAAGAAAGATGGCAGCAAACTTTTTAGCAGGGCCTGTTGCRAGAGGACAAGGGGGAATGGCTTTAAACTAAAAGAGGGTAGATTTAGACTAGGTAGAAGGAAGAAATTTTTTACGATGAGGGTGGTGAAACACTGGCACAGGTTGCCCACAGGGGTGGTGGATGCCCCATCCCTGGGAACATTCAAGGTCAGGTTGGACGGGGCTCTGAGCAACCTGATCTGGTTGAAGATGGCCCTGCCCAYRGCAGGGGGGTTGGACTAGACGACCTTTAAAGGTCCCTTCCAACCCAAACTATTCTATGATTTTTGAAGTCAGTTTTTAATCACTGCTGTTCTTGTACTGTAAATCTCCAATCTGAATTAACATAATATTAAATGATCTCCTGAACAGTAAATGATAGAATGTAGACAGGCACTTCATGCCTTTGCAGGGCATTGTCTGTTATATAAAGCATTTCACATTAATAGATGTGGCAGTCTGTACCTACACATATAGGTAAAAGATCTTAGGCTAGCATAAAYGCTAATCAAGCCGTCAAAGTAGGATTAGGGCAATGTCTCAGATGGGTGGTATTAGCTCTCTTCACAGAAAAAGTTTCATCTCTAATGAGGTAGTTGTTAGGTAACACATAAATGGTCTGCGCCTATAGTGATAACATGAGCAATACCAGATGATGTAAGATGATGCATTTCTTTTGCAGATGTCTACCATCTGCACAGCAGCACTAGCTTTTTTTGGAGAAGGGCTGTGCTGATTATGGGAGGGAAAAAAAGAGAAGACTTGCTAACAGTCAGGCTCCTCTTTGAAGACTTTGAGATCCTAGTCAGGTAGGACAATCAGGGAAAGACACTGCATTCGGCAGTCAGTTTGTCCCTAGGGTATGTAAATTATTTTGATAAATCTCATGAAGATAAACATATCATTACACCTAAATACAACTCATATTGTGTAGATTTCAACTGCAATCCATTAGCAGTATTGGCAAGATAGTATAATTCAACATCCTCATTTCTATTATTTCACCTTTCTAGTTTACTCTTGGTGAGGATTGCCGATACAAAACCTGGTTTCCCAAAGTCCTTATTATTTTAGTGGAGTGCTTAGGAGAACCAAATTTTTAAAAGCACAGCAGAAAACAGTCCTTGCTCAGGACAGCACATGGTCTAAATAGATGAAACAAAGTAAGTCACCTTAGCCAAACGTATTGAGAAATTAGATTTAGTGATGTGCCTTGTGCTTCCCTATAGGAAATCTGTGGCCAAGAGGAAACTGAAAACAGATCTCCTGAGCCTCAGTTTAAACCATTAACCAAAAGGCCAATACTGAAAGCAGTAGGATGGGATTAAATGCAAGAACAACAAAATATTATTTCCCCTCCCCCTCATCCACTTTGCAGAAAGCTCTATTACAATAATGTGAGTAATTAAGAGGCTGACAGCAGAGCAACTGCACTCTCATAAGGGAATGTGGACTCACTGACTTCTGTACTACCCACTACCCTTTCCTGGTCTATGTGCTCACCGTAGCGACTTTTGCAATAGGGACTAGTTTACAACAGTATCTGCTGCAGTCTGATCTAGATCGAGGAGTTGTTTTGGTTTTAAGTATTTATTGGATCACCACTTGTAAGCATGACTACTTGTCTTCAGCATCCTAGTAAGGATCGTAAGCAATCTAGCCGATTTCCCTGACAGTACCTGTGAGACAATCTTCCATCATCCTTTGTTTTCTTATGCACCAAGTCAAAAGTTTTATTTTCATTGATAGAACAATTAGAACAGATGTGTGAAACTCCATATGAGATAACAGGGTCCACATGACATGGTATTTGTCTGTGAAAAGTAATTCCTGAGGGGGAGCAGCAGCACAGAACATACTAGCTGTCCTGATGGCACCAGATCAAACTGTATAAAAGGCTATTAAATGTCATATTTCATGTGACAGTTAAATCTAAACCATGATTTATTCTTTCAAGTGTATTTAATGTTACAAAGCCTTTGGAAGTATGGTATCTTGCTCTCTTTTGCCATTTTTAGTTTTGTTTCTTATTATTCCAGTTCCGTATTAGAAGAGATGTAAATCCTTTTCTTCTCAAAGCCAAGCTATCCTGTAAAGATGCTTTCTGAATGAAAGTCATTGCCATTCTACAGGGCACACTCCCTTTCTAGTTCCATTTTTTTTTAGCCTAAAACAGCCCCTTGGGCATCCTAACCTTCACTGGCACAAGCATTATATCAGAGGAAATGACTCATAATTACACTAGCAATCAATATCTACAATGCATTTCTTTCACAGTATTACTAAGAGTCGGATATGTCCATATAATCAGGCCATTAAATATAGCCATTTGTAATGTGCTTAAGTTTGATGTCAGCATATACATTATAAAAGGTAAAATGGTTATGAAAGTTGTTGCGATGGGCAAGGAAATCACACTGCCAATTCTGCAGATTTCTGTCTTATGTTTCTGACCAAGCTTCATTTCTAAAATAATCCTACCACAAAACAGCCTTCTGATCCTGAAGACAGCCAAAAGACTATGTGCCTGGGGTCAGGTTGACATTTCCTTAGCAGTGTTTGACTTCAGATGTACATGTGCATGCTTAAAGTATTAACAAATCAGCCATGTGGTAGCAAATACTAAAGGGCCACATTTACACAATCAAAATTCCAACTAAGCCAGCATTCTCCACGGCACTTACCCACTTCACATAGTTCCTCTGAGTTGCTCCTTAAAGTTAACTGCAGACCTGTGTAAAATGAAAGAAATTGTTGAAGTCTACCTGAATTTGCTGTGTGGCTTTCAAAACGTTGCAATTGCATCCCTGGTATTATACTATAGAGCATTGTGGGTAATGTGACATGAATAGTAGGTTCACACAATCTTTCCAAAGACGCATCTACCTGAGCCTGCAAATGTTTAGCCAAACTCCGCTTGCGGATTTCAGTGCAGTCATGCACTAACGGCTGAGTGATAGGCCCATAATAGGGGTGGACGAGATAGGGACTTGTTATAGCAGCCAGTACTGCCCAAACTCTTTTGGTACAATCCAGCTATCAGTAAGCTGATTATTTTCTCTGTCTTTGTTTTCCCCGTGAGTTGGAGTAACTATCTGCATAACGAGAAAATCTGAAGAATCCCCACAAAATAGAAAATCTGGAATATCTTATCAGGAGGAAGAACATAACTGCCTCAATTCCATTCAGAGAAAACCCAAAGTAAATGCCAGTTGTTTAATAACACTACTTCCAGGGTCAGATCCTTGTGCCATTTTGGCCAACGAAAAAAAATCCCAGTAATGTTAGTGGCATGGTGATTTCACCCTCATTCTTTCCTGCTTGTGTATCGCTCCATATTTCTGCCGTGATGTTTTTTATTCAGATAGGAACCTAAACTTTCCCAAAACTCTTCTTCATGCTCCTGTGCATTGCCTAATGAATTAAGGGAGAGCTTTGCTTTATTCTTCTGGACGGAGCAGGAGCTGACCCTTTCCTATTGCTAAGCAACACTCCCAGTCTGGTTCAAGCAGCAGCTCCTATTTTTGCTACAAAGTAAAGATCAAAATACTCAGCAGAGGGAGCAGAATTGTTTATTTATAGTACCTTTAACATTGCATATGGAACATGCATCTTCCTTGAGAATACTTATTACACATTTAAACTGTAATTAACATCTTCCATGCTAGAGCTCTTCTTCCTCTCACTCTTCTTTAAGCTCTGTGTAATATGTATGAAGTTATTTACACCATTATCCCAGCCTCAAGATAGAAATATAAGAATTCCAAAAGGGTAGAGGCTCAAAAACATCTCTAAAGTCAGAAAGAGATCACCATTGCCTTTCACCTCTCATAGTTCATACTATACTGGTTTGCTTTGGGTCAACAGTTTGCCTGGCTGTCCAGCTTGACAAGCCTCAGGAGGACATAAATCCATCCAAGCCCTTTCCTATTTTGCCTACCATACAAACGTTCCTGTAAYGTGATGTGTTCTGTGCTTTGGCACAGCTACCTTTCTCAGCACAGCTTCAACAGTGCACTGTGGCTAAGAAGCTGTCAGTGAAGCCTTGGCATTGTTTCTGTGCTTGCCTTGTTGGTTTGAAGGGAACACTGCTGACTCCTAACCCAGTCTGTCTCTCTGTCCCTGTAGCCGCTCTACCCGCCAGCACACCTTATTAAGGGAACGTATCTAAAAACTGTTGAGTCACAGTGAGGAAGGATTAATTTGTCTTGAGTTGTGTCATTAAGAAATAGCTTTCCAACTGAGGTCAAGGAGTGTTACATTTTTGCCTTTGCTGTAGATAGTGATCCTGACGACTTCAAAAACAAGATGGATTTTAAATCCTGCATGACTCACTAAAGTACTCACTTCTACTTTACAGCTGCTGCTGAGAGCAGGAGGAACAGCTGCAGCATGACTGACTCCTCCAAGGAAACTCTTCCCTGGGGCCTGCAAGAAAATACCTTGTAGAGGTGCTCTAGTGGGGGACAGTGGGGTTCTGTGACTGCCAAAGATTTTCTACCAAGAATTTTGTAGAGTAGCATCAGGAAGTTTAACATTGTCTTGTTTCACTTTGCCTTAATCCCACTTTAAGGTGCTGGGTGAAAGCTCAGGAGCCTGGTGGTCTTCTAAAACTAGTCGCAGTATTTGGCTTACCTCATGTTCTTGCTCTTCCCTTATTATCAGCGTTGSTCTTGCCCCATCTTTACAGACACTTCTTTGTCAACTGCTATTCTTCATATTTCTCCTGAGATGAGTGCCAAAGCAGTAGACATGGGCTGAAGCAGTTGCACCATTTTACATAATTTCTCTGTATAGGCAATAACTACCAGGCAGCATTAGGGAGAGAACAAGACTGAAAGCTGGCATTTAAACAGAATCATAGAATCATTAAGGTTGGAAAAGACCTCTAAGATCATCGAGTCCAACCGTCAACACAACACCACCATGCCCACTAAACCATGTCCCTAAGCGCCTCATCTACACGTCTTTTAAATACTTCCAGGGATGGTGACTCCACCACTTCCCTGGGCAGCCTGTGCCAATGCTTAACCACTCTTTCAGTAAAGAAATTTTTCCTAATGGCCAATCTAAACCTCCCCTGGCACAACTTGAGGCCATTTCCTCTCGTCCTATCGCTAGTTGCTTGGCAGAAGAGACCAACACCCACCTCGCTGCAACCTCCTTTCAGGTAGTTGTAGAGGGCRATAAGGTCTCCCCTCAGCCTCCTCTTCTCCAGACTGAACAGTCCCAGTTCCCTCAGCCGCTCCTCRTAAGACTTGCTCTCCAGACCCTTCACCAGCTTCGTTGCCCTCCTCTGGACACGCTCCAGCACCTCAATGTCCTTCTTGTAGTGAGGGGCCCAAAACTGAACACAGTATTCGAGGTGGGGCCTCACCAGTGCCGAGTACAGGGGSACRATCACYTCCCTACTCCTGCTGGCCACACTATTTCTGATACAGGCCAGGATGCCGTTGGCCTTCTTGGCCACCTGGGCACACTGCCGGCTCATATTCAGCCGGCTGTCAACCAGCACCCCCAGGTCCTTTTCCGCCAGGCAGCTTTCCAGCCACTCTTCCCCCAGCCTGTAGCGTTGCATGGGGTTGTTGCGGCCGAAGTGCAGGACCCGGCACTTGGCCTTAGAGGAACAAAACGTCCTTAATAGAGCACAGTAAGGGCGGGATTCATTTCAGCTGGGTTAATCTCATTCTAAAGCAGATGTCAACAATAGGTCAAATAGAGACACCTGTCAGAGGAGCTGTGGGGAAGTAGTATAGGTGTAAATATTTTCATTGTAGAGTTTCAAATTTTGGATCACTTCAGCCTGAGCTTTCAGATACAGCCTGGCTTTTATCACTGTGCAGGTTAATCCAGAAGTTGTTATTTTAGAAAGCAGGCCATGTCTTTACTATGGAAAATTATCCAGACATTTAGCATCAATAGAAATATTATTTTCAGCTTCCTTATACAATTAATTTCTGCTCTTTATCATGGAAAGTGGTATTTGAAGAAGGTGAATACTGCCATTCATGGTCTGTGGTCTGAATTCAGCTCACCAAAGTTTATGTAATTTACGGAGGCAGTAAAGTCAGGCACTAATCACTACCTCACTCTGAATGGAGGGAGAGAGGTACTTCAGAAGAGAATTTATGCCCCCTAAAATCTGAATGATTTTTTCCCTCAGAAATTATATTTTTGTAATAAATTACTGCTTTTTTTCTGAAGTACTTTCTATACGTAATAAAAAATATTTCAAAATTTGGAAATCCACATGAAACAGGAAGTCCAGTTTAATCACAGGTCCCTTTTCTGCCCACTGCCCTGGTTCATGATTTAACAGCATGGACAAAGCTGCAAAATAATTCATCTTGGTGTAAGAGAGTCAAAGAATATTGTGAGGTCTTATTGCTAGCACAACAGTACAATCTTCCAAATTACATTCTCCATATAAATCACAGAACAAATTGAGCAAATAAAAGAAAAATACAATAGCAGAAGATTCTGTTTCGCATTTCCGTGGTCTGTTTCCAGTTCACAGCTCTTCAGTCTGAAAACAAGACTAAGGCCATACCTACAGCCGAGCAAATGGGTCCCCTGCATGTGGTCAAACTCTTGCTATTTGTGTATTTGTGATACTTGTGGGATTTTATTTACAGATGACCTTATATATTATAGAGCTCATCACAAATGGCATTAACTTCAAAAACTAGACTCACAAGATGAAATTGAAGTTGATCATGCAGAAGTTCTTAGTCCGTGTTTTTAACAAATCTGTTGAGGGTGAGCAGCACAAGATAAGCAGACTTTTCCTTCAAGGTAAGCTTTACTTTCTTGCCGTGTGAGATTCTCTTGTAGCCAGTGAGATGAACGTTTATTAAAATTTCAATAAATAGTAATTCATAGAAGATAAGAATTTTCTATCTCTGAGTTAGCATGCCCTCCAAAAGTTATTTTTGGACAGATGTTGCTGAAGTACGAAGTACTGAGTCCTTCTGTTGTTGAGGTACTGCTTCGTCCCCGGTGTCTTTTACACTCAGAGCATGAAACTACAACAGAATCTGTAAAGCAATAATATTAAAGGAATGATACAGAAGAACTAATAGTGGAAATTCAGAGGTGATGTCTAAGCCTCTGGGTTTGAGCGGCTATTCTTTTTCATTCTGCTTATGATTATCACTGTTATCTTGTGGTTCTTGTGGTTTAGTGATTTGGTCTTATGGTATACATACACTGCAGGAACGAAATTTTGACTGGTGTTTGGAGTATTTAATAAAATGGTTTACTGATAGAAGCCTTTAGGTAGTACACCACCACAGATATTAACTAATGAACACAGAACACCCATCTGTAACCTTAGATGGATAGAAGATCTTTAAACTATGTTGATTTGCACTCTGAGATTAACTTGTCATTAAATATTTTGGTGATACACAGAGTTAGGTGTGGTGAGCTGGCATTTAGACACCTTTCTAGAACTGGAAAATAATTGAATTTATGATTAGCCAAATGACAAAATTGTTAGCTGAGACTATTTTTTTTCTTTCTCTCTTTACAGACTTCATGAGAAAAAAATCATTTTCAGCAACAATTTCTGGAGTTTGTCCCAGGACCTTCTCTTGGAATTTTAGTTTGAAATCAGTTTCATGTGAAATTTAGGCTAAAAGTACAACTCACCGTATTTTTTTGTAATGCAGCCGCAAGCGTTTGCCCTAGCTTTTTTTTGCATGGCTTATGATCTCTTGTACATCTAGACTGAGTTTCACCTTCTTAATTGACCTCAGAAAAGAAATGATTTTGTATTTCTGGATGTCTTTGTAGATACTTGAGTAATATCCTAGTTTTAAATTGGTGCTTACATATGAATAGAGGCATCACTTGCCATGCTGCCCTCCCCCATCTCTAGCATTACAAAGAGCACTTGTCAGCTGTTTGGTCAGTGCTTGACACTGTGTAAACAATCACAGATGAGTGCTTCAACACATTTCTCCCTTAAATACTGATCTTTAAGCAAAGATGTCATTTGAAATGAAACATGTTTTTATAAACAAGGAAAGAGAAAAAACCTTAAAGGCATCATGTTTGTCTTTGGGGTAGCTTGCGAGGGTACTGGTAGCTACCAATTCCTAACAGCATCGCCACAGAAGAAACGTTCAAGCCGCTGCCCACAGAGAGCAAATCGAGGGAGGCAGAGGATAATTACCTGGCTTGGGCCTTTGCCAAGAGAATTATATCAGCACTATACTTGTCATGTATACCATTATGGGATCTTTAATGTTATTAATTTATTATAGTCACTTAGTAAGGTAAGAACACAGGGTTTCTACTTCGTCTATAGGCTGACACCTCTAGCCCCATCAGTGTGACAGCAGGTCAGCATATGGCAGCAAAATGTGCCATTCACATCACTACCAAAATACTTTGCACTGTCTGAGAAAGATTCCCTCATTCTGATATGAGCTTCATCTGACTGTTCAAGCTGCAAGAGCGGACAGGGTCACAACTCAAAACACACTGCTGCCAGTGGACAGGAGTGCATTCAGACTGTGCTGCTCATATAAAGACAGTTTATTCTGTAAACTGATTAACGTATTATTCCCACCAGTTTACTGAAGGAAGGAGATTGCTGTGTGGGCTGCCTGTCTGTCTCACTGCACATCTAGGATGTTGCCAGTAGCATTCACTGCTTCAGTGGCTGACTAGTATAAACTCTTCATAGTAAACTTGTGACATTTGGATCAGTAAAAAACAGAGCCCTTGAAGTGGTCAAGCCATGGCATTCGCTTCCCGCGTTATGTCTGTTATATAAAGGAAAATAAAGTAGGATGCACCATGAATAGCAATGGTAGCACTCAGTGCTGCTGGAACTGGCTGTTCCATTCTGCAGTGCAGCATTCCAAGCTTACAGCACGGGGATGTGCTGCTTGGAGGAAAAAGCAGCTTGCTTTCTGCTCAGGAAGATACTACCTGAAGGTCACATGAGCCGAAGGGAAACTCCAAGTCAGTCTTCTGCAATGACTTGTACAAGCATTATATGATCACTGCAGGCGAGGCAAGGAAGAAAAAGACCCATATTTCATACTTGCATTTCTGAAATGTATTGTTCTGAGCCAAGTGCCCCAGGATTTTTATGGAACATGGTTTTGCTGTGTATTTACACAGAATCTAATGCAGTTGGTTCTCAGGCATGACTGGCAGCCATGGAAGCTACTTCAGAAATAACAAGTTTCATGGTCTTCATCACCATCATAATTAGAGTTTTCATTTTTATTTTACATACTTACAGGTAGAAAAAAGGCACTAGAGAGTTCAGGAACCTCAAGTTTCTTGACTTCAGAAGCAACACGATCCTGTGGCTGAGCTGAACAGACCTGCTGAGTTCTTGTGTTCACTAATCCATTGCCTGCTGCCTTCTGCTGTGACCTTCTGCAGTACATCACAGTGCTTCAGCCTGTGAAATGTTCCCATTCTAATTAGCCAAAGTATTTAATAAGGAATGGGAATATTGCTAGTAATTTAGCATCTCATTACTGATGTATTGCATTAATGCATGTATCCCTGAAATCAACCATTAATTCAGACAACAAATTTTCTGGTATTGGAAAGATAATGGCTTCCAGTTTTCATTGGTTTAGCCTCTTGCAAATCTGCAAGATTTTCTGTAAGACTAAATTCCATTAGAGTGTACCCTGACTAAGTAGTCTGACTTCCCAGAGAAACAACGAAAACACAATGAAAAAAGAATAGAATTAAAAATGAAAGGTTTCACTCTTTCTGCAGAAAGTGACACAGGCCAACTTGGAAAAGTTCAGAATTTGTTACAAGCAGACTGCATTCTGGCAGGCTAGTAAAATGCAGTTCCAAACAGCTGCCTGAGCCAGGCAGAATTTTGCTGTGTTATTATGGGGGTACTCAAAGCGTAAAATTTGTTAGATTGACTATAGACATACAGGAAGTTACTGAAACCATCTGCATCTGGTGTTTCTGCCATTCCAATATTACATCAAGTAAAGCTGAGAGTTGGGAGAGGACAAGCTCATGTCCAGCTTTTGGAGCAGTGTAAATCTGAGGTTCTTAACACCGTGTCTAATATGGGGCTAGTCCAAAGTTCACTGAAGCAAACAAAAAGATTCCCACTGACTTGGTGGAGTTCTGGGCTCCATCTAAAGATGCCAGGATGCCCTGCTGCAAGAGCAGTGGGGAATGCTGCTTCTGAAGACTTCTCATGAAGGTAGTGAAATAATTGCCCATCCTTCCTTTTTGCTGTGGAGCCATTTTTAGGAGTCATGTTTTGCCTTTTCTATACTGCTGTTCCTGATTAATGCCCTGGCATTTCTATGCATCCCTGAACAGGTGCTTTCTCCTGGAAAATAGCTTGAAGCCCTTTGGAATGAGAATCTCTGTACACATTAGCTTATGTCATTCTTGGCGGAGGACTAACCAGAGCACGACACTATGGTCTTTTCTACTTGAGATCCTGCATACGATGCCAGGTGGTACTGCCTGCCAGCAGTTCACTATGCCTAGCATGCCATGTAGGCAAGAGATCGTCTCAGCCCTGAAGCCTGCAGGCTCTGAAGGTCTGAACCCAGGTGAGTTTATAAGATACTGAGCTTCTTTTAAATGCAACAACAGAGAAATGGCAAGAGGCAAAAGTGTAAATTTTGCTACTATTTTTGAGTAAGATTTGCTTTGAGGTGAATAAGTACTTCTGGAAGGCTCGGGGTCTCTCCTGTGGCTGTGATTTTCCAATTCTGCTCTCAACTGGTGAGAAACACTGGCCTGGTGTTTGTACCTTTGCTTTCAAAAACGTATTACTGATATCTCTCTGCCACTAGCTGTAACATCTCAAAACTAAAATCATGATTCATCCTCTCTCAGTGACCCTACACATGAAACGGAATAGCCAGGGGCACTCTGGTGAAGGGGTCAGGGGCTAGATCTTTCTCTGCATACATGATTTGAAACTGTGACTTGCAGGCAGGTCAATGACAAAACCGTTTAAGCAGCAATTTGAAAACTGAAGGAAAGATGCTTGTCAGCTACAGACGCTGCATGGGTTAAGGGGCCCTCTCGACTGAGGCATTAGTTATTAGTGCCCATAGTTGCTGTGAAAAGAGGTCACTGCTGAGCATGCTGAGACATAGCCAGGTTCTGCTGCTTTGCAGCCAGCCACATTGTTATCCTCAGCTCTACTCATTGCCTGAAGCATGCTCATGGCTAGAGTAAGAGCAGAAATTGCTTTTGGAGACCGAATCTCTGGCCATGTCTTTAGTCAGTAATTGAGAAGCCACTTTTCTTCCCTATTCTTGTTTTAGTGTCCCGCTGCCCATCATCTGTGAGAGGAAGGTTTCTTATGACTCTGACAGATACCTTGCAATGATCTGGAGACACTCTGGATTGTTTCAGCCCAGCCTCATCTGGTGCATATGATGAAGTATGTTTTTACGTGAATACAGGCAGGCATACACATTTCGAGTCCCTTCATCGTCAGTCTGTGGTTTACTCACTTGGCCCCACTGGGCCTTTGAGAATTCATCTCTTGGTTTGGGCTGGGATGTGGCAGCTATGGAAATTGTAATATATGAAGAAACACTGCCAGCCTGCACATAGGGCTGGGGGGAAGCGGGGGCAGTTAACGGAGGAATGGCCCTTGCTCCCTTACCAGCCTGTGCGAGGGACACACAAGTGTTAGCCAGGGTTCATTATAATGATCACACATCATGTCTCTCTCTGCCAACTTGGCAAGGTGGTGACATTTTTGTTTCAGTGTTTGCCAAACATGCTGGTGCTGCTCTGTGGGTTTTTCTGGAGCGTTTCTGAGGATTGGTTGTTCCAGGCTTTTGGCTTCCTGGAGAATCACAGCACCATCTTCTGCCTGCTGCTCCTTTTAGTTTCCCCATCTTCTCTTGCTTTTACACTCCAAGCTTTTCTACACAAACCTACCAGTCATGTTCTCAGAGTTCCTGAGTACATTCCTTGCATTTTGCCAGGAATTAATTAAGCCATTGTACCACAGCTCTGCCTGGTCTGACAAACTCAAATTCACCTTAACATGAGCGTAGGCTTATCCATCAGTGTATGGATTCTGAGATGTGTATGATAATCTTGCATAARGGTAGGGTCCTAAACTGGGGGAAAGAGAGCGGTCTGATACGCTGTGCAGAGATGAAGGTAATTTGTATTTTGCCCTGGAAATCTATTATTTCCAAAGTCCCTTGGCAGGGATGGGTAGTTATGATTTGCATCATCACAGCGAAATCCAATTTTCTGTAGGGATACAGATATTTGGGCTCAGATGTCAGCTTTCCTATGTTGTGCTTTAATCCTGGTCCTAGTATGCTACTACTTGTATTTCTCCCAAGAGGAACTTAAGTGAAAGAAGGAAACTGGGGTTTACATTACATTTCTGCTTCAGTCCTAATTTGTGGAATCCTGACTGAGCTACTTTGATCACAAATTCTTTTGCTTGCTGCTGTGGCCACTGGTTCTGAATATCCAGTCTGAGGTATATGGGTTTCTATGAGAAGACAGTACTCCTGTTATGGTCACAGTCACTCAAAAACTCCCTTCCCAAAAGCTGGGCATCTGGGGAAAAAGCAATAGCTGAAACTTAGTTGCCACATAGAGAAAAGAAGGAAAAAGAAAAAGAAGATCATTCAAAAGAAGAACTTTCTGAAACAAAATGGTTAGTTAGAGAGTAGTTAATTAATGCATTAGAAGTAGATATCTGGATGGAAGCTATTCTGGGTCATTCCCTGGTATGTGAATAAATCAATGATTTTGGTGAAGAGAATGTAATGGAGGACCTTAAGTCCAGTTATTATACCTGTTTTTCTGTGCTATAGCTGTGTTCATTTCTCCTAGTACCTCTCCTCTGTAAAGAGCTCTGCCTCTTTGCTACATTTTGCTGGTATGGAGTTTTGCCAAACCAGATACCAAAGGGTTGACAAGACACGAGCACTGTTCGTTAGTCCAGTGACCCTCTGGATATTGATTGCTGGTGCTGACAACTTCCGTTACTGTGATCAAGCAAAACCCCTGGGAAATTCCATACTTGGCAGGCAGCCCGTATCTATACCTAGTGCATAGGCTGTAGTCTAACATTAATGTACATCTAAAGCTCCTAAGAAGAAGCATTCTTTTGCACAAAAAAAGCAGACACTACAGATTGTTTTTCAGCATCTTTCTAGGTCACAATACTGTTCAAAGGTCTTATTCTTCTGTATGCTGTCTGGTGCCATGGTTTAACCCCAGCTGGCAACTAAGCACCACACAGCTGCTCGCTCACCCCCGCCCCAGCGGGATGGGGGAAGAGAATTGGAAGGGTTAAAGTGAGAAAACTCATGGGTTGAGATAAGAACAGTTTAATAATTGAAATATAATATATTAATAATAATAATAATAATAAWAAAAATTGTAATGAAAAGGAAGATAACAGAGAGAGAAATAAAACCCAAGAAAGACAAGTGATGCAAATGAAAACAATTGCTCACCACCAACTGACCAATGCCCAGCCAGTCCCTGAGCAGCAGCACCCCGGTCAACTTTCTCCCTGGTTTTATTGCTGAGCATGACGCCATATGGTGTGGAATATCCCTTTGGTCAGTTGGGGTCAGCTGTCCCGGCCGTGTCCCCTCCCAACTCCTTGTGCACCCCCAGCCTCCTCGCTGGTGGGCTGGGGTGAGGAGCAGAAAAGGCCTTGACTCTGTGTAAGCCCTGCGCAGCAGTAACGAAAACATCCCTGTGTTATCWACACTGTTTCCAGCACAAATCCAAAACATGGCCCCATACTAGCTACTATGAAGAAAATCAACTCTATCCCAGCCAAAACCAGCACACTGGCCGTCATCTCTTCTCCTACTTTAAGCTCATGCTGGAGTTACTGAAAGACTATTTTTGCTTTAAAAAACACTTGCTAGCAAGTCCAGATGTGAGTAGCAACTTTCTTCACGTGCCAGGTAGTTTAAACTGAAAGCAAGATCCCTGGTTGCAATCTAACATAAGTATTGTTTTGGGAATGCAGAATTGGCTCTGTTACTTTAGGAGAGTTTGGGCAAACACAAACAGGGAAGCTGGACAAGGTCATAATTTTAAAGCAATTTGGCTTTCCTCTCCTAGGTGAAATATCAAGGGCTAGAAGATGAGTTTACTAAACAGATTTGATTCATTGTTCCTCCAAACAGAATTCCCCCAAGAACAAGGAACGTACCCAAGGCCTGTAACAGCTTAAATCCCAGTTTCCCTCAGGAGCATGAGCCTTGTGTTAACCAAATGTACACGGCAGAATTTCACCCCCAGTTCCTGAGCAACTAAAGTCCTTCTGAAACCCATAAACTACTGGGGCTAGAAAGAGATGGGGAATACTACATTCTGACAGATCAGCAAAATGTCTTAGAGAAGAGAAAAAGAAGAAATGACTTAACCTTTTTCTCAATGTTTCCTTAATGAAAGTTGGGCATGGCAGATGAGAATTTTGCCTGAAAAAGCCTTAAATTTCTTTAGGCAAAACAGTGCTTTCAAGTCACGTGACATCAATGGGAACCTTACCTGCATTGTTGCAGTTGACTTGTAGGAAGAACAGGTTCTCCTGACTCATGTCTACCATCCTCTTTCCCTCTTGGTGTAAAAACTTCTCTGCTCTAAGTCCAAAAATGGACGCAACCCTTTCCAAAAGCAATGGACATCGATACAAAGCCAAGAGATGCCTGTAGGAAATCTGGAGCTTTTAAGACAGACCAACACAATCCTGATGCATTTTCTTTCAGAGAGAAATCAAAACTGCCAAAAATAAAATGCTCAGGTTGGGATCTCTCTTCGGCTATTTCAGTCAATGTAGGTTTTGACAGTGATTTTTTTGGAATCATGATTAGACTCACAATGCACCATTAGAGAAACAGTTCAATGGCCAAATGTGACTATATCTGTGGCCCATTGTGTCCTTGTTATTATCCGTTACGAAAAAAATCTATTAAAATTTGGAGTTAGAAGATAAATAAATGTAATTGTATTTCTTGGTATCAGCAGCAAACTTCCTACAAAGTTGTAATGTTGTTTTGGTGCTGGGGATATTTGATAGTGTTAAAAAATAAAACCAAAATAAAGGAACCATGACTGACAAAACACAGACTTTCCCTTTCTGCTGCTACCGAACATTTAGGAATAAAGACTGTAAACTGTGACCAGGAGACAAAATATTTGGTTCAGAGCAGGTTTGAGCTTTATAAAAGACAACAGCTGAAAGTTGTTGTGTTTGAGTGTGAGTGGTGATTGTGTCCTGGCTACTTTGTAACAACTATGTCAGTAAATACAGCCTTGCTTCTCATTTGTGCCTGACAAAACACTGTACTTCCATGAAAATCAGATTCCTCAGATTTAAGATGGACTGGGCGAGATTTCCCATCCTGTTAATAATCTAGAAGCACCTGCAAACTAGAAAATGGATCTTCTCTTGAGGAAAACATCCCAGCACCACCTGGGCCCTAGGTTCTCCCAGAAGGGAGGCTTTTTTTTTTAATGTTTGCTTTTCAGTTGTGGTTTCTTTTGATGAGTTCATTTGCCTTTGTGTGGTTTTTCTGATTGCAAGGCATTCCTCCACAGAAATAACATAAATATTTACATAGTACCCTACATCAGAAATCTCTTTTATAGCGAGATTTCATCATTTACAGTCTGCAAGTAAAACTTGCAATTAACTGCAACGGGTTGCTGGCATTAGCATCCAAGAGACATATCAAATTTACAGGGTCTGATGTCACAATGATTGTAGGGTGTTTTTATGTGCATCTCAAGAAAGCTTGTAGCCTCCATATTGTCCAAGGGCAATTTTGGGCCAAATTTCTGATTGAACAGATCAGCTTCTGATCAGCCAGTGAAACAATACAAAAGTGAGCTCTGTARCATGCCCCTCTTGTATTAGCTTTGATTCGGTTACCAATAAACACGGCAGCTGATGGGACAAGGCGCTCACCTGCATGAACTCGTCCCTGGGGAATCTACACACTTCTGAGGGAGACAGTGAGCTTCAAATCCTGCTGGCTCCAATTACTACATTTCACAAGAAAAACACTTGTGCGTGACGAGTTTCATCCTCACTCAGACCTTCTAAAGTGAATTGCAAGTTACATGAGGAATTTTTTAAAAGAAAGTCCAAAGCTTACAGTGAGCAAGGTACCACTATGCAAATGACATCTTAGGGACAGGAGTCTGCAGGACTGCTGGGGACGGGCACAGGTTATCTTCCTTGACACCTGCCAAGCTCTGCCTCTCCAAATATCTTTCTTTCCATGTCCCTATCCCATCTTATTTTCCCAGAAAATTTTGGCTTTGGTGAAAAAGTGATGGTTTAAAGCACCAAAGATGAAGGGCAGAAAGCAGTCAGCACCCTTTCTAGCACAGGCCTTCCTGTTGCTATGGCAATGTGCCACAGGAGGCATTGGTCTCAGAGATAAAGTTCAGCTCAGTTGAGCTAAATCTGGGTTTTCTTTGTTCAGATTGTTATCCACTGGTAACAAAGCTCGTTGAATCTTCTTGTGAGGGCTGCTCAGTGTTGGATGGCTGTTTGCCAAGGAGTAGCAGGAAGACACCCACCGCTGAAGACGACAACAGTTTCACTGCATCCTTTCTCTCCACAGAGTGATTCTGTAGTTAGTGTATCCATAATTTATTACACTGATCTTTATTAATCTTAGTGGTATTCAATCACACATTCTAGTAATTCAGTTGCTTCTTTTTTTTTTATTTGATACACTAATAAGACTACAGGTACAGCTGGTTTTAGGCAAAGCAGGAAAGATTCCAGCAGTATCTTTTCTTACCATTCCAATGCTTTGCCATATTTTTGTTGCTGGGTTGTGATTGCATTGTGTGCAATGCTAGTGATGCTTTAGTAAACATTGACTGAAAGCACCTTTTGGAAAACTGTCATCAGCTCTACTAAGCACATTTCCTGCCTCTTTTTGAGGTCTTTCTCTTCAGGGAGTGGTCTTGATGAGAGGTTTCCCTGCAGGCTCCCTACCCTGTTGGATTTCATTGAGTAGAGCAGAAGAATCTGACATTGATGCAACATGGAGGTGAAGCTAAGACTTCCCAAATGTGGAGATAAACCTGTGTGCAGATGAAGGAAGGACACAAGATTCCCCTCCAGTGCTGAAATAAAACTATTTTATGCGTCTAGTTTCTGGCTAACAGACAACGCCACTTTACATTGCCCTTTGGATCATGAAACTCCTAATTCCCGTGGGCAGAGCTGCCCTTACAGATGTGGTCAAGGCACAGCTCTTGCAGAATGCTCTCTTGCTGAACCGTGACTCCCTGAAAGCGGACTTCCTCCTTCCCACAGTCTCTGGCCAGTGAACTATAGTGAAAGGATGGTTGGGCCTGGATTTCTTCCCTGCTTGTGGGAAGACATATTTGCCCTGTCAGTCTTGCAGGAGCTGCCCAGCTGACAGTGCAGCTGTCAGTGTAAACCAGCCTTTATAGTTGCAAGATAAATCTAGAAGAGGTGAAGTAAACATCAAAGGACTGATAGGAAAGTAGACAGTATTTACTATTAAGAACATTTAATTATTAAATTGAAGAGTTATTGACTCATACACCTGAGCGTTTAAGGGTCAAAACTTGAAACACTTAAAAATCACAGTCAAGCATTGCCTGCCTCTCCCTTCCAGGCCCCCTCCCTGTGGGATACACCACAGTCTGTTCTTGGGCTGGTCCTGTCATATGCATCTTTCTTGCAGATGGAAGCAGCAGAGCTTCTGTCACTCACTGAAGTTTATGGCCCCGCTTTGTTACCTCCGCTGCTTCCCTCTAGTGCAGTGTGGCTGTCCTCAGGCCTCTTGCTTCTAAAATATAATTTCCTTTGTTTGGCTGGTTTCTGTTTCTGGTAGTCTGTTCTCTTGAGCCTTCTGGCCCCGCGAGCTGCTGTGTCAAAATAAAACACAATCCCCTCCACTCCCTCATGCTGGTGGTAAAGGAAGCCTGTTTGCACAAGGTGCTGTATTTTCAAATAGAAAGTTCTGCTCAGAACCCAGCAAGAGGTACAGGGAGGCTGTCAACTCATTTTTCACTGGAGTTCAAATATGGGCTAACGAATGAGTGCATGGGCCTTTCCAGCACACATCATGCTGAATTACAGTGACATGTAGATGCATCCTCATGCTGTGAAGAGGATTTTATTCTCCTCCCTCCCTTCAGGACTCTGCACATTTCAGCCCCTTATCACTTTGTGTCTTCTTCAGACAGTGCACTGAATTTCCTGTCTGCCAGTTCAGGTTTAAAGTGCTCTGCATGCTTCCTTTTCCCCAGGACATGGGAGTCTTAGTGGGACAAGGAGTCAGAAAGCCTAGAAAGCCCGCTAAGAAATTCAGAGTGCTGGAGTCGAGCAGGATTCCTAACTTGGAAAGGACTTGGGGAACTGATAATTTTCTCCTTGCTATCCACCCACCTGCCCCACCAAAGCAAAGAGGATCCAATATCATGTGGGTGTGCTTTATGGGAGGAATGCACAACCATGAAAACAAACATGGTCTAGTGATTAAAGTACACATTGAAGAGATCTGCAGAGAGCAGGAGGAAGAGGAGTCTGGGAAGGGAAGTGGGAGCTGGCTTCTGTTCCTGGCCACTGATCTGCTATGTGACCTGGAGCAAATCCCATCTCCTTTCTGTGCCTGCTTTTTTCTTTTAATGTCAAGTGGGATGATGTCCCTTACCTAGTTCCCAGGCAGGGTAGAAAGGCAGACTTACTACTATTTCCCATATTACAGTTACTTTTGGCAGCCACAGTAGAGGTCAGACCCCTTTTACTGGAACATCTACATGGTGAGAGCCCTTGTCCTGAACATTAGGCAGGCAGAGGAAGGAGCCATGCCATGTTACAAAAGGGGACAGTCTCAGAGGAACTGCGTGTTTTACCAAGAATCTTTGCAGAAGCCAGTGGCAGAGCTAGGAACGGGACTGCTGACATATGCATCACCATTCAGTCTTTTGAAGCATTCCCCCCCTCAGAGGCAGTGTCATTTGCTGCCAGCTGTGGATTTATGTTATTACTGTGGGACAGAGGCTAATAGTAGAGAAGCAGCACAAATTCTTAGAACATCATGGCACATGAAATGTGTTGATGTCCTTATATGAGGCCTTTAAAAAGTGTTTGAGAGCACCAGCAAAGTGTTTTGACACAACAAGTGCAAGGCTATGACACGATTGTTCCTCTTTTCTGCCAGACCTAAGGTGCTTTCATGGTACGCTGGGAAAACACACCTGAAGTGCAGCAGGCTCCCTTTGGAGCTACCTATCTGCAGTTGTTATCAGGGAAGTGAATGACAGCTTGTACAAAAGTGTCTCTGTTTCTTACTGCAGAGCATTTGTAACTGACAGGGGACCAGAAACAGCCAGATGCCTTCTGAAATGGTGTGGCCACAGCAACAAGAACGGGCTGAACACATTTCAAAATGAAACACTAACAAGTAGGAGTGGAGGGAATTAAAAGTATTTGCTGTTTTGGAGCAAGAAAAATGGCAGGGCTTGGGTAAGAAGCACAGCTTACTGACATCAAGTAACAGCTCCAAAGGGAACACTGTTGTTTACATGCACGTGATGGGATGAGAGGTGTTGAAACTAGTCTCACCTCCACTCTCATTCTGGCTTGCAGGGTCATTTCTGTCAGGCTGTGGGTTTAACTGTTCTTTGCAGTCTCAGATGATGAGTTTCTCGCTGTAGGTATTGCAAGGATTAGTCCACTTACCAAAATCTGCTGGTGCATTGAAATCCTGCCTGAATCAGTGTTGAAATGCCATTTCAAGATCTGCAACAGCTGCAGCAGCAATAGGGGAGGTAGAAAGGTATCTGGGAGTTTTGTAATGGTGAGAATAATACTGTTGGCAAACTAGATGGTTAGAAATTACTATTGCTTTAAAGAATCAAAGGAATGCAACTCTTTGTTTACAAGCAAATAAACATAGAAGTAACTAGCAGAGCTGTATAGGACCTAGAGGAATATGTGTCCCACTTGTCCCCTCTCAGAGAATAACTTGTTGGACAATATCCCCAAAGCTGTAGATGCTAGAATGGACATTATTGAACTGGAAGATGCTTACTAGTACCAACCTTCGTAAGAAATACCTGTGAAAGTGGGAGAAAGATCAGTGGAGAAGACAGAGAGGTGGGAGTGCTCAGCCTTGTGTTGATGACCCAATTAATCCTCCACACCATAAACATTTCAAATATTTGATGAATGACTCCCCACACCTTTTGGGCTTGGGCTTTTTTCATCTGTGCAGAGAGATGCTGATTTGATAAAGCTTTATTTTCTTATGTCTCGTGAATAGTTATCATGGGAAAATAGTATAGCTGTCTTTTKCAAGTTGAGATGGGTACAAGCATTTCAAACCCATGACAGCGTTAGGTAGTTCTCAGTGTACCTGGCTACCAGCAATGCCTACTGTATGATGCTTAGTGTTTTCTTCATTATCAGTCTCAGCAAAGAAACTACAGAGCCATAGTTTCTTCTAGTGGTTTGAAGAAACCTCTGGAGGACTCTAGTCCAATCTCTCACAAGGCTGGAAGGGGCAAGATTCGCATTACCCAGGCCGGGTGGAAATTATCCTATCACTAAGCAATTTGGCTTCTGTCTTTACCAGAATGTACCTTTGGAGTTAACGTTGAGAACGCTTTCACGCAAGGAAAGTGATAGAGTGGATAGAACTCCTCTGCATGGACACAGTAGGTCCTTTCCCTGTTTGTATCTGGGAATTATGGTCATGATAAATACACGGCACTTCAACTGTAATGAAGGTGCACTTACTGAGTGAAGTGCCAGTGTCTCCATGTGGTTTCTGCAATTATAAATTCTCCTTAATCCATCCTCTAGCATAGCTTTATGAAGCAAACGCAGTTGTACAAGTGACTCAAAGCCCCGTATCTCTCTTAATCTATGCGCTGTGTGCTTGCTATCAGGCAGGCAGAAAGCTGTATCTTACCGTGCTTTAATTTATCTCCATAATACAAGAGAAGTCAGAAGGGACTTGGCGGCAATAGTTCATTGTTGTTTCTTTAGTTATTTCATGGCATGCCCTACTGCGGATCTCATAAATTCATGAGTGGGGATCACAGGACATGTAGAGGGGGATAAAGTCCCTATAGTGCACATAAAAAATATGCTGTCTTTAGATATTGCTGAACGAGAAAACTTGTGGTTTGAGATACAGTTTAATAAGTAAAGCCGCACATGCACGCAAAGCAAAAGGAGGAATTCATTCACTACTTCCCATCGGCAGGCCAGTGTTCAGCCATCTCCAGGAAAGCAGGGCTCCATCACGCGTAACGGTCACTTGGGAAGACAAAYGCCATAATCCCGAACGTCCCCCCCTTCCTTCTTCTTCCCCCAGCTTTATATGCTGAGCATGACGTCATATGGTATGGAATATCCCTTTGGTCAGTTGGGGTCAGCTGTACTGGCTGTGTCCCCTCCCAACCTCTTGTGCACCCCCAGCCTACTCGTGGGTGGGGTGAGAGGCAGAAAAGGCCTTGGCTCTGTGTAAGCACTGCTCAGCAATACCTAAAACAGCCCTGTATTATCTACACTGTTTTCAGCACAAAGCCAAAACATAGCCCCATATGAGCTACTATGGAAAACAGTCAAAACCAGCACACCCTGCAAGACTTGATGACTGCAGAAGCCCCTTCCTGACGTATATTTGTAATCCAAACCATTTAAAAATCCCATTGAGAAGAGGCTTTGGGTAGGAGGTTTCTTCAAAAAAATACATACGGGAACCGGAATTACTTCTCTGTTTTTTCATTCTGAGCTAAAAATGAGCTTTGTAGAGCATCTCTTCCATTGGGAAGGAGTGTGTTTTATTATATTAGATAATCTCATTTTAATCTGTTAGTTTCATATTTGGATCGAGATATATGAGAGTGAGCCTTTTCATACTAGTTCATACATGAGGGAGCATATGCTCTGATATATTCTGTGTGTAGCACTTAAACTAACCATTGTTCCACATGGACAAATAGGTGGAAATTACCCAGCACTGGAGAGTGGTGCTGTCCAGGCAGTGAGGAGCTACACTGAGATTTGTGAAAGAACAACTCTTTTTCTGCATATCCTGACTTCATCCAACTCCTCAAAGCCTTCAGTCCTGTTTTGTCTTTCATATTTTTCAGTATTTAGTGTGGAGACTCTATCTTCTATGAAGCCACAGTAATAAGCACTTTAAACTCAGCTGGGACCTCTGTGGGCTAATGAACACTGAATTTATTATGAATACTTAGGCCTTTCCTCAGAGGCAGAGATGACCCTGCAGATTTAATCTTGCAGCCTTTAACTGGAAATACTTTTTTGGATCCAAATCCTTGCTGTACACCCAGTCATTCACCTCCTGGCTGGCAGTGATATCCCATGCCACGTTCTTTTCTGGGTTAAGCAGCACTCACTCATGGGGTGCCAGGCCCCAGGACTCAACAGCCCTGTCTCTGCCTAGGTGAGTAGACCAAGAGCAGGGGTACAGAGCACCCCTCTTCTTTACTCTCCTGCCCAAGGAAGTAGCAGAAGCATACATCTTGTCTTCTGCTTAGCTGTGTTTTATAGGATGACTGCTCACCTCTTTCTAGCTGTGTTTTAATTGCCTCTACAACCACATGATAAATGCAAAGCTCAGAGAATCCATTCAGGGAGAAAAACAAAGGACTAGCAACAAAGCTGGCATTTTCTAATGTATTCTTCCTCACAGAGACTTCTGGCAATATACTGGCCTGCATGAACTCATCTTTCAGTGCAGGGAAGATTTGAAAAGATTCAGATCGTACACACCTTATCTGTTATGCAAGTAATAAATATTAATAATAATAAGCAATTACTTCCTAATGTAATTTAGTTTTTAAAGAAGAGCTCAAAGTAACCTTCCTTTTTCCTAAAGTGGCTATGACACAGGCCCCAACGGGGCTGACAGGGATTTAATTGTGGCACTAAGTAATTTATCTGATGTAGAACATTAGGAACTGGAGCGGAGCAGTTTAGCAGAGTGAGTATCACATTGTTTCAAGACCTTTGCTGACATTCAGCTGTTGTGAGAATAATTGTAAAACAGGAAGGTGACTTTTTGCCTTTTAGGTCTAACCTTCACTGTTTTGAGCTCTGGACTTTGTGGGAGAGTTTTACCTTTAAGGTATCCCATAGTTTTAAAAGCACAAAGCTTTTGGATTGTTTTGGTGACACAGGTTGATTTAAATTTGCAAGGAGTTAATGAATCTCTCCTCAGTAACGATGGCAGTACTTCAGAAGATTTCCATATTGCTATATTCTTCATGATCCCCAGGGAATGAACCGTAAGCTGCTTTGTTGCAGAGATGCGACACCTTTAGCATGAATCAGATGGTAATATTTAAAATAATGGCCATGCTAATTCCTTTAAACTCTATCCTATAAAGCAAGGCTCCTGTGGTACCTGCTGGACAGTGATGGAAAATGTCTGATGCGATTGCCCTGTGATGGATTGTTTCTGGTTTCAGCTTCGCAGAATGTGAATGGTGGTCTAACTGTGCAGTTCCAGTTCTGCTAGCTTCATACGATCAAATCCTACGGGTCAGGTCCATGGAGAATGGCCTGGAGGCTACCTCCATAACCTCAAGCAACACATTCAGGGAAACACCACAAATCACTGAAACAAATGCACCAAAGCAGAAACAATGCCAGCTGCAAAAATGTGTGGTAGGGCAGTTTGTTCAACAGCTCATAGATTGCAGTTGGATACAAATGTTGAGGAAAATAGAGACACTCTAATATATGTGTGTGTGTATATATATATATATACACAAAAAAATAATGCCAGTTATTCTAAACAAGCCTCTAACTCAGACCACCCAAGCATTATCCGTGTCCAAGTGTTCTTGCAGAGAGCAGACTTTGATGAGAACGCGCACATAATTGCCTGTTAGAGTGCCTTTGCAGGGTGAGAGCAAAACTGCATCTAGCACAGTTTCCTACCTCTGGTAGGGGCCAGTAGCAAGTTGCCTTTTTTCTGCCTTTTGAAAAGGAGTTAACCGGGTGCTATGTTATATGACATTTGATGCGAGTTTGGGGGAGGATGCGGCCTCCCCCCTGCCTTTGTTTTATACTTTCCTATTCAGCAGAAGTAGCAGAATTGGCCTTTGAACAGTAAAACCTAGGAGACATGATATCTAGTACTAAACTGTACTAACAGTTACTCCTTGATCCCTATCTTGAATTAAATTTGGGGTTTGGCTTATATACTGAGCCAGAAATAAGGAAGCACATGTATGGCCAGTGTATCACATGCCATTCCTTTTAGATGATTAGATGGAGGTATCTGACAGGGCCTTCTGATTTAAGGCCATTGACTTTTTCTTGTTTCTCAACATGGGTGCAACAGAGACTAATCAATTAAGTTTTTATATGAACTGGCTTTACATGTCTTTATTTGAGTGCATTTCTCTATTAAAATGCAATGTATCAACAAGATAAAATGAAACACTTTTTTTTTTTTTTTTTTATAGCAAGCAAAGGTAACCATACAGTCAAATCCTCTTCCCCCCCAACCCCGGGAAGGTTGGGAAAGTCTGTGGTAGAGACTTTAAATACCAGTGCAAACACATTCTGGACGTTTTCCAAATATCTAAAATACAAGATCATCATTAACTGCTCTGAATTTCTTACCTCTCCCAGAAACTAACACACTTTGCCTGTTGAATGTTATATTGACTTGGAAGGAGACACTTGACACAATGGCTTGGTTATAGATTAATAGTCACTGAGTAACTCTAGTTAGGAAAACACTTCTAGCTGCTGCAAGTGATATCTAAAAGAAATAAACCCAGAGCTATCGTCCAGAAGACAAGCCAGTGGAGAAATCCATGGTGTCTATTTTGAGGAAAACAAACTTTGGAGACTAGAGGGAGTGATTTAATAAACTAGAGAAATTGTCAGATTCCTTATCCCATTCTTGGAGAGACAAGAAGACTAAAGCAAAGTCACGGGAACTTAGAATTTCTCTGACAAATTAAACATATGCTTTATTGCTTTGCTGATTGGTGGCCCAAGTCCCAGGAATATAGAGAGGGGGGAAAAAAAAAAAAAAAGAAACAAACAAACAAAAAAGATATTCTGTCCCCATATTCCAGGAGACAAGACTTCAAGTTTCCCTCTTACAACCTACTCAGCCCACACAGTTTTGTTGCATCAGCACTATTTCCAAAGGTAGGAAAGACCATGGTACCAGAACTGTGACCATCTGCGAGGGGACTGAGTGTGATCTGCTGAAACAGCTATTGGAGAGCAGGAGGTCAAAGGCAAAAAGTAGTAATACCAATGCTGAGAAAGGGAAAAATGGATATGTGTTCCCCACTCAGTTGCCAGAAGAGCTCGTCTGGGTGACATGAACAGCAGGTAGAGATGCAGGTCTGGGTTATGCTCATGTCCCACACAACAGAAAGGATTTGCCTATCACATAATTCTCTTCCTGTCTCCTTACGGTTTTTCTCCTCTTTACCTTTGCCTGGTGGCCAGGAAGTAAGAATCCATGGATGATGAAACTAGAAAAAGCAGCAAAGCCTGCTTGGGTTTTGGGTTTTCTTCTTTCCTGTTATTTCCTGGAGACTGGACTTTGCTCTCTATTTCCTGTGCAGCTTGCCTGATGAAATTGGTTTTTTTCCTAGGTGTACATGAAGAGCTGCTACCTCCGTGTGTGTGTGTGTGTGTTGCGGGGGCAGGAATTTATGGGGAGAAAGGGGGTCTGTAATGCTGAAGATATTGTTTCCCTATGGTCCAGGTGCTGGATGAAGAGTGGACAGAGCGTGCCGAGCCAGGATTACTATCTTTTAGGTGCTTTACTTTCACTATGGGCATGTGCTTTTCAGACTTACTCTGTGTCCTCTATTTGCTTTCCTGTACCATTAAGACCTCGCAACAACTTCAGAAATGCCCCCAAAGCCAGGCAAACTCTACCCCCTCTCCCCCCTTTCTTTTTAAATTTAAAACGTGTCTCCTGAACATTGTCTCTTCTGCTGACAGATCAGAATTGGGTCCCTGGTGAAGTATTGTTTGTGTTTGAAGTTTGACAGATTAACTCGTGTCTGCATTTTTCAGTCCTAAGGACAAATTGTACAAACTGTAGAGCAAATAATTCTTTCTGCCTTCATAGCCTTGTAAAAGCTTCTCGATGCCATCACACATTATCCCCCGGACAATGCAAGGATTCTGTTAATGTTTGACATCAGATGTTTTTGTATTCATGCTTACATGACAGAAAGGTGGAAGAGCACCATATAAACTGGACTACCAAAAATTAGGGAGGAAACAGACACGAAGAGTAAATTCTACAACCACATCTTTCATGTAAATATTCAGTCTTTTCTTTAGGGGCATCACAGATCTTAACTGTTTATCAACTTGCTACAAATATAGGCTTTCATTGATAGATGATTACAGTTCAATTTCTGGACTGGCTAAGGCTCTGCTGACCTACACCAGCTGAAAATGTGAACCAGCTGTTACTACTGCCTCTGAATCTTTGCACTCCAAGAGGAAGGATCTCCTCTCTGCTGTATTAGTCTCAGCCCCATCCATATCCTTATCAGCTACTTTGTCTCTTTGGTCTTCCCATGATTCTCCTTTCATTGCTTTGTGGCCCAGTTTGCAGAACTATTTTTGTTAGCAAACAGTCTTCCACTCCCACATTGCAATAGATTAAGAGCTTGTAATTGCTGTTGCTTTAAACTCCTCGTTAAAGAGCTGGTCAAAGCAGGTTTAATCAAGACAGCAGCAGCTGCCTGTCTACAGAAAGGCTCCCAGTGTTGGCAACAAGCAGTGGGAGTTTTTAAGAATACATCCCCGGTACCTGCGGGGCCTAGGGCCTTTCAGGGCAGACTAGGTGCATAAACAAGCCACTGCTCCCCATAGGCCTTCTTGTGGGATCCTGAGGTGGTGTGTTTGTTTTTTTTTTCCATACACTTCACTCTCACCACTGGGATCTCCTTGTGAGTAGAAGCCAGCAGCTTGTCAGCATCACACCATGCGCTCAGTCCAGGCTGCAATACACAGCAGACCTGATTGTGTGCGCTCAAACTCCGCAGACTAGGGACTTGGCCACAAACACGCCTTCAGATTTTTTTTTTGGGGGGGGAGGGGGGAGAGGGCGGCGGCGGCGAACCCAGCCAAAAAAAAATGCAACCAGAAAAAAAACACCCCTCATTCTAAAGATGGAGCTGAGGGATTTTAAAATCTCTTATTTCTCACTTTTGCACTGAGTTCCTCCTTCGCACGGCTGCTTCCTTGCCTCTGCTGCCAGAGCAGGGAGGGACTGTGCAAACTTCCCCAGCAGTCTTGCTAACAGCATTCAACAAATTCCTCCATGGAGAGTCCTTAATAGCAGTCGCCCACAACTCCTCATTGTGCTTGTTCCCTCCTCTCCCAGCTGCTGCCAGCACAGAGCCTGCTGACCCACTTCCTGCGCGAGCCTCTTTCTTCTTGTGTTAATTCCCAATGCCTCACAAAAAGTGGGAAACCAAGCTATCCATAGCATTTGTGCATAGAAGGGAGCACATCCATGTGAACACACAGCGGGAGCCGAGATTGACTGTTGCTGCAACAGAACTATAAATGCAACGTAAACACTGAGGCAGCAGATGATTTGATGCTGAACGAGGCAGGTGGTTCAGTTATAACTGAAATGCAATTCGTTAGTCACAATGGTTGCTGTAGCAAGCTCAAATGCAGAGAGAGGCAGGGGATGGGAGAAAAGGGAGAGCTAGTCTGTTTTCCCAATGATTACTGGCAGGGGGATGCACGCTGGGTGTTCTTCAGCTCCCTCCCTTGCTTGCTCCTTTCCCTGCAAGGACTTTTTGGCAAGTCTTCATAAGACGGAAGAGARGGTCAGTTGCAATCAGGATTTGTAACTTTAATTCTTGCCAGTATCTGCATAGTTATTGCTGTTGAATGTCTGTCTCCAAAGTAACCCTCAGTTTCTGTGTGGCTCAAAATCAAGGTTGCTTGGCCGGCAATACAGTGCCTCAGCCCGAGAGTCCCAGGAATCTTTGTTACTTTCTTTTTGGAAGAGCACAGCAAAGAAATTCAAAAGTCTAAGCTGTAGAAGGAAATATTGTTTTCACACAATATGCAAATAAACTGTGGAATTCCTCACAGCAAGTCCAGAATATGGCAAGATTCAGTAAGGGAGCAGAATCTGCACTTGTCAGAGACAATCCCACATTTGAGGAGGGGTATTTAGTGTCCCGTTTAAAAACATTGTCTAACTTCTAGAAACCATGAACAGACCTGACATGCAGCATCTGTTATCTCACATATGAGGATTCTTGTACTTTTCTTTGAAGCAGAGGACATAGGCTGGGCTGGCTTCAGTGGTTCTTTTGTTTGACACCCCCCTCCCACCTTTCCCCCAAACAAAAGTTTACTATTGCTTCAACTAATGTTATATTTTTGTAGGAAAAAATGCACTGATGGCATGGCCTGAAAGATCAGTGGTGAATACTCTGCACAGCCCTGTGGAAAGCTAATGTTTAGGGATCAATTAAACTGTCACACCAGAAGCACCATCATTTTCAATGCAGTCATGCCTGATTTACCCCAGTATGAGAGAAGAATCCCATTTCTTAGTGGTGGGAAGCTGACACGATCCAAATGTTACAGAAAAAGAACATCTGAGAAACAGACTCTAGGAGTCTGAAGAAAAGCTGCATTCCTTCTATCGCTTTCTCATAAACTCATTGCCATGATTTTAATCACAAAAACATAAATATGGGATGATGTCATTCTTTACCCTCAGATTTCAGTGCTATGCAAGGTCTGTGCTGAGATGTTCATTTCTCCCTCTGAGTTTCTTGGGACAGCCTGTGGCCTGGGAAGTTCTGAACAGGCTAGAGGAAGCAGTTGTAGAGGTACTACCCTAGGCTTTAAAATCTATCATCTGATGGTTTTGGAAAGAGCAAGGCGAGGACACATTGGAAAGCTCTAACAAGGTGATGAGACATGCCCCAAAAGTTCACTTCGGTTTTTGTTATGGTTGATTTTCTTCCACAGTAGCAATGTATGCCAATAATAAACTCGTCAAAGCATTGAAAATAGCTCAGTAACCGAGACTGCCATGAAAGATTTTTGAGGAGAAGGAAGAAATTTGTTTGGAACAGTGGGATCTTAAAATTAAGATTTTGAAATCAGATTTCTGTAACTGGACAACCTTCATCATTAGATGTTGCACATGAAGTCATTTTTCTTCCCTAGCCCTGTTTATTTTTCTCCCTCCCTCTCTCCCTTCCTGAACTCATTTGCTGATGCAGATCTCAAATCAGCACACATCGGAAGCTCTCTTGAAAGATAAAGCGTATTTTCAGTGGCTGAATATGTTCTGGTAAACAGTGAGGCATATCTTAAGCAGGGCAGTAGGGAACATCTCATTCACAAAACTGCTTATGGGAGAAAATGCTCAAGGGCAGAACAAAGAGACTTGAAGCTAATGACAAATGCACATAGACACACAGACATGGTCCAGAAGAATCCTACCTACAGACCCTATCTAGATGGACTTTCAAGCTTCTGTGTTCAGGGATGGGAGAGATGCGGCAATCATCATATGAAAACAGCCAGTATGCTCAGCTTAATGGGCTTTTTTCTGCACTAACTTATTCTTTATTTGGTTTAAACAAATTGAGCTAACCTTTTCATATGCTATGCCTTAGGATGTGCCCATTGGAACAGTAAATCGACAAGGGAGAACTGCTCTCTCCAGACTACGCCCTAATGTTCAGCATTAGAGTTGCAGGTGAACAAAAGTTATGCTACATCTAGGAGCTGGTAGTTTTCAAAGCAGGATGGAGACTTCAGGAAGGCTGGTTGCCTATACAGTGAGTAAGGACTATGTGACCAGATCTATTGCATGTACCTGGAAACCCCAACCATTGTCTCCAAAGGGCTGAGGCAAGAGTCATGGGGATCTGTGAATGCTTACAGCTTTAGCCAGCATTGATGGGGGCCTCATGCTCAGAACTGGTTCTTGGAATGCTTTGGAGTGATTATGGTGTTGCACTCGCAAAAAGAGTCCCAAAATACTAAGAAGAGAAACACAAAAATGACACTCCTATCACCCACTGTAGATTAAAACTACCCCAGGGCTCTCACCCCCCTGGTGTCTGTGATAAGAGGCATGAGCATGACAGCCAAATGAGACACCCTGAGCAGCCTCAAAGCAGGCTGCATAGCCCATGTGTCAGAGCTGCTGCAGGCTGACCATTCCTACTGATGTCGCCAGCAGGGACAAGAGTTCGGCTTGTCTCAAAACAACGTCAAGGAACAAGAAACTATGGCAGTATCTGATCTGCACTTCCTAACTCCTTGGTCACCTCTGGGGGTAGCTGTAATAGGACCTGTAAGCACAGACAATACCAGGTTTGCTCTTTCGGTGGATATGAAACCAGGGCCTGTGGGCCAGAGGTGTCGCACACAATGGTACGATCTCCAGTCTCCACAGGCTGAGGACCTTGGCAAACCTACACCAGGCACCTCCCATGCAGTTTAGATATAGCCCAAAGGAAAAGTTGCCCTCATGAGAGATTTATCAATACTAATTGGCCTCTAATGCTTCCATATAACTTAAAGTAGTCAGGAGAGCTCCCACAATGGGGTTGTACGAGCCGAGGGCAGGTCAGACTGCCTATTGAGAGCATTTTAGAAGTATTGTATGTCTTGATGGACTTACCTCATGCCTCTAGACCTTTACAGTCACTTAGAAAATGGCTTTTCGGGGAGGTAAACCAGGGCTAACTGGCATGATGAATTACATGTGACCCAAGAGGTCCTTTCAAATTCTAGTAATAACACTATCAGATTTCCAGCCCCACTTGTCAGCTTGGTAGAGTCCTGGAATGTAAAGCCCAAGATCTGTGTGGGCCAAGCTCCTCGTCTGGGTTTTTTTCTAGAAGACTGCCTTATCTGCTTATTGCCCTATCTTGAGCTGTGATGGATCCAGTGATGGGGCAATGAGGGCCACACTGCCCAGACTTTTGCTGATTAAAGTCTGTAACTGTGCCATCTTGGCTTCATTCCAGGCCCAACTGAGGGCCTCCTTGAGTCTCCTGGTATTAATCAAATATATTTAAGAGTTCTGCTGGAGGCCATTTCTCTCCTGATAGAGACCTCCATCACCTGAACTCATCTTGAGTTTTGCTGCAATGAACCAATTTGCATTTCCACTTTTCTTACACTTTCAAGGTAACATGCATTTTCACTAACCAGAGCAGCCTCACTGCAGAGCCTTAAGGGGTTAAGGGACATTCACAAGGAACTAACTCTTAAAGGCTGATCATTGGGTAAAAACAATGGCTTCAAGAAACATCAAGAGAAGTAGGCAACATTTACTACAGCAATGATTCTGGCTCTCTGCTAGTCAAAACCTTTCTCATTCAGCAACATACAGATCAAACACTTGGCGAATTTCTGGCTAAAATGCTGTTAGCTTCTCTGGAAGAAACTGTCTTGGCTGCAAGTATTGTTTAGATTATGAACACGGTCTGACTTTGAAGCAGTCTACAGTCTTCCTGGTTTGGAAGGATGGGGATCTAAATATTCTCTAATTAACCTATTAGTTTTAATTAGATACCACAGCCACTTATTTTCTAATCTGGAAAATGAGCATTCCAGATGCAAAGGAGAGGATTTCTTTCTTCCTTCCTTTAAACATTTCACTAAGCAGAAAAAAAAATTAAAAGCCTTGTCAACACAGAAGAAACACAGAAAAAAGTGACACTTGATGACAGATTAAGGAAAATGGGGAAGATTAACAAAGCTTGATAGGCAGGCAATTAAAATAGAAGAAGTGAAGGATCGTTAGTATTCATTACTAGAAAACACAGGCAGGGAGGACTGTGCAGCTGTTGGAAATCCCCAGTATCTGACTGCAGAGAAGTCATTCCAAAAAATAACTTGCTCTTTTTGCTGGTAAAGTTTCCACTGGCAGTTAAATGGATTAGCTGCTTTTTGTTGCCTCTTCACCCTTCAAGTCTTATCTGGACTAAAGACTGTTTGAAAGGCCTTTGAAATGTGGCACTACTAGGTTCTTGTCAAGGAAGCTCTTGCTTTCAGGAAGGTGAAATGGCTAATAACACCCAGCAGTAGTGACATGTCCTGATTAAATTGAAGTCCAGTGAGGAACAAGCTGCAGTCGAGATCCCAGACAGCAGGTTTTAGAACAGTCAGAAAAGCAAGCAACCAGTAGGTAAACATGGGACTTACGTCTCCCATTGTGCCAGTTTCTCTCTGTTTTCTCTAATGAGAAGTTATTACAAAAGAGGAAAGAAAAAGAAGGAATATACAAGATGATAAGGGTGAAGTCTGCACTTGCGCAATTATTTCAGGCTTAAAGGAAGACAAGCTTACTGCAGTCTGCAAACGAAATTTGTGAGAGGGGGAAACCAGGACTGGATTGGAAGGTCATCTCTGCAGCAGGATTGCTCTAAAGCAATTGAAGACACCAGAGAAGAGTCAGGTTGTTGCAGGCAGGGACAAGATCCTACACTCAAACAGATCCCAGGAGCACAACACACTAGTGGTAACCCACTTCATTGTAGCATGGGAAAGAACAATAATTTCCATCACTAAAGTGCAGAAATGCTGGCACATAATCCAAAGCTAGAGTGAAAACAAGACACCTTGCACATGGGCCTCAGGTGCCTAGAAAACCTTTCAGTATGTCTTGAAAGCAGAGCAACGTTGTTTTCATGCAACATCCCCCAAGGTACCGTAAGACAGAAGAAGATTCAGAAAGTTTGAATTGCTTCTTTCTGAGGGAGGAAACCATATCTGATCCATTCGTCAAGGACAACTGAAGTACATTAATTGATCCTTTGGGCTTTTTTTTTTTTTTTTTTTTTTTTTTTTTTTTTTTTTTTNTTTTTTTTTTTTTTTTGAGACAGTAACCAAAATGAATTCCTGTAGATTCCTGAAAGTCTCTGGATGAGGAAAGAGGGATTTTTAATTTTTTTTTTTTCTGGAATAGTCATGGGTATGAAGAGAACAGGAGTTTCCACCAAGCATCATCTTTATCCCTAGGACACTAACACCAGTCTTCCTGGCACCCATTTGACTTAAGCAAACTTGTTAATCAAAAAACAAGCTGATAATCACATACAGTACAGAGTGCTAAACACACAGATATGAATGTGGGATAGAAAACGAGCCAGAAAGCAGTGGGAAGTCTCTCCTGCTAGAGGATAACTTGGAGCCCTGAACAAACAGCAAGAACCACAAACAAGCTTAAGGAATTGCACTGGCTGTATCTGACCAGATCCTCTGCAGGCATAGATTAGCTTGGCTCCCTGAACACCAGTGTTCAGCTGTGGTGTTACACCTGCTGTGAATTACACCTGATCTGCTTCACTGACTGTGCTAAGAGCTTCTTTTCTAGTTCCTTTTGCTAAAAGAGAAACAAAGATATTTTCTTCAGGATAGGTTTCCTTCAAGAAGAGTGAGCTGGAGCATGTCTCAAGGAGGAGGGTGTAGGTGGGGCTGTGGATGGCAGCTCTGGGCTCTGCAAGAGAGCCCATCTCTCTTCAAATTATTCCCATGCCTTGTGGCTGTGCATGTTTCTTCTGTATCAATGACTTGTTAAACCTCTGGTTCTGAAAATACCTTGTCTAATGCTTTCTGTGTTACTCCAGTGACAGCCATTGTGGATGAGCACAAAGTTAAGCCCTGGGTGGACTAACTGAGCAGTTTTGCTCACACCAGTGCTGCCAAACTCCTTCCTGSTAAGTGAGGCTCTTGCTTCAGACTTTCCCTAGTTTTTCACCATTTGTGGCCTCATGACTCTGCTGCGGAGAGAGAGCACAAATCCTTCCTTGTGCCATGGGGAAAAAAAACATTGCAGGAACTGCCCACTTGCCCCTCACTTCCAGTCTTCAAAGCCAGGACCTTTCTGACCATGCTGTCAGTCCCAGCCTAACCCCCACATACCTGAGCTTTTCCCTCTCTTTAATTCTGGAGTCTTTCAGCCCAAGCATTGATTTGCCTCCGGGTAGCTTTAGGCTCATCACTTTCATGTTTCATAATCTGTGATCTGACAGATTAGGGGGATTATTTAGGGCTAGAGCCCAAATGAATGTTACTGACAGGCAGAAAAAAGATGAAAACTACCCCTGGCTTTTCATCTTCCTGTTGTAAACACAAACTTCGCACTAGAATGTGTCTTGTACAGCATTTGAACGGAAACACAGCCAGAGCTTGTTGGACCAACTCTTGGAGCTGATAGTACAAAGCTAAGATCAAAACATATGTGCGCAGGGGGGCCTGTGCGCACACTGTGTGTGTGTATATATATATATCAACAGACAGACGGAACTTTCTAGGCACACGCTGTGCTATATGGCTCTGGGCACAGCCCAATTCAGTGGCTACAGCTTTCATTCCCTTTCTGTTCTTCCACTGAACTGAATCAGCTTTTCCCTGTCAGTAATGGGTCCAAGCTGAAAACAGGAGCTGAAGACCATTTGTGCTGGCTCAGCCAGGGATAAAGCCCTGCTGGCTAAGGGTAGCTCTACAAGACTCTACTGCATACAAAGGGCAGTAGTTTCCACTCAGACCAGGCCAGAAAGGCCCTTGTTTGCAGAAAGAATTTTGCTTTGTGCTCATCTCATCTGGCTAGCCTAGGGGAGGATGGATGAACTGCCACAAAGGATGAAAGAACCTCTAAGTTCCTTGTAAACCCTATAGTTTGCCAGTCACTTCCCTGACACAAGTACAGTAAGAATCACTAAACATTTTGCCAGGCCAGCAGCAGCACAGGTGCCAGGCAAACCAGCTGTTTTGCTTTCTATCCTGGAGGGGTTAGAGGACTTCACACTGTGCAGTCTGTTACCCTGTCAGTAGCTGCTCAGAGTCTCTCCTGATCTGGTCCTGCTGCATCTGCTGTGTTTTTATCAGGGTTCTGGGGCTCTGACATAGCTGCTATGGAGAGATGCAAACTCAGATGGGTGTTAGGAAAGGACATCATCAGCATGTAGCTGCAAGGAAAGATTTGTTGCTCAAGAATCTTCTTTCCTATACTTTGGAATCTTTTAAAGGGCTCCTTTTCCTGAAACCCTAATGAGCTTGACAGTCTTCTGGTTTGTGCCCGAGCAGGAGTGTGTGCTGGTACCCGAGTCACGTTTTCTCTCTTTAGAGCTGGTTAGGCTTGTYTTTAAGGTTCAATAACATTTGTTCTTTTCCCCAAGTGAACACAAAGACAGCTATTCCAGTAGATCCAGTTTACATCAGTTCAGCAATCACCTTTGGTCTTTGTTTCACCCGAAGTGTTCATGTAACAGATGAACAAGCAAGTGTAAGTAGAGCTTCCCTAGCCTATCCTGTCCTGCAGACATCTCTGGCATTCCTAAGTTGGGTTTGGACCCTTTACGTAGCACCCATCTCTAAAACAGGGCTGTAAGTAGGATCCTGCTTTTTTAAGAAAAAAGCTGTTCATGCCCTGAACTTTGCCATGTAGCCTCTGTCCCAATGTTCAGTCCTCAGTGGACCCTTGTTCAAGCCTGAGCTGCCAGTTGTATAAGAAGAGCCAGCCAGTCTCCTCCCCATACAGCAACTCACTGCGGACTCCGGCAGAGTCCCACCAACTTCATGACTGCCAGCATGCGTGGGGCAAGAAATCTCTTGACTGGAAAGAGAAGCCTGGAGAGCCATGTGCAGTTCTATATTCCCAAATCTTCCCCTGTGCTTCCCATTGCAAAGATCCAGTCAAATCAGGCAGAAGAGTCATTCCCTGCCGCCTGCTAGTGCTCAAACAATGCAGCATTTGGTTTTGTTTTGGTGGGTAAGCCCTTTCATCATGAGAAAGGAAGGGGGAAAAGCTTGCTTTGCAGAGGGAGGTACACGCTGTACTTGGCTGGATACTTTATTAGGAATGAGCTGAGCTGGTAAATGTCTGCTTTCTATTCTTTATTTCATTCCAGTTTGTTGGAGACCTCCAGACATGCTCCACTTACAGACTGTGCCTGCAGAATGGGCTAAATTAGAGGGCTGCTTCAGGGAGATTTTAAGGTATTTTTGGCCAGGGTGAACTACTGTAGCTCATACACAGAATTTGAGCTTTAAATAACCTGAAGGTGCACAAGTCCACGGGACCTGATGAGATCCATCCCGGGATGAAGTTGCTGAGCCACTATCCATCGTATTTGAGAAGTCGTGGCAGTCCGGTGAAGTTCCCGCTGACTGGAAAAGGGAAAACATAACCCCCATTTTTAAAAAGGGAAAAAAGGAAGACCCGGGGAACTACAGGCCAGTCAGTCTCACCTCTGTGCCTGGGAAGATCATGGAACAGATCCTCCTGGAAGCTATGCTAAGGCACATGGAGGACAGGGAGCTGATTCAAGACAGCCAGCATGGCTTCACCAAGGGCAAGTCCTGCCTGACCAACCTAGTGGCCTTCTATGATGGAGTGACTACATCAGTGGACATGGGAAGGGCTACAGATGTCRTCTATCTGGACCTCTGYAAGGCCTTTGACACGGTCCCCCACAACATCCTTCTCTCTAAACTGGAGAGGTATGGATTTGACGGATGGACTGTCCGGTGGGTGAGGAACTGGTTGGATGGTCGYATCCAGAGGGTAGTGGTCAACGGCTCAATGTCCAGATGGAGATCGGTGAYGAGTGGCGTCCCGCAGGGGTCCGTACTGGGACCAGTACCGTTCAATACCTTCATCAATGACATAGACGGTGGGATCGAGTGCACCCTCAGCAAGTCTGCAGATGACACCAAGCTGAGTGGTGCGGTCGACACGCCTGAGGGACGGGATGCCATCCAGAAGRACTTGGACAAGCTCGAGAAGTGGGCCAGTGTGAACCTCATGAGGTTCAACAAGGCCAAGTGCAAGGTCCTGCACCGGGGTCGGGGCAACCCCCTGTATCAATACAGGCTGGGGAATGAAGGGATTGAGAGCAGCCCTGCCGAGAAGGACTTGGGGGCATTGGTGGATGAAAAGCTGGACATGAGCCGACAATGTGCGCTCCCAGCCCAGAAGGCCAACCGTATCCTGGGCTGCATCCAAAGAAGCGTGGCCGGCAGGTCGAGGGAGGTGATTGGGCCTGTCTACTCTGCTCTGGTGAGACCCCACCTGCAGTACTGCGTCCAGCTCTGGAACTCTCAGCACAAGAAAGACATGGACCTGTTGGAGCGGGTCCAGAGCAGGGCCACGAAAATGATCAGGGGGATGGAACGCCTCTCCTATGAAGAAAGGCTGAGGGAGTTGGGGTTGTTCAGCCTGGAGAAGAGAAGGCTTCAGGGAGACCTTATTGCATCCTTTCAGTACTTAAAGGGGGCTTRTAAGAAAGATGGCAGCAAACTTTTTAGCAGGGCCTGTTGCGACAGGACAAGGGGGAATGGCTTTAAACTAAAAGAGGGCAGATTCAGACTAGATAGAAGGGAGAAATYTTTTACGATGAGGGTGGTGAAACACTGGCACAGGTTGCCCAGAGAGGTGGTAGATGCCCCATCCCTGGAAACGTTCAAGGTCAGGTTGGACGGGGCTCTGAGCAACCTGATCTGGTTGAAGATGTCCCTGCTCATTGCAGGGGGTTGGACTAGATGACCTTTAAAGGTCCCTTCCAACCCAAACTATTCTATGATTCTAAATATGGAAAAAGACAACAACCTAGCTTCAAGTGAGGCTGATAAACCTCCATGATTTGTTCCATGGCCCACTGAATCTTCAAAGAAGCATGACTACATGGCAGCTGCATGTATCTGTGAACTATGCACTTTATAGGTTCATGGAAGAAACATTTATCAACTTATTTTCTAATTGTGTTAGAGTTTTGAAAGCAGAAACAAGGCTCAGTCTAACCATTTCTTTAGGGATACTTCTCTTCTTATGTGTGCCTAGTACCCTAGGGAGCCAGTGTCTGTCTTGCAGCCTACAGACACACAATAATAATAAGAAATAGATCCTATGAAAGGTATAATCAAAGTGATTCAGTCTGAAACAAGAGGCAGGACTTCACACAACACTTTTGGATACTTCCTAATCAATAGCATCAAAGACCAGCTCTCCTAGCAATACATAAAGAAGGAGCTCATGTTTGAAACAAAAGACCAGGAATCAAAACCAGCACACATTATTTCTAGCACAATATTTCTGCAAACTCACAGACCTTTGGGTACAGCAGTTATCTCTATCTACAAGGAACAAAATATGTGCTCCACAAGGCTGTTGGGAACCTTTATAGATGCTTATGAATTTTAAGCATGTGATGAAAGGCTCTAGAAGAGAGTTTAAGTACCACAAAGTGGACACAAAGCATATGCGTTATTTTTGCTTACCATTGATGCTACTCTTCCACTGGTTCACCTCTCTTCTTTTCCAGGAATGCTCTTTGAAGCAGAGGTGAATGGGACTAAGGCTCACCTTTTATATAAGCATTTCCAGCTTGTCTGTTCAGGAAGGTTATAACAAAGGGCAGGGCATAAGCACAGCTTTTCCAGGTTAGGGTTTTTTTTTTTGTTTTTTTGGTTTTTTTTTTTTGGCTTCTAACATTTTAGAAGTCGTGTGAGAATGTAAGTGTAACCCAGCTGCAGCCCGCCAGCAGCTGAGTAACCTTGCAGTGGCCTTGCGATTAGCTGCCTTTGCTTCAGATCCAGGTGGCTTCAGGTGACTCATGCTTCTAATTAATGCCCTTGCCTGTCTAAATGAAGGAGTGCTTTGAAGCTGAAGCCAAACAAATTGGTCCCTAGAGAAGAGAATGATGTGTGGCAATGCTAGTTGCATCATCCAAACAGCATCATCCAAACAGTTAGGCCACTCCACTTCCTGCAGCATGGGCTTTTGTGAAAGGAAACTGAAAATGAAGGGAGCCCCTGGGGACCAGGGACATAATACACCTGTGGTGTGCATCATTAAAGCACTACCACTGTGCTGCCGGAGAGGCTTGCCAGGGCTTTTCTCTATGTATTTTGTGATTTAAAACCTCTTCCATTTCAAATCAGGTCAGGCTAAAATGATATTGAATACACTGCAGTGTAGTGTTCAGGCAAGAGGGAAATGTGTTTGCATCACTGAAAACATTTTAAAATTGCAAAGCTGCCAAAAAGGTTCTTTAAATACTTGAAGGCCAGTATTAAAGCAAATATGCTTCCCCCCGCTGACTTTGGTGCCTGGTTGTCAGACAGCTGTGGACAAGATCAGTTGCCCAAGGTTAGAGGCTCACTGGCATCTGTGCTGATATGCACAGTCAGTACAAACCTGTCTGGTATTTCCTAGCCCCAGACCACATGTGTGTTGCTTCATTTCTGAGGTGAAGAGAAAATGCTATAATTATTTTATTTGTTTGCAGCGGTATTAGTCATTTAGCATGTCACTTCACAGCAGGCTATCGTTACTTTTTTCCCCCCAGGTTTATCAGAAGGCTGGTGTCTGGCTAAGGTCTGGAGCTCGGCTTTAGGAGAGCAGTGTTCTTTTTGTGTGTCCGTCACAATTTTTCCATATGAGTCAGAGCAAGTTATTTTGTGTGTCTGCACCCCAGTTTCTTATCAGTAAAATGGGGATAATTACTTTCCCTCTGTCCAGTTTGACTGAAAACACTTGAGAACAAGATCATCCTTGAATGTGCATGTCCTTGAACAGGGCTCAATGCAGCAGGGTTCAACAGAATCATCTGAATCCCAGCTGAATCAAGATGTATCACAAGTAACATGCTAACACTAAGGAATTTTCCCTTGGAAACTGGTGGGAATATTTGGCAGGAGGCAACGACAAGCTATCCCTCTACACTGCTATCTCCTGTGCTCTGTCACCTTTGAATGGATTATCCCCCAGTACATGATCTGCCTTATTTTGCTCATGTCCCTTGCCTCAGTGGATTGTGTATCAGCTGTGCAGCTGGGTGAACTTTCTTTTAACGTTCACCTGATTAAGGTCTGACTAACAGCTTTTCTCTCCCAGCTAGGCCTGTCTGGACGAGAGGAAACGGCCTCAAGTTGTGCCAGGGGAGGTTTAGATGGGACCTCAGGAAAAATTTCTTTACTGAAAGAGTGGTTAAACATTGGAACAGGCTGCCCAGGGAAGTGGTGGAGTCACCATCCCTGGAAGTATTTAAAAGACGTGTAGATGAGGCGCTTAGGGACATGGTTTAGTGGGCATGGTGGTGTTGTGTTGACGGTTGGACTCGATGATCTTAGAGGTCTTTTCCAACCTTAATGATTCTATGATTCTATGAGTTGCTTTTTTTCATCAGAATCATTTCATTCCAGGAACCTTTGCTGGAGACACTGAGAATAACCCATTATTATACTTTGTGGAGGTCATTGCTTTGTATTCTCTACCTCTTTGTCATCTCTTGCTGGTACTCTTTAAAAGACTCCCTGTAACAGAACCCGTTTCCGATCCAAAGGCTTCTATCTACTCAGGGTTCTTGAAACATGTTTCCTAAGGATTTTTTCTCTATTTTTCTTAAGGAACATCTGAAGGAGGACAGTCTTACCTGGACTGCCTTCTTGTAATGGTAGCTGGCTGTTAGGACTCTAGCTTCTAATCCTGTTAATTATGAGATGGATGTGCTTTTTTTGAAGATGAGAAAAAAGGGGGAATATTGTTCTGCAATAACAGACCCAGCAGAATTTGCACGGCTGAAAAGGACGAAGCAAAATTTCTATGCTGATGAAATGGAAAATCAAGAACCTCTGTGGCCTAAAGGTTTGCAGATTTTAAGGACCAATTCTTTTATTGCTTACTCCAGCTAAACTCTGCTGACCTCAATATAGTATTCTTCTACACTGGACTCAACTGAGAAAGAGGAGAATCAGTTCTGGCAAAACAATAGACTGTGAAGATCAAATGGAATTTCCCACTGAAAATACATCTCTTGTGAAAGGTGTCCAGTCATAACCAGGTGTTCAAAAGCAACACAGTCTGTTTGATTTAAAAAAAAAAAAAAATCTTGGTTAGGAAGAAATGTCAGATTTCATTTCATAGAAACAAGGCCGAAGTATGGGGATTGTGCCTGCAGCCTTAGCTGTGCAGCTTCCCTTAGCACAGATGGAAGATGAATGGCAGAGACCCAGGACATGGAGCCACGTCTAGATTCCCTCTGCTTTTACGTCGCTACAAGGCAAAACTGCACTTACTGAAAACCCTGCAACCATTACATGGCTTCAGTTGCTAAAACTACCATTACACTTGCAAAATTATTGGCAGCTACAGGACAGGACAAAAACAGTTTTCTTGGAGCTGGAAGCAAGGGAGATGGGGAGAAAGGAGCACAGCTGTGACAGAGAATCTCAGAGCATGTGTTGAGGCCAAAACAAGATGAGGAGCTAAACAGAAGCTCTTAAAAAAATACCAGGGTCCCCTGTGAACAAGCTTTTCCTGTCTCTGCATAGGATCCACATGCAGGAATCTGAGTGTGCCACGGTCCCTAGAACAGGATCAGCATTCTTCACAGCCACTACTGTGTTGCTAGTTACGTTTAATAAATGCATGCTGTGGAAATCACACTTAATTTATGCCCAAATTAAGCCACGTAGTTTCTATTATCTTCCTCAGCCACTTCATGTAGAAAGAAAAAGCTTATCGATAGTAAATAAATGAGATCAGCTTGCTTGCAGACTCACTCCCTAAGCTAAGCATGGGGGCTTTTCAGGTAATTCCTTAGAAAAGGTTACGGTGTTTGAAGTTGGGTAACTGGAGATTTTATTTCTGTGAGGAGTAGTAACTGCCTTACCTCATGGTATCAAATATCTTCTCTATATGCATAGAAGTCCTGTATGCAGCTGTGCTAAGATGTTCCTTGAGGTTTCAATCTGCAGTACTTTCAGTCTTTCCGTTGATTAGTTATGGACTTTGCCATATGATAAGACCATATGCTTTCCTTTGCAGGAAACACATATCTGGATTATTATTTTTTTTCATTTTCATCCCAATGTCTTATTGCTAAAAAGACCAAATTTCTTCACTTGACTGTAGAAGGTAATGAATTTCAAGGAGGAAAAACTGGAAACGTTATGTTTTTTTGATGCAGAAGCTGTGTTTTCCAAAACGTCTTTTCTACTCTTTCTGAAGAGGTGTATCCATGTTCATGTACAGTTTCTTTCTTAGATTTGTGGAGCAAAGCACTGAACCCATCATTCAGCCATGGTGTTCTCTATCAGACTGTGTAAATTATATACAAAGTTACAGAGGTGTGTGAGCATTTATAACTACAATATTCTGGAAGTGGCAGAGCACTGCAGCCAGGCTGGCCAAACAAATCAGTCAGATGACATTCAGAGGTGTCTAAAGGAAAAACACAGACCCGTTCCTAAAAATTTCCTAGTTAAAATTTACTTTGAATTAAGGACAAACACACACAAAAAAATAAAGACACTCTTCCCAGAGGTTTCTCTGCCTTGTTTTTTTTTCCATCCAAGGTACCAAATCCACTCCTCACTCCCAACAAATAATCAGTTATTCTGAAACCCCCATCCAAAACATCCCCCTGTATCATACAGAACTGACAGGTTCAGAGGGGAAGAAGGTCTGTTTTAGTATGGTGACAACTTCTATTGCTTAATAAATTATGGAGCTTTTGTTCTGTACAACTAGCGTCAGAAAACCAGTGGAGGTTATACTGGAAAAGAAATGTTTTATTTGCAGAGTCAACAGTTCAGCACACAGTACATTTTTACAACTCTTTCAGGTACCCTCATGCCTTATATAATGATGCATCAACCTGAAGTTTGTTGGAAGAAGGAGCCTCGGCCTAGGCTGGGGTTGGGGTGCCTAGGAGAGACCTGCATTTGTAAAGCACTCTAAAGACCTATGGAAAAAATTGTTTATACCTAATTCGGGAGGGATCTGAAGGAACATGGTCTGGATCTGGCTTGGAAAAAATCAGCAGCTGGGAAGCCGTATTTTACATGTGATCAACCTTAGGTAACAGAATAACTCCTTGATGCACTGTGTATATATGTACAACTTAGCTTACATAACAGGCAGCTGGAATTTTCATTGGGAATCAAATTACCGTTAAGGATTTTGATGTTGTCATTGCTGTAGCACGTGGCAAATAGTTTATAGAGCACTGTTCAGGGAAAGTGAACAAGGTGAAACCCCTGAATTGGTGGCAAGCTGGCATTTTCCATTCCTTTTTAAAAGATAAGAGGAAAAAAATGGTCTATTATGATCAGAAGTCATAATGATACTTTCCCTGAAGGCAATAATAAATTTTGAGATTAAATGGAAGCCCCTCCCCCAACCCTTTTTCTTCCATGGTTTTAGGAAATCACAAGAAAAACATAAATTTTTTGTATGGTTTTGTCAGCAACAGGAGTTTTTAGGACAGGACTGAAGCTTTGATTTCATAATGGAGATCATATTTTAAATCAGCTAGGGCTTTTTTCTTGACACGATGCTTTTAAAGTCACCTCTTAGGATCATCTGTTTTGTTTCATTTCCGCAGTAATGATGCCACTTCAATTAAAAGTGACTACTCAGAGATTCCTTTAGCAGGGCAGCTATTCCAAACACTGCACCAATTCCATCTGATTAGTGATATAATGATTAAGGCAAATGAATTGATTCCTTTCACAGAGCTTGCTGGGTTTTGCTACAACTGCCTGTGCAAATGCTTCTGTTTCTACAGCATGGGGCTGTCTTCAGCAATGCAAATTACTGATTAAAATGGTCACTTCTCCCACAACAGATGCATTTTTCACCTGAATACAGCTCAAAAATTTAGTAATTTATGCCTCATAATGTTTGTGTTACTTCGTGCACTGGAAGGCTTGAAAAACATGGAAAGCAGAGTCCCGTCATACCACGGAGAGAGCTTGATTTTGACTGAATGGTAGGCTTGGGGTTAGCTGCTTTGTGTTGATAGAGAAAGAGTTCAGAAAAAGATAGGAAATTCTGTAACAGCTGCTGGCAGTGAAATCCTGAACACAGTTGTTTCTCTCCTGTCCTGAAACAAGAGGCCTGGTTACTTTGACAGATTTGTACTGTGCTCTGTTTACACACCGTTCACAGTCCCACAAATGCTCAGTAAGACGCAGTTCCTCATTCCCACTCATTCCTCGCCCAGTAGAGCCTCCTTCGTGATCCATTTCTGCAAGCTTTCCCTGTGCAGAGCTCCTATTTGACATTTGGAAATGCTGCCCTGTAGTCCTGGACCTGGAAGGACCGTGCATCTAATTCTCACTGAGGAAGGAGCGCAAGGGCACCCGCTGTTTTCATTGCAGTGAAATGAAGACATTGTCCTTTCTATTTACTCACCATTTTCTATCTTTACAAAGGCTCTGTTCTGTTACTTGATGGGGAGAGATGCATTTTCCTTGGCACGGTCAAAGCAAAAATGAGCCCAAACTGCCACCTGTGACTCTTATGATTTGGAAATATTTGGAATCTCGAGACAAGCTGCACAGATCTTGAGTGGATCTTGTTCAGATGCTGCCCACCACCTACCTGGATTTCCCTCACACTGAGCTCCGCTCCAAGCCCTCTTACTCGTGTCACAGGTGCCTTGTATCTCGCAGTGCACAGGGAGACCATTCACATTCACTTTCCCTAATTAATAAGATGATAAACAGTCACTGCTTTTTTCATCCTTACCTTGAAATACAGTTTTTGGCTTAGACTCTCAGCATATCATCTCTGTGCCAAGGACTATCTGTATGTTGTTAGTAGGCCCATCACTTAAAAATCTTTGTCCCCAGTGAATCGTGTACTTGACAGAAACTGTGTTCTCCAAAGGCTGTTCTCATGAAATGAATGGGTTATGTTGATTCTTGCAAACCACAGTTTATTTTCTCCCAGCTGGTCTTAGCAGTTGAACAGCACCAGGTGACAATTTTTACTATTCCTTGAGACTTTAGAAAAGCTATGAACTAATGGCAGCACTTTGGTGCTAGGCACTGGTGACATCTCTCTTGTCCTTCATGGAATGACTTACTAGTGTTTTCTTTTTTTCCCCATCTATAGTTCTAGATGAGCTAGAGCTTTTTGTATCTGTCATGGACCAACATGGTTCAAGATATTTTCAGAGTACTGTTGACGTAAATAACCTAGATGATCTTGTCTGACTGCACTATTACTGGGAAACAAATTCTCCATGATTGTTTTGTGTAATACAAAGCATCAAACTGGTTAATTCCCATCCTTGACAAATGTGAAGGTAGCTGAAAGTTAGTTAAGGCCAACTTAACTTTCCAAGTTACTGGAAATAATCAGACACCTTCAAATCTCTTATCCTCCCCAGTGCGATGTAAGCAACTGTACCAGTCACAAAAATGCCACCCTGGTGATAGAAAAGCTTTCAGTTCTCACTCCTCCCAATTCCTCATCTCTAATCCAAGACGTTAAGAAAGCTACGGAAACCTTCCCTTCCCAGCTTTTCCAGAATGTCTTATACTTTCTAAAATCCTTTTATTAATCTGAAGCCTCAGATAATGAAATGCATTATTAAACATTATTAAATGTATTAATCATCTGCATTTATTGAACTATGGTAGTAGACAATATAGATGTTTTTAGCAGCTCCAGTATATTTAAGAAGATTCTCTAGGTGGAGGTTTAGGTTCTTGGGACATACAATGCTGCAGATGACTCTAGATGCGCTTGGTCAAAGAAACATACGGCTCCCATTTAAAATGATGGTGCTACACTTATTTGCACTCTCTGACTGCCTGGTTGTCAAGTCCACCGCAAGTGCAGTGGGATCCAGACAGGCAGCAGGAGATTAGTTGGAGTCTGGTGAGCCCTGAAAATATTCCAAAGTGCCACTAACCAGTGTTGCCAATGTGAATGACATGACATGACATCTCATGCCAGCCAGCCAGCAGCTGGTTATGTCGGTGATATGTTAATGCTGACTGGTATTTGGGGAGGGAAGGAGCCTCAGCTGTTCTTGTGTTGGAATGCAGGGCTGAAGGATGTTTGAGGGATTGATCATGAGCAATATTCTGCAGCAAGACCACTTGTTCATGTAAAGACACCTGATGTCTCTGTCACAAGAGAATGCTGGCTGGAAGAAGAGAGAGACACAGACTGGGAGCTGGAAAAAGAAAGATGGGGGAAAGTTGCAGCGATGGAAACAAGGAGATGGCATTTGAGCGTAGGATCACGCTGAATTTGCCCCCAAGGGTGGCAATGCTGAAGATTCTTGCCTATGTGGGTCACATCGGTGTGTGAGATTTGGATGTGTGTCCTTTCTGAAAATTAAAGGCTGATGCTGATTAGCCATGAGAACAATCTGGACTATGTTCAGGTTACTGAATACTCCATATTTGCAAGTGTGAAAGTTTAATGAATAGAGAGAGAAGGTGCACAACTTCCATTTTGTTCAGTGTTTACTGCCTTCCCCTACAATTGCTGTCAGGGCTCATTTGATAAGGAAGAGAACCACCAGCAGCTATAAAAGTTGTGAAAGCTTGGACTTCTTCCTTCTGCCACCCCCTCCCACTTGCCAAAACCCACTGCTTTTAGCTTTCTTAAAGAATGTTGCTATTTTCCTTATCTTTTTGCCTCCTGCTAAGATCCACATGGCTGTCTTTCTGGATTATCACCAGGACATGCAATCCAAACCCTTCCTGCTCCACAGATGGAGAGGGAAACCTACAGCCAGAAGAGATGTAAGGATGGCTTAGCTTCCCACAATTGCTGGTGCTTTTTGCACTAAGTTTGCAGAGTTGATGCCTTCGCTGCTGTATGTTCAGCATATTAATTCAGTTCATATTCCCTGGGCCTAGTGGAGAACTCTCTGACAAGGTAACCTATGCTTTTGTCCCTTTGATAAATGGTGTACCATTTTTAGAGTATCTTCTTGATACCTCTTTCATGGCCCAAAGCAACCAACACATATCTTTTTAATATCTAGGGTGAACTCCTCTCAGGATTGAACATCCCCAATCATAACATTTTCTTGTTCATCAGTTTCAGTTTTTGCTCCATGTGGAAATGACATCCTAATATTTGCACCTATGCCTTGCTGTCTCTGCTGCTAAGTTCCTTATTCATATTGGTCACTTTATCACAAATGACAACTCTGTGGATGAAGTGAAGCAATCAGTCAGTGCTGGACAAAGGTTGCATGAGCTTTGTGCCCTGTGGTTTGCAGCTCATGGTTTGCATGTTAGGATAGCCAAGTAGATTTTCAGTTTTAGCTTCTTTGGAGAGTATCTGGGTCTGGAACAACTTTCATTAGTTTCTGTATAATTCTGATTCAGTGGATGATGTTTTCCACACATACTGGACAGCTGTATTACAAATAGACCAGTGAACTCTCCTTTAATCTACAAGAGAATGTGCATGGGCATCTTGGTGTCTGGGGTAGCAGCCGATTTTTCTACTATTTTCAAAAGTAACTGGAATCTTGTAAAATGCCCTCTTCCCTTTAGCTCTTTCCTTTGTGAATGTTATACTGGGAAGGAGAATTTTTAATGGCATGTATGAGTTCTAAATCCCTGTGTTTAAATAGCACCCTGCTTAATACTTCTGGTTTCCTGTTCAAAAGTGAGAGGGTACTGCCCCTTATACAGTAAACACAGAGGACAAAGTAGAATTTAGGTTATCTGAATATGGCCTCAAGGACATCCCAAGTGTGGGATCTTGATAGTACTCTGTACATCCTCTACACCTAAGTGTTTTTAAACCACTAAGCTTCTGTCATGACCACCTGTTCTTCCCTTTCCTGAGCTCAGCTTTACAGAAGGGCTTTGGGAAGAATGCATTTTGAATCACTTGGCCATTTGCTTCTGCTAGTATGACTTGCTAGCTCAGTGAAACCCAGGAGCCACTCACATACAGCAAAACTCCTCTTTATCCTGAGAGGGATCATCTGTGCCAGCTCACCCACTTATTGCCAGAAACATCATCTGATTCACAAGCAATTACTGCAAAACAAAGCAATGAACCAATTCTTGACTGCAAATCAGAAACTGGGACACTTCCCACAAAAGTTACAACTTTTTGCAAGGGCTGTCTTCAGATGTAAGCACTGTATTACTTCATGCCTGCCCTCGGGACGGTACCTGCTCTACAACTGTGCCACTCCAGAAGGACGTCCAACATCACCTGCCTTAAGAACCAGTGAGATCTCTGGCAGGTTGAATTCAGGCTACTTACATGGGAAACATGAAATGTGTGGAGTTAGTTCTTGCAAGCATGTTGATTCTGGACYGATCCTGAAATTGGCTACCTGAGGTCCAGGCTAACTCAGCCTTCATGATTCATTTTTAATTTCTGAATTGAGAAAACTGTTTAAAAACAGAAATTGGGCAGCAACGGGGCAAAAGAAATATCCCTTAAACTGAAAAGACGAGAACTGGAGTGTAAGTGGAGTGTAAGTTATAAAGACGGTATCTTTCTCTTGCAATTGCATGTGTTGTTTATTCCAAAGTTTTCCCTGCAATTGAACTAGATGGAAAGAGAAGAACAAGTTCTAACAGAGCACTTGTGTCGCAGAAGCAGTCTCTTCTGGTGCAATACTCACTCAGTCATCTGTGAAATTAAGAACATTAGAGGTATTCTCACTGGAGCTCCCTGCCTGTTCCTAAGCTTAGAGGAATGCTGAGGTGGGAAATATTTCCTCCCAGAGCCTGTTGATTGAATCCATGTGGAAATCTCTACCTGACAATTAGGCTCACATGCCTGAACCAGAGCACAGTTCCCCAGTGAGTTGCTGCTCTGGAAATTTAACTCTTGGAAGAAGTGTTTACTCTTTTCTTGGAGGCACCCTTCTTTCAAATATTCTGGATAAAATAAAACCTGTGTATCAATTGCTGATGGAAGATGTGACACAGGAGACRACCAGAGGTAAAGATCACATTCACCGTGGGTTACTCTTACTGTGTCATTTCACTAGAGGTCACATGTAAGAGAGGGACATGGACTGTTCTCTTGCTGGTGCCAGGTAAGAAATGGATGGATACGCCTGAACTGCAGGCAATTTGCACTTTGATGGCGCTCTGAATGAAGGCTGGGCCCATCCAAGTCTCCAAGCAATACAAAAACAAGTAAATGTCTCTTTGAGGCAATGAGAGGATTTGCCACTAAAATGTTTGAGTGAGATGAATCTACAGGACTAGGAAACCTGGCAATATTCTGTGATTGAGAGAAGAGTGTGTTTCTTCAGCAAAGAAACACCCCAAAAGATTGGCCAGGAGATAAATGCCAGCAGTCTTTGAGATATCAAAACCTCTTAGCCTCATGCATAGGGAAAGAAAGCTTCCATGTCACACACAGCTATAAGTCACAGCTCCCAAGGCAAAAGCAACGTTCTCTGCTCACAGACAGGATGCTCTTCCACAACAGCTATGCAGGTGTTTTTCACTCGTTGTCATTTGCCAGCCTTGGGCTATGGCTTCAACCCATTTACAAAGTCTAAACCTGTTCAGAAGATGTGAATGGTGCTCAGATCCACAGCTTTCAAGAAAATGCAAAGACAGTATTTGGTACAGACCTAGTAAGAGACTTGGTTTGGATCCTCTGCTTTGGATAACAGAGAGCCCTGGGATCTACACTTGAGCCTGTGGCAAAGAGATTTTAATCTCCTAAAAATAAAGGCTGTAGCATCACATGGTGCTAGTCTCTTATCTCAGAATTATTCCGTGGAAGCCAATAGGACAGGAAGCAGTAGCTGGCTGAAAATTCAGAATGAGACCTTAGAAGAAGTTTACCTGTCCTCAACAAGAAAACTACTTTTGCAGCTCCAGTTCTCTCTAATCTTTGCCTTGCTCTCCATCCAGACCACACCCTTGAATATACAACAACCAACCACAAATGACTGCAAATTCAGAAGCTGATCTTGGGAGGAACTAGTCCCAGTCCTCAGCTTATCTCTTATTTCATGGCAGACTTGGTTCCTCAGCTACTATTCCTACAATCCCTGTCTCAGTTCTCACCCTTTATTTTTAACTTAAGCACTTCTGCCTCAGAGTAATACTTTTTATTGTAGCCCTGTCTCAGTTGCTTTTTCTCCTCTTGAGATTCCATAATGTTGTGTTTCTCTAATGAAAATGGGATGGATTTTCAGCTGATGTAGATTGGGTGAACTGCAGCAATATCAGCAGAGCTGTGATGATTTACGCTGTCTCAGTTCTGACCAAACATGAGTAGCTACAGTAGCTTACTGTTTCATGTCTGCTGGTGTGTTTTGTGGCCATCGCTTTGCATCCATTGCTTTTGTAAGGAAAAGAATGTGCTTTCAGCTAGTAACACTTTGGTTCAATTTCTGATAGCATGGTTGCTGTGTAATGGAGACATGCAGAGGTGAATCGCACCACAGCTATTTTGGCCTGAAAACTGATCCTTGTGGTGGGACACGCTCACTGACACTGGGGGAGTCATGACTGGAGCAGGTGGTTTGGGTGTCTGCAGGACCAGGCTGATAGTATTCAAGAGAGACTACTATCTTTATACGAGCAACCATTTCCATGCAGTGTTAGAGGAGAAATCCTCTTCTCTCCAGTTTCAAGCCTTGCCCCTTCAACCCGTGGGAAGGTGCCACTCAAGCCCCTTCGAGAAGCATTAGGAGGGAGCTACATGTCTGGAAAAGGGGGAGCTCTGATCCTGGCCTCCTGCTGCCCCCCTGATTTCTCAATCCCATTTCTTTGACCTTGACATACAGCCATTTCAAAGCTAAGCCTAGTCTTTTTGCCAAGTCGTCTGTTAAATATTGGGGAAATGTTGAAAGTGAACAACATATTTATCCTTTCAAAGCAAATGATAGGTTTGTTTCAAACCAAGCCCCATTCTGCTGTGATTTATTCTTGTAGTCTATATCTTTCTTTCCTTTTTTAAAAACTCATTGAATGCAGACGATGTATTTTTGACATGATTGATTTTGACCTGAATGTGCCTGAGCTAAATGAATCAACGTTGCCAATTTCCCCTGCCTGTGACTAAAGAACAGCCAAGTTGATAAGGGCATTCTTCTTTCAATTGAAATGTTATAGCAAGAGCCCTTGTTTTCCAGCTGAGGAGTCATCTGCATTGTATCAAAATGCACTCTGTGAAATGGTGGAAATTTCATAGAGCAAAACTAGGGGTGTTGTATTTCCTTTGGATCCAGCTTTCACCTGTTCTAAGGCAGTTTAGTCCAGGCTAAAAAAGAAAGTCAGGTGGATTGATACTACTGTACTGATGGCTACTTTCACCCCTTAATGGCTGTCGCTCTGAGCTTCTAGGAGACAGGCTGCTTATGAATATTTCCATCTGGGTCTGGAGGCACTGGCCTTTTTGTGAGAAATTCTGTTGTCTTGCAACACTTTCACCTTTGTATTGCAGCCTACAGAGGCTCAATTAAACAACTCAATGTTGCTTCTCTGAGCTCAGATCCTTGGGGATTTTGTTTCCTGGCAAAGACAACTGCACCTTGGAAATGCAAGGTTCCCTGATTAAGAGTAGGTGCCTAAAACACAATCAGTGCTGTTTGCTCAGTTTTTAAGCAGAAGGAGGGGAATGCTCTGGTATCCGTACTGGTATTGAGCAACATGAAAACTGTAAGCACTCTTCTACATATGACCCAAATCCTTGCTAACAGGAGGAAGAGGTGTTTGGAGTCTGTGTCCCTTGGGCTAATGCAGAAGTGCAGACTGCCCTCCTCCCTAGGCTTTGGGCTGACCTCCTTTTCCCACCTCATTGCTGATAAAGATCCCCCTAGGACGGAGATTTTTCTCATTTCCTTCCTGATGAAGCCATATCAGAATTGCAGCGTGCCTGGTTATAATACAGGCTTGTGGATTTTTCACTTCCCAGCTGCTACCTACTCTTCTTCCACTTTTTGCCTTTTCTTCAAGTATCCAAGTCACTCCCTCTCTCCCAGTCGCTCTTACTGGTGATGTGGAGGGTGTAAAGGAGCAGATCTGCTCTTGGATCTTATCACTTCTCGCTTGCTGTTTTACTTCTGTGCAAATTTTATGTGTCAGCTCCCAATACCACTTTGTTCAGTCTATTCTGCTCTGCAGAGTGAACATTAAGCTTCTTGCCTCTCCATCCTGTGACTTGAGTACACAAAGGAAACCAAGAGCATGTTTCTATAGAGAAGTTTATCAAGCAATTATAAACTGAGGTTCCCAAAGATGAGGTTTTTGCAGGAAAACAGCTTCTGGAGCCAGCCACTGGAGGGAGCCACTGAAAGGAGGCTGGACTTGGACAATACCAGTTAAAATGCAACTTAAAACACCTTGCGACTCACAGTCACTCCTTTCTGCAAACAGGCAGGTCCACGAGTTGAGGAGGTATATAAATATGCAAGGATTAAGAATCTTAAAACCTGCAGGTTTCTCACAGAGAAAGCCCAGGTAATGAAAATCATCTTGTGAGAGACCTAAGGATGAAAATCAACTCAGGTCTAGTTCGATCATAGTATTTGCTCCTAATACAGAAACGCACAGTGGCTTTGATAAATCCAAGGGGAAGAAAGAGGTGGTAAGCATTCAGGTAAAGAAGCAGCGTAAAGCAAGTGAAGACTGAGTGTTAGCAGCAAGAGGAAACTGGAGAAGCTGTGTCAGCAAGGCGCCAGATATGCCCCTGCATGGACTGTCCRTTCTAGAATAAAGTAATTTGATTCCAGGCTAAACACTGCTTTGTGATCAGAAACAAGTGCCCAAATACACTACTAGCTAAAACAAGTTCTTTTTCCAGGGGGAACCATATTTTTTTCCCCTCATCATTCTGAGAAATTCTCCTATTTCTCTTCCCAGTTCATCAGGTGACATTCCATCCTGTGCAGATAGAGAGGGAGGTCTGCAGTACAGGTGTCTTTGGAACTTCTGAAATATTTTGACTAAGTGTGTGCAAATAGTATGGTGTGGGTGTTGGTATGAAGCTAAGGCTGGAAGAAATGTCCACACTCTGTGAACAACAAAACAGATCTGAGGGTTTGTGAGGAAGTGTGTTCCTACAAGTTCTCGCAGTCCTTGTCTCTCTGTGTGCTGGCAATCTGGGTGGCAGAGGTGAGAACAGACCTTTCTCAAAGGCCACTCCTTGCAAGCAACAGCTCTGCTCACTCCTTGTCTTCTTGATCCCTGCAGTTGTTCAGCAGGAGCAGCATTGCAACAGCAGCAATCTGGAGTCACAGCAGGGGTGTTGCAGTGGCTCAGCCACAGCAAGATAATACTGAGGATGCTCTCTGCACATGTTGCCCCAGCCCACAATGAAGTGCTTTACATTACCCTCAGGGAAACCTCTGCTCCCAGATCTGGCCTGTGCTCAGAAAAAACACTCCCGTATGGAGGGAGAGCCATTGCAGATGCAGATGCTTAAGGAAGAATATAGGGAGAGGGCAAGAAAGTAGAGATTCCCCCCAGTATTTTCCCATTTCTCCCAGCTTCCAGTGAGCTGTGGTTTAAAGACATCCAGATGTGGGACCTTTGTACTTCACAGTTCTTGATGGATTTTGTACAAATTCCATGACAAGGAATTCATTTATTAAAATAATTTAAGGCAAAGGACAAACACAGCCAAAGAATATGTCATGGAATAAGGACCAGGGAAGGACTTGGCTCCTAGACACGTCCATGGATGCTTTGGCTTATGAGGAATATTCATTGGAAAATCAAGGAAATTGCACAACTGTTTGCATCTTCATCTTGTTTTGGATTACCTGTTTTGACACAAAGGCATAAGTGAGTGGACAGCACTAGGGAAAAGAAATAGATCTGGGGACTTTATTTTGGATTTTTCTATGCCTTTCCTGTTCAAAGAGAGTAGGAGAGGAATTTGTGACAAGATGTCTTCTGAATGACATTTTCAACAAAAACAGTAAGGGGGAGTGCGAGGAAAAAAACACAAGCTGAAGCTGTAGCAATTTTTATGACATTCACAAGCTGTCAATACATATCTACTTCACATCTGCTGCTGAAGGACTTGGGAGAGGCCGTGAGCTGCCATTGGTCCTAGTTTGGGATTTTTGTTTCGCTGCACTTTTAAATCTTGGATATTAAAGCATCAGAGTGCTGGCTCTGCATACAGAAACTGAGAAGGGCTTGGAAGGGACGACTTGAGATCATCTACTGCAAACCCCGCTCATGCAGAGACAGATAAGGCAGGTTGCCCAGGACTGTGTCTAGCTGGGTTTTCAATACYATGGATGGAGACTCCGCAATCTCTCTGGGCAACCTGTTCCAGGGTTCACCACCCACACTGTAAAAAAAATGGGTTTTTAAATGTTCAGACAGGATTCCCAGTGTTCCAGTTTGTGCCCATTGCCTCTTGTCCTGTCACTGGGCATCACTAAGGAAAGCCTGGCTTCCTTCTTGATTCCCTCCTATCAGGTATTTATCCATGTTGATTAACATTCCCCCGAGTCTTCTCTTTCCCAGGTTAAACAGTCTCAGCCTTCTCAGCCTCTCCTCATACAAAAGATGCTCCAGTCCCTTCACCATCTTTGTGGCCCTTCCCTGAACCCACTCCAGTAAGTTCATGTAATTTTTTGTACTGGGGAGCCCAGAATTGGACACAGCACTCCAAATGTGGTCTCACTAGTGCATGATAAACAATACCTCTTTAAATGAGTTTATAAGGGGTTAATGATTCATAATAGTTTTAAGGGAAGGCTATTCAGTTCTTCATAGTCTCAAAAGATGATTTAAAGAGAAACTAGAACACAGGGGAACATGGGGAGCAATAGGAAGAGATACGAGCATGTAATTTTGCGGAAGGAAGAGGCCCTCTCTCGTGCACGTGTGTCACTGTAGCTCTCTGGAGCAGGTTAGGGCAGTCACTGCTGGTGAGCAGTATGTCCCATAGCTGACCAGTGTCTCCACAGCCCCCTTCACCTTATCCATGTCCCCCACCTGCCACATTCTCCCAGAGGGTGCTTTCATCTTTGCCTGGGATCCTGGAGGTACATTTGTATCAACAGTAATAATAATAGTGGCCCAAGTTACTCACTTGTACCTTATTCTGGGAGAGTCAACCACAGCAATGCAACTGTATTTTCTACTCTGTTGTTTCCCAATCAGGGTGTTTCGTATTCCTGGAAAGTTTCCTGCTTCCTATTTCAGGCACTGCTACTGAAGCCCAGTCAGATGAATTTATGTGGAGCGAGACAGAGATGTTAAAGTGTAAATGCAGGTCAAAAGTGTAAATGCTTCTCTAACATCCTTTCACTTCTGTGCTGCACTCTGGTGCCTTGAAACTGACCCAGCCCTGGGTTTTATTTTGCAAAACCAAACCCCAGAAGGCACGGCTTTGCAAAGGCAGCACTCGTTTTTGCCTCTTCTGACTGTATCCACTACCGGCAAATGGAAATTTCTCTTTCTCCCTTTCCATATAACTCCTCTCCTTGAGCTGGAGATGAGCCCCTGCAGGGATTCAATATTGCTTTAGCACCCGCCATAAATAAAATCTGCTTTCAAGGAGAACAAAGGCAGCCACGTGGGGTGGAAGAGCAGCCCAGGCAAGGTTAAATGACAGGCTGGACAACCGGGCAGACGCAGCTACGACTGGCGAGTGGCTGGAGAGCTCAGGGTGGGCCCCATGGGGTTGGAAGAGGGACACCTGGCTCAGGGAAGGGCTGCCCAGTATGGATTTCACACCAGGGACACACAGATGAACATTTGCTTAAACTAATTAACAGGATAGAAGCTACCTCCTCATCTGGCTTTGCTGATGGCTGGTGCAAGCTCATTTTTGTATTGGTTTATTAGCTCCAATAGCTGATCTTATCTAACTGCATTATCTCCTAATGATGACTGCACTTTGTATACGCATTAGGAAAAAAGCAACTAGAAACGCCATGTAACTTAGCTTTTCTCCTAAGAAAAGAAAAGAAAAGAAAAGAAAAGAAAAGAAAAGAAAAGAAAAGAAAAGAAAAGAAAAGAAAAGAAAAGAAAGATCAGTTTCTATTAACTTTGGCAATGTGTTATTAGGGAATTTGAGGGCCCGGGTTGAGGGTAAATGACATGGAGAAAGGATTAATGGGAATTCAGGCCAGGATGCAAGAGCCAACTCAGACTGAGAGCTGAGTTATCGGGATGAAGAAAGGAATGATTGAGAAATGGTGACAATAACAACAACAGACCTAAAGAAACATAAACCCCCAAGATCCACAGCAGGGAAGTGTCTGGACAGACGTGCGGCTGTGCCGTGCTCAGTGAGGAAGTGCACCTGCAGCCCAGTGGAGCAGCGTTCTGGCAGATGATGCTCCCAGCTGGCTGCAGATCGGAAATGGATAGATGTCGAACCCAGCTTGAAAAGAAGAGCAAGAACTGAGGCAGAAACGAAGTTCAAAAGCCTGTGCTGTATTATTTAATGTGTGTGGGCGAGGGCATTTCTCCAAAGTATTGCAGTTTGCTCTCTAGCATCGTTCTGCAAAAAGCAGGTCTTGAAGGGCTTGGTGCTTCTTTCCCAGTTTGGTGCATCTCGGAAGCAGAGAGGCACTCCATCAGGCCATCCTTGAGTTCTTGCTTTATTCTTTATTTTGTCATTCGGTTTAAGAATGTTTATATTTAGCACAATGCTGGACAGAAAGATGTTTTTCAAGAGTTCACCATGCATGTCTTCTCTTGTTTTCTTCTCATTTTATGGAACTAAAATTCAATGACAGTTCCTGGATAGAACATGCTAATGTTCAAAAAATACCTGCAAAAGGCAACAAAATCACTACAGCCTGTAAATAAGCTGAAACCACTTGGAGTTGCTACAAAAACTGAACTTTTCAGACAAAGGGCTGCAAAGCCAGGATAGTCGCAATGGGATGGGACTGAGCTGTTGTAGATGTGTAGATTTTACAGTACAGATGTCTCCACCTGAGCTAGTTGTCTGGACTTTCTTTATTTTCAGTTGAGAGAAGCAGTTGTTTCTAAGATGCATTTCGTCTAATCTGAAAGCATCTAAATTCAGCTAAAAGCATTCCTCAGTGTCTGTTTCTTTCTGTTGGCTAGCGAGGGAATCTTGTTAAGCAGCTTAGGTGCAGATTTGTTAGGGTGGGATGATTCTTACTGAAGAAGGGTTTGGATTTGTGGAGAAGACCTCCATGTGCTTTCTGATGAAAAACAAGGTATCTTTTGTCTCAACCATGTTGTAAGACCAGCTGGGCTGATCTCCTCACATTCTTAATGGTTTTACAGTTAGGTGTTCAAAAAGCTGATAAGTCTGTTACTCTGACTGCACAATATACAATGCAAAGAAATGACACAATCCTGAGAAGGCAGTCTGATAAGGAGAAACGCTGGCATCGAAACGCTGGAGAACTAAAAAGGCTGTCAAATGTCACGTTTGGAGGATTTTAAGAGGGGTGAGAAAGAAAAGCTGCTGCAGTGTTGCCCCGTGAATGTTTGTTATTCTCACATAGGTGGAACTTGTCTGTATTGCTAGACATATGATGGGCAGCAGCATTTGGTGCAAGGCAAGAGTAGGCACAATAGACCTTTTTCTTCCACATAGAATCATAGAATAGTTTGGGTTGGAAGGGACCTTTAAAGGTCATCTAGTCCAACCCCCCTGCCGTGGGCAGGGCCATCTTCAACCAGATCAGGTTGCTCAGAGCCCCGTCCAACCTGACCTGGAATGTTCCCAGGGATGGGGCATCTACCACCTCTCTGGGMAACCTGTGCCAGTGCTTCACCACCCTCATTGTAAAAAATTCCTTCCTTATACACTAGATATCACCAGCATCTTCCTCTGTTGCTCATATTAATCAACTCATCCACTGCTTGCCTTGGAGCACTGCTTGTGATCCCCTAGGAAATGAAGCCAGAAGGAAGGAAGGTTCTTCCAACATCAGCAAACTTCCCCTATACAATCATCTAACATGTTTGACGTTTACAAGCAAATGAAACAGAAAAGCAGTGCTGAAGGGGAAATTAAAATGGGAATCAGCTGGGAATGAAGCATAATGCTATGTTTAGCTTTGCTAGGCATGGAAAAGTGTTTATTTCAAGCCTCAGGGATATAACAGGGGGCATGTAATTAACCAGCATCAGCAATGAAGGCCACTGTTTTCATGCCTTTCTGACCCCGGGGACCAGCTGCAGCAACTGAGGAGGCAGGAGCTGGAAACACTGGCTATGGCTGGTTTCAGACTGGCCCTGTTAGCCCAAAGCACAACAAACATCACTACTCAGGATTTCTTGAGGACTTTCTCTGTGTGTAGCCACAAGGCTGGGAGGATACTAGTTTGAAACTGGATTGATCAGGCTGGTGGTGAATGTTCATCTAAGTCAGACCTTTAGATAAATTTCTCTTTGATTTCTAAGGTCCTTAGGTGTGTGCATGCGTTTGGACTTGAAGGTTGAACTGCTGAGAAGTGACAAAACATAATACGACAGTTCATGACAGGAGGGAGAGGAGGAAACAGAGAGAGGCAAAACTATCATCTGCTGGACAGACAGATCTCAGGGACAGGAGATGTGTTTCTGCCAAGCTGCATGACCTAATGATTTACCAGTTCAAAGTGCGAAAAGAACACACAGTGCCTGTATGCCTCATGAGCTCACGTGCACTCAGGCATCCCTCACTCCTTTCCACACCAGTCTTCTATGCCAACTATCCCATTGGACTGGGAGCACTTGGACAATGGCGATACCACAAAAAGATGCTGCAAACATCCTTCTGAATCATGGCTGATGCCTGTTCTCCAGTTAGCTGGAGTATGCACATCTGGCTTTGCTGCCTTAACTATAGCTGTTACAAAGTAGTTTGTGTAGCTTCAAGTTTGCGTAGCTTCACTTGACTTCTGCTTCAAGTTCCTCCAAACAGACAGCTTCCCCTACCAGCTGCCATGTGCCAGCAGTACTGTGAGGGAGGAAGCCTGGTTGCCTTTAGTCTCGTGCCGTTGTCAGAACTAGCAGTGTGACCACTGCAGGTTTTCCTTAATCTGCTGAACTACTGGGAGCTGCAGAAACTCCTCCAAACTAACTGTGGTGAAGGTGATGAGAAAGCCATGTGAGAACACAGACTGCAGTATTGTCAGGCTGGGAAAACAATGCCAGGTCCCATACCGAATGGGAAACAACTGTCAGGACCAGGGGAAAAAACCAAAACCAAAAAAACCCCACCAGAAAACCACAAATAAATTCTCCATCTGACTTTCAAGTAAACCCTAAGGCTTTAATCGAATTCCTACCTGGAGCAGCTAATGCCAGGGAAGCACTAACTGTGACTGAGAACTCAGACATCAGTTTGCTTTAGGAAGGGAATGCTACCATCCTAACTAAATGTACAGAGCATGGGGACTGCAGCTTGAAGGAAGGTAACTCATGTAGGCTGGAGGGGGTGGGACACCCATGAAACTGGGGGCTCTATTCCCCTGCTTCTGGGGGATGGGGGTCTGCTTTTAGGAGCTATGTGGCATTCCCGTAGCATGCTTTAATCCCTGTACATCTCAGTTCCTCAGCTGAAAAAGCAGAGATAGCAGCACTTCTTTCCACCCAGTCTTGCTTGATTTTCCTAATTACATGCTATGTCCTTTTAGGAGCAGAGACTGTCTCTTATTATGTAAATGCACAGCACCCAGCACAGTTTGAATTTTCTGTGGTAACAGAACACAGACTTTTTGGTCTGTACATACCTAAAGAAATGTCAGCTTTCCCGATTTCTTTTAAAGTTTCCCAAATGATGCTTGGGTGCTAACACATTATGCAGTTGCCGAGTCATGCCAGAAAACAAAAAAAAAAAAGGGGGGAGAGGGGAGGAAAGCAGGGAAGAGAAGACAAAGATGTTTCCTGGGGATATTGTGGCTGCTTTTCTATGGGACATTTGGACCATCCTATAAAATTCTTCAGGGAATGAAATCCTTAACATCAAATTCATCAATATCTTTAAAAAGCCCATTAGAAGGGATTGTATTATTTCTAGTTAACATTTTTCTTTCCATTCTGGTGGAATGGAAACCCCTTCCTGCTTTCTCCTATTCATACTATAGCATTTTTTTCTGTAATGTGGCAGGTAGGTGAATGAAAAATTTTTCTTTACTCAGTACAGCTCCCTGCATCAACCATTTAGCATGGAGTGTGCAGTGTCTTCCCAAGACCTTCCCATACCCCAGGACAGGTAGTCTGGAGTAGTGATACTCTTATTTGTATGGGGCTATATTTCCATTTGCTGTCTGAGTCCCTGTGCAGCCTGGCCCCAGTATTGCCATAGAAACAAGAAGGCAGCAAGAGATGTGCTGGAATCTCTGTATCTGACTGAAAATAGCCCCTACCTACCTGGCATGCTGGAGCCTTTAACAGCCTGACCTTTCCACTGGAGCCTCCTGTGCTTTGTAGCGGAGACACAATTAGCTCTCGTTTGGCCCCATTAAAATTTGCTTCTGCAGCCAGCCATCGTGCTGCCAGCTGAATTCCTGAAATGGCTGCTTGGAGGGGTGGTAAATGAGGAGAGTGTGCTGGACCATATCCCAAGAGATACTGTCCTCCCTCCYGCTTGCTGAGCACCTCTGACCTCAACCCAGGCATGACAAAGAGCAACGCGATAATCCTCAGGAATCCTGAGGAAACAAATCCTCAGCCAGAGGATATCAGAGGACAGAAGAAGGTACCAATCCCAGGTATGAGCTGCTCTCTGCACCCCTCCACAGTAACAGGATGGGAGCAATCCCACCTCCTCTTAAGGTGCCTGGATATGCCTGTGTATCTGCATACATTGGACTGGTAACGCTGCAGACCTTGCAGCGGAGAGCTGGCCCTTCTCAGAGCTCTAGGCTGGTTGACTGAATGCAGCTGGGCTCACATTGCTGCCCATCATCACGGCATCAGGCATCACCCAAATGTAATAGCAGCATCCCTGCTGGGCACTCTGTAGCCAAAAGGAAAGAGGCCCGTCATTGAAACCTCTGGGGAAACAGTCCTTCCAAGGAAGCCTGTGACTCCTGGGCCTCGGCAGGATTGTGGCTCTCTGGGAATTGCAGCACTGTACCACTGGTAAAAAAATACCTTGGTATTTCTGAGGCAGATGTCTGACAACTGTGGGATCTGAGAGCGCCCTGTGATAGTTTCTATTCCTAGGACAGCCTGAGTCACAGAACCTGTGAGACAGAGCCACATCATGCATCCCACCAGGGGCTTTCCTTTGGTCTAAATCAGGATGACAAGCTCAGACGCTCCAAGCAGAGAGACACAGAACTTCATCATTGCCTCCTGTCCATTCACCAGCTGCTGCCTTCCATGATGGGCGGGACTGGCATCATGAGAGGCAGCCCGTTTTCTCCTATGCTCCCACTGTGGAGAAACACCGCTCCAAAATGCACTCTCCAACCCTGCGTTCTCCTTTCTGTCACCTCAGAGACTCCTCTCAGTGCTGTCACGGCTCCTCTCAAACTCTTCCGGCTTCCCCCAAAGAGCACCCGGATCTCTGCAGAAGCCGCTCTCATCGCTCCTCCATCCCCATAGCACCTCTGGTGTGCCCAGGCACAGCCCTGCGCTGCTCTGAAACCTGCTTCCCTGCATGGCCCGGGCCAGCTGTAAGGCGAGTGCCTCATATAGCAGCAACACCAGCATGGGCAATCCAGGTTTAAATGTCTCCCTGAAGCTCAGAGCTAGAGAAGATTTGGAGAAATTATTTATAAACAGCCACCAGATTTAAGTCTGATACCCCATAAAGCTGTTTTTTCTTTTCCTCCAGCTTTCCGAATCAGATGGATTTCTACAGCTAAAAGAGAGGAACATTCATGCCTGCCTCCAGTGTAATTTCTTTAGGGCCCAGTAATGTCAGCTCTCACAGGACTGCTTTCTCTTCCGTGCCTTGGAAAGGAGGGGCAGGCAGGCTCAGACACACAGAAGGACAGACAGTGTGTTTACAGAAACCTTGCTACTTGAAGAAGGCAGGTTGAACATTTCATTAAAGGAAGATGACCTCTGTTTTGACATAATTTTGCCTCTTAAATTATTCAGTTTCTCTCAATGATAAATCAGTCTCTCTTTGGGCTGTAGGGATGCTTTTTTTTTTCCCCCACTGAAAGAACTGGAAAATTGATGCAAGTTTTTTTTCTTAAAAAAGAGTTAAATTAAAAGCTTCTCAGCAGTGGAGACAAAAAATACTTTCCCTCTCTTGCCCAGCTCCCATTGCAATAGCCTGCAAGTGGATAACGCTCAGGAAGCCACAGCAAATGGCCACAGCAATCACAGCATTAATCAGTAACTGACAGTAAAAACAGGCCAGTGTTTATGACAGGCTTTATTCTGTGGGAATACAGCTTTAACTTGTTATCTCCTGAAAATCCTCACTGCCAAATCCTGCCCTGTGTATTGTGAATGCTACCTTCTTTCTAAGCCAAACGCTCACTGGACATGTTAGAGCACGTTGATGAGAGCTAATGAGGCTGGACTGATTTATTGAAACCAGCTTGCTTGTTTTTTCTCTCTCTAGGGCTGCTATAAAGAGGGGGTAAATGCACTGACATCACTGGTGTGAGTCTGATGTAAAGCCAGGGAAAGCAGTGGCAAGCACACACTGTTTAATCAGATGCTCTGGCTGCAGATCTGCTTGGCATCCCCTATTTGCTTCACTTGTCTCAAATAGGAATTGCCAGTACTTTGCTACATGCAGTGGAAATTCCTTTTCTTCCAGTGCTGGAGCTGTAAAATCTCCTGGAGCTGCTTCTGTTACACTGCTGCTGAAACATCTCCTGAAATGCTCCTGGAAAGAGTGCATCAGCGAGCTCTCCCCCCTCTCTGGCAGCAACAGTGCGCTAGAGGGACCACTTCTTTCTCTCTGCAGCGGAGATTTCCCAGGCCGCTGCCCAGAGCCCTGTGCCTTCTCGCACGGTCGCTGCTTTGCCCAAGGTCTGTAAGCACTTCCAGTTGGACTAGGGGCTGAATCCGCCACTTTGCAGTCCCTCTCTTAGACTTCCAGCCAGAACTTTAAGGAGGTGAAAATGGGGTTTGCAGCTACAGCTATTTGAAGTGCCTCCAAGTTGGCTGGCTGGCGGCTTGCATAATTTATATTGCATGTGCAGCAGTAGTCCTCCTGGGAATCCTATGACTTTAAGACCCTGATAGAGCCATTCTGACACATGCTCTGCGTAGGTGTTTTCTTTCACCACTTAAACTGCAAATGGTTGATCTCTTGTTCATATTTCAGCTGAAGTATGATACAGTTGGACCTAGACAGACAGGGTCATCTTGGTGACTCAGTCCAGCAGAAACAGAAATGCACTGTAAATTCTCTGCTGCTTGGTACCACAGCCATCTTTACGCTGTGCATGTTTGGTACATTGCACAACAGGAATCTATCTCTCTTTTCAGCTTTCAAGGTCTTTAGTAACATAAATAAATCATCTCATAAAATAGAAAAAAGGACAGAGAAAGAGTTTTCCTATAATGAAGACTCCAGTGCAATACTTCATCCTGAAACCTGCTCACTGCCAGTCTGTGGCAGCCATCACAAAATTTCAATGGGAAAACAAATGATTTCTATTGGATCAGCACATCTGTTGTTAAGAAGTGGCGCTAAAAAGCTGGATTTCCAAATTATTTGCTTAAAGAGCCTTACAAAGCACTTAGATTGGAAGCAATTCACAGGAGGTAACAGCTTGTTTTATATTTCTCTGAAGTGCCATGTACGTTCCTGGTGGCATATAAATAATAAATAATAATAAATATGCATATGCAGAGATACAGAGAGCCTTATTCACAAAACATGTACGCATATTTGCRGTACAGTACAGGGGGACCATTCTTCAAAACCTGCCCCAAAGCTGCAGCGTTAAAAATGAGCATCAGGGTTTCTATAGCCATTACTCCTCTTTGGGTTTTTAAACACTGATTTGCCTCCCACCTCCTTGCTATCTGAGCCAAGACCTGTTTCTGGTGCTCCTGACGTGACACCCTTCCAATTGTAAAGCAGTGAGCAAGCACTGCATCGCTTGTGCCTATGCCCACAAAAATAGTTGTAGAGAGTCCTTTATAATAGAAATAATACCAGTACCTGCCCTATCTGGGTCATAAAACTACAGCATAGACTTTCATCAAACTTTCAACCCCAAAGCTTTTAACTCTGCAAAGGCCCAGGCTACACCGTTCTGGGTGAAAAGAGGAAGTGCAGCTACCTGTGGTGGTAGTTTGCTATGCCCTGTACACCATCCACGAGAGGGATGAAGCAGCCCCACAGTCTTGAGAACGGGGTGGTTGTCTACCTTCTTTCTCTTCTTCATACATTTTCTTCCTCTCAAAGCTGCCATTACCTCTCATTCCAACATTATTGTCCCTGAGAACAAACTGCATTGCCAGTAAAAATTCTTTTAATAAATGATACATTGTGTGCAACTTAATTTTTGTTCTTTCCAAATAATGGAGATTGGAACTCAACAAAAAAGAAGTTTTGAATGCCTCATACATTCTTTCTTCATAGGAATTAGGCTCTTATTTAAATGGGGTTTTATTTGCCAATTACAAATAGTGCATTCATGCATTGAAAGAAGTTATGCCTTGATTCTCAGCAGGTATGGATCAACATGGGTTCCCTGACTCGAGAGCTGTACTGATTTACCCCTGCTGAAGATATGACCCTTTTTTCCCCATGCAACTCTGCCCTTCTCTAAGCAGTTTCCAAATTACAATTCTACCCAAAGATAAAGAAGTTGATATATCTCATGATTAACTCTACAGAAAGCGAGTAATTTTTGACTTGCAAGTGTACTTTAATTTCCTTGGTTTGACGACTGGCTCATAAGGGCACCTCCTGTCTGCAACTGGAATGTCAGTAAGAAAAATCAAGCACACTGAGCTCCAACTGGGGCATGGAGGTGAGAAGGCAGACATCCTGTTGTCCAGGTAAGTTTTGGGACAGTTGAACAAGAACCCAGCCAGGATCCTTGAGCACAGTACATTTCATATAAACCACTGCAGGCTTCTCTTCTCCCTGTTTCCCAATGACGTCTTGTTAGCACCAGCTCTACTACTAGGCCTGCCCTATTTACAGGGATGATGATAGGGCACATCCATTTAAGAATCTGAAAAACCTCACACATGCAAGGATTGTGGAGGTACCTCCTGAGAGAGAGCAAGATTCACCACAACATCCAGGACTCTTAACTCCCCTCAACTTTAGTGGCTACAGGAAAATACAACTGAGAGACAAAATTGCTAAGGAAAGAGACTGTACAGCTCTCCTCATACAAAGGTATTTCCAGAAACTACAGGTGGAAAAAGCAAAATCAAGAGATAGCACTAAGCAGGCTTTATTTATTTATTTCACAGCAGCAACTGAGTCAATTAATAAAAGTCCTTAGATGCAACAGCTTTGTATTTAGCAAACTCATCTGCATTTCTTTGGCCACTCTGCATCAGAGCCAAGTGACCCCTGGGCTGCTCCACAACCAGCTTCTTACATCTGCATCCAAAATCTGATCCTTAACTTATGAGAGACCTGGTTCAATGTGGTGCTCCTCCTCCCCCGGTATGCTAATACTAACTTTTGTGTGGAGACATTTCTGGGGATAGATTACCTGCATTCTTATTTTAAATGTTTTTTGCAAGGGAGCACCTATCATTGTGTGGCTGTTCATGCTTCATTGGCATTATTACTATTTGTCCTTCTGTTTGTTGTTTTACGTTTCATTTTCCCTCCTCCCTTGGTTTTGAAATGCCCTTTGGTGAGTTCAGCTAGTGTTCAACTTCATTTATCCCTACAATTGCAAAACCTATGTTTGAAGCCAGGCAGGAATACTTCCACTTCACGGTCCAGCAACAAGCTCTATCCAAATTATGCTGCCATGAGAGTACTCCTTTTAAGGAAAGATACACAGCATCTGAATCGACCACGTGTTTTAAAGTTTGGTGCATTTAAATGTTAGCTTCTGCAGATTTAATCTTCTGTTAAACTCCTATTTTTATTCAGCCCTGTAATGTCACATACTTGAGGGTGATTTCTCATTTCCTAGTGCATATGTAGCAGAATTTGCTCCTTTCACACTTTCCTGACCTATGCTGTGATTAAACGTCAAAGATTTGGGCACATGTCCGGGAACAACTTGTATTCCAGGCCTCACCAGTGGTGCTGCTTTATATTTTGATCTGCATAGATAGTCCACTCTGAATTCAGCCATGCCAGAAACTGGAGCTGCCAATTGCAATTTTTGGCTGAGGCAATCAGGCAACTTTCAGACATATGTTAAATTAAATTTGAAAATTAGCATTATTGGTCCCTATATAAACAGGAAGAGCGAGAACAGGCTTTGCATTTTCTGCTTCATGGGGTTTGAGATAGTAGGAAAAATATTCCAACATAGGATTGTTTACCAGAGTAGCAGTCCCAACATCTAACATACTCCAGATTTTTTTAAAGCATTTGTAGTAACAATGGTCCAGATCTATATCTTAGAGAAGCCAAAGAGAGTCTTTCAGTTGGATTCTACTGAGCCATATCCTTAGCAGGCATAAAGTGGCCCAGCTCCAAAAAAATTAGCAGAGCTGCAAGCATTGACACCAATTAAGGATCTGGCCATATGTGGATTTGGATGAATACTTTGATTTTATATTTTCCAGGCATCGTGCAAAACATTGGCTAATTGGCAACATTGTATTTAAGAGGCAGTTAAAATAGTAACTACATTTATTGTGTGTGTGTGTGTATATATATGGTATTTATATATCTGAGTATAGAAAAATAGATACAGAGTGGGAAGAGAGAGCCTAATGGATGTAGTCTTTAGGAATGAAGAAGGAAAAATTCAGTTTTAGGGCAGCAACAGATTCCCTTTGCAAACTCCTGTAGTTAAATTCCAGCCCATTTCTTTGAAGACCTTAGATTCCTCTAGGGACTTGTTTTTTCATTTAGAAAAAGTAATACAGTGATCCTTAAAGAAAGGCCAAGTGGCTTTTAAGCCATGTATTTTTTTTATTAACATGAAGGTCCACACATTTTAGTAAGTTGGTATGGTAAAACAATTATAGAACTGTTTTGCTGCTAACTTTTGCACAAAGAACCCAAACAAAGTGTAAGTCACTCAGACAGCGTCAGGAAGAGTGAAATTTCTCTGAGGTGCTCACATATTCTCTCCAGTTAAAAAAAAAAAAACAAAAAAGAATAGTAGGAGAAAAGCAAAAGCATCTTTGTCCTGGCTCAAAGTGGAACTGGAGTATTTCGGAAACGCACTATTCCAGTCAGCTGAGTTGGTGATTTCAGTCTTGCCTGTTTTCTATTTTTGTTCCTTGATTTATCATTGAATAGCACAGGAATTAACTGTATTCTCTACCTGCCTCAGACTCTGTTGCTATCCATGCCTGCCTGAGGATGCAAACTTGCAAGGCGAAGACCACAACAGGTTGCATGATTTGCCTCATTTCAAGAGTTGCTGCAGAAGCAGGCAAAATCACAAGCGAGATGGGCAAGTATTTACTTTAGGTTTGTTTGTATGGAGCCTGATATGAATCCCCACACAAACCCAGCTATTTATCAAGTGAAATACTATCCCATTATGAGTCCCTGCTCCAGAACCAATATTTGATTTTAATATTATGTGTACAGGCACTTGTAAAAATAAACAGGCCTGTTTGCATTGGTATCTAGGCTCTTGGAGACAGTAAATCGTATACCCTGTTTTGCTCATTTTTCCCTTTCCAGAGCAAGATCGTACAAAACTTTTGGGAAGAGAATAAGAATTGAATCAACAAGTATAAATCTTTATTTCAAGGCTGAGAAAGATGTGAAGCTGTGCATTTATGAAGAGGCCTCTGGCTGACATGAGTGATACAGGCAAAGTAGTTGCCATTGCTTCTACCAGAGAAGACCATTGATTTAACCTGCATTTACCTCAGCTGTCAGCCCCACGTGAAGCATGCTTGTTTCAATAAAATTTCCTCTTTCAGACTGCAGTGCCTTTACACAAGGAAATAAGCATAGAATAGAATAGTTCAGTTGGAAGGGACCTCCAACAATCATCGAGTCCAGCTGCCTCACGACTTCAGGGCTGACCAAAAGTTAAAGCATGTTATTAAGGGCATTGTCCTAACGCCTCATAAACACTGACAGGCTTGGGGCATCGATCACCTCTCTAGGAAGCCTGTTTGAATGTTTGACCACTCTCTCAGTAAAGAAATGCTTCCTGACGTCAAGTCTGAACCTCCCCTGATGCAACTTTGAGCCATTCCCACGCGTCCTGTCCCTGGATCCCAGGGAGAAGAGCTCAGCACCTCCCTCTCCACTTCCCCTCCTCGGGAAGCTGTAGAGAGCCATGAGGTCGCCCCTCAGCCTCCTTTTCTCCAAACTCGACAAGCCCAAAGTCCTCAGCCGCTCCTCCTAGGACATTCCTTCCAGCCCTGTCACCAGCTTTGTCGTCCTCCTCTGGACGCATCCAAGGACCTTCACACCCTTCTTAAATTGTGGGGCCCAGAACTGCACGCAATACTCAAGGTGAGGCCGCACCAACGCTGAATACAGTGGGTTAGTCCCCTCTTTTGACCGGCTGCTTATGCTGTGCTTGATGCACCCCAGGATGCGGTTTGCCCTCTCGGCTGCCAGGGCAYGCTGCTGACTCCCATTGAGCCTGCTGCCAACCAGCACCCCCAGTTCCCTTTCTGCAGGGCTGCTCTCCAGCCACTCCTCTCCCAGTTTGTACTTGTGCCTGACCTTACTCCCTTACGTATAGTGCAACACCTCCACCTCACCTGCCTTGCCTATCCCTCCTGAACAGCCTGTAGCCCTCCATCCCAGCATTCCAGTCGTGGGACTCATTCCACCAAGTCTCATGAATACCAATGATATCATAGCTCTGGGAGCTGACCAACACTTCCAGTTCATCCTGTTTGTTTCTCATGCTGCGTGCGTTGGTGTACAAGCATTTCAGAGACGCTCCTGAGCCCTCTGTGCTGCCAGGAGCAGTGTAAATGTTCCCACTAGCATTGCCACCCTCAGGCGATGCCATGCCAACCCTTGGCTTACCTACTGCAATCCTGTCAGTATCCCCCTTCCCCCATCGATTCTAGTTTAAAGCTCTCTCGATCAGTCCCGCCAGCTTACGCCCAAAGATGCGTTTTCCCCATCCCGTCAGGCCCCAGCATACCTTGTGTCTCGAAGGCTCTTCCATCATTTAAAACCCCAAAGTTTTGGCAGAGGCACCAGCCCTGGAGCCAGATGTTGGTATCCTTTCCACCTCCAGGAATATCCCTCCACACATCCCACAGCAGGAAACCTGGGTGGCCACGTGCTGGAACAGGAGCTCTGTCTGTGTGGCTGCATTGGCTCTAGCAGGTGCTGGAAGCCCAGGAGAAGCAGAGGCCGCTGCTTTTTGAAGGATGGTCACCATGCTGCCGCGCACCTGACCGCTGGGAAATACATACGCTCTGCTCATGCGTTGCGGTCAGCTGGGCTGATCGTTTTCGCCTGCGTAAATCTCCCGCGCTGCCGGGTGCAGGCTCCGCCCCTCGCCGTCTCGCCCAATCAGCGGGTCCGGGGTCAGTTGCTCGGGGAACGCCCCCCGTTCAGACAAGCCTCTCCTTGTCCACGTGGATCCCTCGTGCCTCCCGCCGCCGCTTGTGGTGCTCCTCGCGCCGCTGCGGCGCCCGTTGCAATCAAAGCGAATCAAAGATAACCTGTAAATGATGGCTCAAGGACAAACTTTCTTCCTAAAACTTGCTTTTCACATCAACTTCATCTCCACTCCACATAGTTGGACTCAGCATCAGTTGGCTACTTTCCACTATCTGCGTACTATTCTTCCCAGTACTGCAGCAAAGTAGTATTTTTCCTCTGCTTGCTTCCCATGTATTGCTTGCTGCATGGCTGAGGGAACTACAGATGCTCTGGAATGTGTTATTGTGCATAGTCGGTGCTAAAGCTAAAGGTCACATATAAAATGCGTGTTTCCAAAAAGCCTTTCCAAACAGATGCTTCAAACTGGGCAGCTCTGACATTGCAAGTTTTGCCTCTGTAAATGACTATGATCCAGGATAAGCTTGCTCCCAAGATGATCTTCTGAGTTCTTTTACAGGTTCGTGAATCTGAAATAACCCTTTCGAGCTGATAGGTTTGCTCTTGTGCAGATCGGGATCCCAGGGAGAATCTAGCTTGTAATTTTCATTTCTTCCACAGACTTCACTTGCAGTTTATCATTTGCATCTGTAGGCTACAAGGCTCACTGCAGTCTGGACAGATGTTTTAAAAGATATACAGGGTATGAGAGGAATAATCCAGCCGTGTCCTGCTGGACTTAGTGTCTCCTCTGTGTCATTCCTGTTTCACTCCCTGGGTCCCTCAGGGAAACTAATCAAATTCTGTTTGATTTGAGCAGACAAATGTTTCTTTCCCAGTAGTTTGAACCGCACTATTAGGAAGCCTGTTCAGAGTCCTAATTAAGGTTTCTGCCACTTAAATCAAGTCAAACAGCATGCAGAGTACTGAGTAATAGGACCCTGTTCTCTACGGCAGCTTTTTTTTTCTGTGTAAAGGAAAATAAATTACATTCATGCAACTCTCCAATCTGCTGTGTGCTTTCCAGCAGTGGTCTCCAATGCAAATTCTCAGGGTTTGAACTCTTGCCTTTTCTGTGCCAGGGGACAGAAAAAGGGGAGCGAGTGAGACGTATTGCCTCCTGCATGCTGAGATGAGACACTTGAAAGAAGAAAGACCTCATTTACATGCCAGAAAGGCTGTAGCAAGTGTGACCTGGTAAAGTCCTCCTTGCTCCCTAAAACTCTCATTCTACCTGCAAAACTTAACATGCCATCTGTATTCCAAACCCTACTTTGGATGCTCCTGCTGCAGGGATGCCCTTGCTATCTTCTGGCTGATATACAAGGTGGTCCTCAGAATATGATCAAGGCCACTCTGCTGTTGCCATGATGGGGCTGTATTTTTCAGCTGACTTCTTCGTAATTTCCTTTCTTCTTTTTGTGGCTTGGGAGGAATTATCTTGTCTTKGCTTTTATCCTTCTGGAAAGCAGCAGGTGTTTTCAGTGTCTCTAATTCTTTAGGATAAATGTATTTGTTGCTTCACCTGTAGCTACTGCTTGGTAGTACTCCTGTTTATATTATGGCTGGGACGTGCTGATCTCCATCTGTTTATATTTCCAGATTTCATTCCACTTCCTTATGTAAAGAAGAGCCAGTAAATCTCATTTCATCAGAGTGTATTCATAATGAATTCACATCCAAGCCTCTTTACAGACTTTTGGCTTTAGTTATTGTGTTTACACCTCCAAATAAGTATCATTTTTTCCTCTTGCACAGGAATAATGTTGTTTTCAAAGGATGTTGGAGCTCAATAGGATAACTATAATAATAGTAATAGTGCCTAGGAGAACTATTCAGTGAACCAAAGCTGGGCTGTGGATTCCCATCTGTAGCCTATCCTGTGCCTTGCACATGAAACCACTCTCTTTCTTCAGTGTGCCTATATTCCTTTAGTGTCATGATATTGTAACTGAAATAGTGCTTCTTCCCATGCTCTAGTAAGCAAGTCTTTTTTTGTGAAGCATTTCCTAGGTCACCAGTATTCAACTCACGGGCTCCAGCTGGTACTGACTTTTCATTTTTCCTATTGATTTATTTGCAAACATCAGTATCTCTTTAGGCCTTCTCTGAACAACGTAAGTGGGTGGATGAGAACTAAACTCTCCAAACACCAGAGCCCTAATTAATGTTCAGAATTAAAGTGTTAATTGTGAAATGGCGTGTGATTCATCTGTCTCCATTCAAAAGCCCTTTATCAGTGTGCTTGAGGCATGTTTTTGCTTTGTTTTGAGGCTGCAAAGAGGGATTGCACGAACCTAATAAAATACAGAACTATGTTAGGGGGTACCAACATGTGCTGTGACAATGCAGACCTTAGTAGGTCAAACACTCCGATAGTGTTATGCGCTAGGGAAAATTATGCCTTTCACTGGCTCAGCTGCAGACTGAACAGCACCTCTGCTCCAGCCTTGGCCCGTTGAGGCACAGTCGAATAGCACTAGTCCAAGGTGCCTTCGGGTGCTGATTTCTGGAGCAATGAGTGACACTGGTAGGCTTTGAAACCCAAATACTAAGCAGTGAAGTACTAGCTGCTCAACTGCATGACTTGGGAATGGTGGGAGAGCTACCCTCCTTGCATTCAATGTATGAGAGCAATGCAATTGCTTTCAAGTCTTGGAAACACTGAGGCTAGGGAATTTATGGTCTTTTCTTCTTGCACCAGCTAGACTTGAAGATTGTTTTTCCCAATGACTCATCAAGCGCTTTGTGTCATTTAATGCTTTCAGAGATAAATAATCCATGACATCATTAACAAAGAAAGCAACTGTAAAAGAAAATCAATTGTGCTTGGCACCTATTGGGAACAGAAAACCTTTGGTGGCATATATTGAGTTACATTCATTGTTTTAGACCTTTTTTGGCTGATACTTGGTGCCAGAGAATTCCAGAGCATGAAATAATTTCTTGATGTGGTGTGTTAGTCAGGGATATCAGAGACTTCTGCATCAGCAGGACAATGTACTGCACTTCCCTGTGAGTCATCAAGCCTATTCCCAGCTTTGTGCTGTGACTTGTGTGACCTTGAGGAAATCATTCTGCCTTTCTCTGCTATCCTATCCCTCACCCAGCTATTTTGCCCTTCTGGCTGTTTGTGGCAGGGCCTTTTCTTACACTTTACCCATAAATCACCTAGCGCCACAGGACTAACCCTTGTTTGGCTCTAGACCTCTTTTATAGGCTTCTAGAGAATATGAACAATAACATCAAGGTATCGAATATCAGCACAGACACAATAACAATGAGATCTGCTTGAAAACAGAGATACCTCCTCAGCAAAGCCCTGCTTTGTGAGGTGTTAAATTAGATTAGGCTTTGGAGAATAATGAAGGAAATCCAAAGTATTGTGGGTCCTTTCCAGTGCCTTACACCACGCTCCCAATATGCTGCTATCTCATCACAAAGGAGCTGATCTTTGGATCATCCTGGTTCAGAATACCCCCTCCCCTATCACAATTTCCAGGAACTCAGAGAGAGGCCTCCCTGCTTATAAATCAGAAATATTTGGTACGAAAGTATGTCTCTAAAGAATAAGGACCATAACCTTGGATCTGAAACAGCTGAATAGTACAGTCCCAGGCTCCCGAGAGCCTCTCTGCCCCAGCCCATCACTTATGCCTTTGAACAAAGCAACAGCCGCTTCCTAGGAGCTTTGGCACAAGCCTGCCTTGTCCTGGCACTGTAGGACTTTGCTTACATTCATTAGTCCTGTATTGCATTTGCATAAGCAGTGTCTCAACAAGCATGGCCCTTTATCACTGTGATTCACGGAAATGACACAGTGGACGGTTGTGCTAACTTTGCCTTGAAATTAGGATGATTTATTCATTAGGGGGGTTCGCTGTGAAGTCATTGCCATTGCCGTTGTGTCTGCATACAGTTAGAAACGGGGGTTGTGTAAGAGAGGTAGGGAGTAGGATGAAAAGCTCCTGGGGTCCTCCCTTGTCTGTACTCTTCAAAGTGTGCAAGCAGAGGGCAGGAGAAGAGCAAAGCATGGCTTGGATGCACTGACAAAACTTTGAGGCACAGAGCAGATCATTATGAATTCTTCTGGTCTCCACTCTAATCTCATTAGTTGTGATGGATTCTGATGATTGCCATGTTGTAACTTCCGTTGCTGTTCAGCAGTAGTCCACTTAACGTCCACTTTCTGTGGAGTGTTTCCAAGCAATTAGTATTCTCATCTTTTATCCAAGGGGTCATGGGTTACAGTGCATTACTGGGAAAAATGGGCTGGAAGGAGAGAGAGGGGGGGCAGCATCTCTTCTGCAGAGAAAGAGGATAAAACACAACTCAGCTTGCTACAGAGAAAGTAATGCGCTGATGTCCCACCTGCTGAGCTCTGCAAGGGTGATCTGTAGGTTCATACCCTATCTTTTTCAGATTAAATCCTAGGTCCACCTTCTAGTTTCTCTGAAAGGCTGCTGTGGGAGAAAGACCTCAAAGCAATACAGTGCAAGAGGCTTATTTCCATGTCTTTAGCTGAAATTCACGATCCGCCTTCTGGAACTGGGCTTTGAAGATCCAGGCCAGGATGGCAGTGGGATGCATAACAGAGCCCTAGGTGGTCCCAAAACACATGAAACTGTGTTTAATAGACACACAGCTCACTTAATGCACTCCCTGAGCTACCTGTGTTTTGGTCTTCCTGCCCCCAGATACCTTATTGGACACAGAAATGCCCACTGACCTTCTCTAGTCCCTCTCCTTCTGAAGCAGGCCTTGAGTGAGTTCCCAAAGGCATGATGTTGGCAGAAACCAGCAACACTGCTGGCTCAGGGAGGCTGAGGATTATTGCCACTCACACGGTAAAGCAGCCTGGAAATGCCTCCTACCCATCTGCGAACAGCAGATATGTCACCCTCTTCAACGCTGCGGGATCTGTGGTGGTGTTGAAGCAGCAGCGACATCTGGCTGCATGAGCCTGTCTTGGATGGCACTTCCAATCTGATCAGTTATTCACTCCTAGGGAGCCATGGGGTGATGCACACACTTCTTTTTATAGCCCAATGACATTAGAAATACATGCCATGGTCTGCACCTAAAAATGCCAGGGGAGAAGACGGTGAGCAGGCATCCGCCTTGCCCTCAGCAATGCCTGAAAATGCCAAGCTTTTATTCAAGGCTCTAAATAATTAGCAAGCCCATGTGTTGCAGGTTTTTCCTTACTTTTGGAGTTCGAGCTGATGCCCTGTTTGCTCCCCACACTGTGCAGGGTGGAGAGAGGTTTCCTGAGGACAGCCTGGGTGTGTTAAAAGGAGGTGATAATAAACAGAAGAAAAGAGAGCAGGAGACTTCTGCACACTTTCTCTGATCACTCCCTTCACTTTTTTTCCTTTCAGGCACTAGCTCAACTGAGCAAAGCCAAAGGCATGGTGCCACGTGGAGTACATTAGCTTTGTGGAACATGGTGCATGTGCTCCCATGCTGAGCCGGGCTCCCACCAGGCTCCACCCACCCCTGCATCCATGTAAGGACAAAAATCTCTGTTTTCAGTAACATGGATGGCATGGAGGGGGAGGCTGGGGAGGGGATGAGGAGAGAGGCCTGTTTTCAGATCACTGGTCTGGGCACAGGAGCTTCCTACAAGCATCACTAAATTGCCTGCATGCAGCTGGCAGGGGTTCATGCCAGGGCCAGGAAAGAGTGTACTGCAGTTCCCCATGCCATCTCATTGGGCAGGGGGTGAATGATGATTTTTGCAGTGTGCATAATCACGTTACCGGAAACATCAGCTATTGTCTCCTATCAAGGGACCTCAGCCTGGCCTGATCTTTGCTCTGACCTACTACAGCGACTAGATCCTGGGAAAGGCAGGGTACCACCAACTTCTGATAGTATTTTGCTATCAGAAAGGAACAGCTTGCCAGGAGTATTTTAAAACGTCTGTTGGTGGAGAGGTTATACCCAAATGTTCTTCACATCCTCTCATTCAGTAATAAATTGTGTTGCTCTTCCAAACGCTCAGTCTGTTTCAGGGACAAAGTGTGTGCCAAAACACATTTCTCTCCCAAGATGCGGTTACAGTTTGACAGGAGAGAGTAAAACATTTCTTTCTCTTTCAAAGAAGAGTTTTACAAGATGCTTAAAATTATTTTTTGCTCAATGTGCTAACTGGCAGAGCTTCAGAAGCTGGCCTGAGTCTGGCAGTGTGCAGCGCCACGGAAGTGGAGCAGCGAGAGCCTCTCCCTGCACTTGCGAAGACACAGATTGAAAATAATTTCCACTCTCTCTCCTCTCTCTTTGGCAAGACAGTTTGCTTGTTTCTCCCTCACGTGAATCCTTCTGGCATTGAAGAGGGAGGCACACTGCCTCCTTGATCTGTGAAGCTTTCTCACAGAAGGGGTCAGGGAATTGAGCTTGTCAGAAAAACAGCTTTGGGAAGTGCCCGCTAACCTAAGTTCCTGCTGTGCTGGGGTAGCACGAGCAATTGCTGGCCACATGTTCCAGGCTTGCAGTGAAGACATCAGACTGCATATGCCACATATATCCCAGGAGATTTGTCACATGGTCATGTGATGGAGTTTCCTTGGGAACCCATCTTTCAACCTGGGGAAACCCTCACAGCTTTCCTTGTATTAATTCCTCTTCCATTCCCAGACTGCTCCGCCTCTCTCTGGCACAGTACATCATACTTTCCTGAGCAGCGCACAGAGCCAGTGAATGGAGCTGGTTCTCGTATCCATAATCTCAGCCCAGTCCTTCAGCAGCCCTCAGGAAAGCTAGACCAGCCACATCTCCCCGCAAAGAGTTCCTCACCCAGCAAGCCATTCTGCAACTCCCTTTGCAAACTGCAATCTAATTTCTTCTTCCTGGTGAACTCTGCTGCTGTTTAATGCCACCGTATGTCTTAACAGAATTAAGCAATGTTTCTAGGCATCTATCAGATGATGTTACCAGCAGGTACTGCAAATATTTTAAACATAAAGCAACCACACAAGGAACAAGGTTACCTAAAATTGCCATTAAACCCTAAGGAAGCAAACACAGCCCTTGAAATGGTGTGCAATCCACAGAACAGCAAACTAATCAATGTCACTTGAATGTGACTGAACTATATGAATCCCTTTGTCATATTTGGTTTGTGTACAGGATGGTAATGGAAATTGATTCAGTTTCTTCACACAAATAGGCTTTGTTTATTTTAATAAGATGGATTTTTTTGTACATCCCTCCCCCAATTTAAGAGGTGAAAGTATAGATATGAAAGACTGACTTTTCTTAAAGCTACTGCAAAACTCCTCCAGTAATCCCATTATTAGCAAAAAACAGGATTTGTAAATGACAGCTCAAGTGTTCTGTCTGACTGCAGAATTCAAGATTTTGGAATGGTTATTTAAAAGTATTTAAGTACCTAAGGGTTCAGATAAGCCTTAGATGAGTTTTTCACAGGCAACTCTGGGAATTAGATATCTAACTGTACCTAAATGTGTTTACAAAAATTTGACCCCTCAGGCCCAATTAATTTTGCCTGAGCTTAACACAGGATGGAAAGTCCCTTTAAAGGCACTGGCCTCTTATCTCTGAACTGCCTTTGAGGTTTTGTCACTTGGGTAATCAGACACCATGCAAGGAAATTATTTTTCTGGCAGGGGATGAGGTAGTGAGAAGGCTTAATACTGACACCTTATGATGAAGCCTACAATAGCTATGAGACTCTGTTGTCCACTGTGGCTCCCCATCCAAAACTTATTGATGGCCTGGATAGAAATGTCTGGCTCCGAGCCTGAAATTGTGAGTGAAGTCACTGTGTGCCTGGATGGACTGGTTTGCTTGAAGTGATGCAGACACGCAGTAAATTGCATTTTTTTTTTCTCCTTTCTTTTCTCAGGGCCAAAAAAAAAAGACAAAAATGGATTTGTGTCCCCTCAAGCAGTTGATAGCATGGTGTTTGGGAGCCACTGAGATGCTGGCTGATGATGTGTTCTCTTTTCCATCTTTCCTGGGATGTTGTGCCAAGGCATCCCATGAAGAATTGCACCTTAAGAAGATCGTGTCCAGATCTTTTCCTGGCCTCTTTACACTGCTGTAATGTAAAAGGAGGCTTGGGAGATAATCAAGGCCAGGATAATCAAAGTGGGTCACTCCCTAGTGGTGCGAAATCCCAGGGGGATATTTTAGACAGTGCCTCTGGAAGAAGGGGTTGTGGGTTTTTTTCCATCTATTTCCCTTCCCTTCTGTGCCCTACATGGACAGCACAGCCTAATCAGCGCTTTGAGGCCATGGAAAAATTATTGTTGAGGGAAACCCCTGAATTTCTTATTTCCCAGGCCTAGGAAGGCCGCTTACCCAAAGGTATGAGCAGGGTGGGTGACCTGATTTTTGCAGGTCTGCCAGGACTGGCTGAGAGCTCCTACTGCCTGTGCTGACACAGATCTGCAGGTAAAGCAGCTCTTCTGCTACCTTTGGGGAGTGAGTGGGGAAAAACAATCATTCACCCTCTAGGTAGACGTGCCAGCTTGATTCTTAACGTGCAGTAACTGTTTATAGTTGCTGCTGGGGTGAGGCAAATAAGACAATCCTCAGGTTCTAAGATGAAACCTTCACCCCTCGGGTCCTGTCCTTTCTTTGGTGTCACCTCAGAAACAACGCYAGTGGCAAATGCTGTTTGGTGGCCTGAGTCAGGCAGATGCTTCTCTCACCACACTGAATCTGGCTCACTCATCCAGTTCAGTGCCTGCCTCCATCAACTCAGGAACAGATGACGATGGGGGACGGGAGGGCACATGTCTCCATCCTGAAGCGGGTTTTCTGTGTGTTCTGTTTCTTGCTAGTGAGCCAGAAATCCTGGTGTATTAACCCAAGTCCAACACACGGTAAAGGCTCAGCGTTGCTCCTTCATTAGTGGGGATGTGGCCACTGGACGGGGACCAGCAACAGCTTCAGCATGTGCTCATCTCATCAGCAATTCCTGATGAGTTCAGAAAGTAACTCCTGGTGAAGCACCTTATTGTATCTTCTTGGCAGCTGTCTAATCTATAGATGTCAGAAGAGATGAAATAAACTTGCTTACTACAGATTGGCCTGTCTCTCTTTACTGTATCTCTAGGTGATGGATGGGTGCTACCTGTGATCTTTGAGCCGCAGCCGTATCTTTCAGAGGTCTAACTACAGCCAGGAACTGTAAATGCGGCATTGCTTCACTGACAGAGCAACCAAGAAGCAATAGTCTTTGCCTCCTGCAAAGGTTAACTCCTTTGTATCTTCACAGGACAAAAGAGAGTCAGAAACACAGCAGTTCCCAGGTCCATCCGCTGGTTTGCATTGTGAGTGGATAGGCCCTGTAGCAAGGGATGATGCCTTCAGAGCTAGAAAGGGCAGACTGATGCCCCATTGCAGAACTGGGTGCCAAATCCTCTTGCCTGATGCCTGTATAACTAAGGTAGCAGAGCCTGCAGCTGTCCTGCCAACTGGCTTTCCTGGAGATCTCACCGACTTCTGCTGATGGGCTGCTGAGTAGAGGGAAGAAAGCRTTTGTTTTCATTATTGCTGATGACGGAGCTGTTGCAAAGCAGGAAGACTTGGACTGTGGAACCAGCAGAGCTTGCGAGGCATGCCTGGAGGATTAGCAGAAGGCTCTGGGGAGTGAAAAAAAAGAGATAAGAGTTGGAGAAGAAAGAAAAACAGGAATCAGTGTAGATTGATCTTTATCCTTCCCTTTGCTGATCACGGCTAGAGAACACTGATGCATGCTGTGTATTAGAAACAACGCAGAGATTAAGCACTGATGCCTAGCCAGGACGCAGAGCAGAGATATTTCAGTATGCAGGTGCTATTGTTGAGCTTTCTCAGTCCTCACTTGTTGCCTTAAAAGATACCATTCTCTCTTGCATTTTATTCTGTGCAAAATGCTGCTGTTCTGATTCTGTAGCATGTTAGATTGACTCGGTGCTAGAAGAAACACTAATGCAAACATACACCCTTTTGGAAGGCATGCGAGTGTGCACACTGTCAGGCTGATCATATGTCTGACAGATGATGGCTGTAAGGGGGATGTTTGGGTACGTGTGGGCTGCGTGTGGAGGAGAGAGGGAAATGGCATTTTGCAAAATGGTGGCATTACGGGTAAAAATAGTTCAGCAGCAACTATTAATCCTGAGGAAGGATTATTATAAAGTGCCACCAAATTGCTGGGATCCAAATTGCCCTGAATGCATGTGGCTGGAGGGTCACATTTTGGACTATTGGCCAGACGTCATTACTCCTTTCTTGACAGCTTCCTCAACACTACTCTTCCAAAAATACTGTATTCCTATACCCAGACTAGAACAGGCAGGGGCTACGACCAGGCAACTAATGAAAAAAGTATTTTTTATTTCAAAAAAATCATTCCGATCAGGTAACTGAATGGTTGTGTACTGCTGATTTCCATAGCAACAGTTAGCAAAACAGAGAGAAAGCAAAACAAAAGTAATTGAAATTCTGGTTTTGGCGTCAAAGAAGATATCAAGATAAAAACTATACCAAAAATGGGGACAAAGGCAGGCAAAATGGGGCAGAAAAACTGGAAGAATAAGAAAACACTGGCCTCTCCTTTTTCTCTATTGAACTTACGGCCTTTTGATTGGGAAAAGCACTGGCACTAGGTGGGAATCATAGCCCATTAGACATTATCTTCCATATTTCCTAATGCTACAAAGAGAAGTGAGGGCCTTTTGTACTGCGGGCTGTGTGAATGCATGAAGCTAGATAGTTCCTGCACTCTCAACACGTAGGACAGACAACAGAAGGAGCGTGATCCTCACTTTATAAATGAAATGATAGAGGCACAGAGATTTTTAAGTAATAGGTCTTAAAAGGAGTCTGCAGCAGATCTATGGATCAAACCACAACTTCCTCAGCAATTGCCCAATGCTTTCCCAGATATTCTCTTCCTCTGTGCTCAAGTGTATACCTGAGATGTGTTGCAATGTGTCACAGGCTTGTATTGAGGGGAAGGGGGGAGTCCAGCAGCAGCAGATCCTCCCTGGATGCCATCAAAAAGGGCCTGAAGGGAACAGGAATACTTGCCAGATTTCAGCTTAGTCTTGCAGTGCCTGAACAACACAGCTGCTGTTTCCAAGTTGCCTGACGTATCTTGGAGCACATCCTGAAGCCCAGGGATATACAAAATTTGTATTCATACATGGGTGAATGCACAAGATGCAGAAACCAGCTAGGTCCAGATGGCCCCGCTCACTTGTGCTCTGCATCTTGTGCCATCGTTTACTGCAGCGTAAGGCACGGCTTGTGACACCTTGGCATTTCTCTATTGGTATTCTTATTAATGACTTGTACTATGTCTGTGTCTGTTGGTCCTGACTGATATAAAGGCAATACAGTTAGCCTAGCACTAGACTGATCTCATAATTTGACAGCAATACAAATTCATGACTGATCTGGATCAAGCGATGTACAGATGCCAGAGCTGTGACCTAAGTGCCTTCATTAGGAATGTGGTTACTTGAATTTCCCTCTCTTGTCAGTGGAGAGAAAGACAAAAGACACCTCCAGAGAAAATATCTTTCTTGCGAGTCTAGAGCAAACTCAGTTCAATGTCTAAGTTAGGAAGAAAAAATCCTCTAACACAGGAATCCAAGAATTATGGCAGGCAGAGTCACTGGAACTCCTTAAAAAGCATAGCTCTTGGCTCTGGTGCATGAAGTGAAGCCTTGGTTCTTTCTATTCAGAGCACAAGTGTTTATTTGCTACAGTTCCCTTCTGCTGCGATTTAATTGCTTGTTTCTTTTCAAAATTCAGGAAAGCATTTGGAAAAACAAAACTTCCACACCTAATCCTCAAACAAGCAAGCAGCTTCTTGCTTCTGTTGTGAAGGGAATGAATCACAGACTCCGGGGTAGTGTGTAGCGGAGAGCTTTATTCAAACAATTTCCTCCTATTTTATATCTTCCCGATTGTTGCTCACGCGATCATAGACAAAGCACGCGCCGCTAAAGCTTTACTGATTGGTCACATCTCCCTTATCACGTGTTTTACCATTGGCAGCAGCCTAAGCTGTTATTTCCCTTTGCACAATCCTCTGTTCCTGTTTCTCATCTGTTTCTCAGTCCAGTTCCTTGTTCCTTGACCTTTACTTTATGTCTGTGTTTATCAGCTCAAGGTTACTGGCGTCTTGTTCCATCAGCTTTCCCATACTGTTGCATAGAAGGAATTACGCATTCAGCATGCCTAAAACCCAATAAAATTGCAAGTAAAAAATATGAACTGCTATTTAATTTTGTTTGCACCATGTTGAAAACTTCTGCACAATGAATCACAGAGTGATCTTGAGCTCCTGTAATTGCAGGTGATATACCAGAAGTGAGCATCAGCCATAACACTGCCTTGTTGTAATATCTGTTGGCCCTGGGGTGTCATCCCCTGGGTTCTGTGTTGG
>JAYKAV010003413.1:283154-299449 GCA_035582835.1 Phoebastria nigripes | reverse complement strand
TTCTCATACTAAATCCAAAACATACCACTATACCAACTACTAGGAAAAAAATTAACTCTATCCCAGCTGAAACCAGGACAACATGCCAAAGCCATAATTACAGAAAATGATTTTCCACTACAGGAAAAAGGTTAGTAAGGAGAAAAGCAATCCTCTGAAGGTTGTAAGGTTGTATCTACCTTTGCATTTGCTGCAAGTACTATCTGAAATGTTAGCTGTCTTCAGCTGCCTTACTCATAACTGCAACGTTTTGTTCTCTCATCTACCAATTACAGAAGTGGAAAATKTTTCCAAATTCTAACCTTTGGAGAGAGAAAAACATCTGTCAGTAAATGCTTAAGAATGTAATACACTAAATATAATTACATTTAAAAATATTTAGAAAGAAGTAGTATTTCTTCTAAAATACTTAGAAAGGAGGAGGATTTTCCTGGGAAAATTAGTTCTAAGAGAACACTGAAGAAAATGTGGAATAATTGCAAAACTCTTTTCAAAATAGTAAATATTGCATATAACTTACCCACTTTCAAAAGGATATACTATGTATGGATAAACATCAATAGTGAAACCTATATATCCAAATTTAGTAACATAAAACATTAAAGCCCTTGTTCTAAAACTTAGCTAGGTTCTTTATATATTCAATGGAGGTAAAGTAAGTTATCTCTAAGAGTCAGTCACACGAGCTGACTTGCATCTACATTTTTCTTATGTATTAGGAGGGATCTTTGCTGTTCAGATTTCTAACTTTTTGAGGTCACCAAATTTATCAATGCTCCATCAAAACAAAAAAAAAAAAAGAAAATGAAACAAAATAGAACAAACAACAACAAAGAAAGTTTATGTTTCAAATCAGTGTTATTTGAGTGCAAACAATTTGATCTATTAAGGTGAAATATTTTCTATCAATCAATCAAGAGTAATATGGAACAAAATGTTCCATGTCATGATAGCTGAATGCTCCCTGTCCCCCAATTTTCTCCCCTGTTCATTGTGGGCTATTTCACTAAATTCTTAATTTAATTGTACAAAACATTGGTCTTAGACTCCGATAGCAAGCCTTTCAGAATGGTTTTCAGGTTCAAAAGAATAATAAGATTTCAGCAGGCTCCTCTTAACAATGATCTTGATTATATTTTAGATAAATCTCCACTCAGCATTCACCACCACTCCCATATTTTCTACAGACAGATTTTCCATATCTGTGTTTTCTGTCATTCACCTTCATCTTCTCAGCTTCTTACTTTCTCTGTAAAACTGTCTTGCTTCTTTTCAGTTCACATTCTGCTTCATCTTTGACACCTTGTTCTCACCTTCTTACCAAAAATTCTTCCAGTATTAATCAGCCCCTACATTATTATTATTCTGGGAGGAGGTCTTGAACTTGTGGCTGACGGTACATTGTAAATTACTGAAATGATACTAAAGTATTTAAAAGTTCTGAAGATATGCCTTCTAATCACACTCCTCCATTATCCTCTAATTTTTTTTTTTTTTTAATTTCTTGCCTTTACAGATCAGAACTACTTCTGCTTCACTGAATGTCACTGAATTTAATTCTTTTGTTGTTACCATTTTTTTATTGTGTAACAAAAGCATTATGATACTCCCCTACTTTTGATTTTACTCATGGTCTCCTATCTGCTTTAAATATTAATGCAAAAGAACTTGATCATTATCAACCATTGCGAAAAATTCAGACAGAAATGAATGTGGGCTATCAATAAATAGTCTAAATTCAGCCGTCCTGGATTTAGGCATCTAATCTAAGATGCTTATGTAGGCTCCAGCTATAGGTAATACAGAAAGTTGAACATCTTCAAGGAGTGTTAATTCCCCTACAGCCATTGCCTGGATTTTCTGGAGTGCCCTATCCCTCTCACAACCCCAGGTAATTGTTTACTGTGTTTCCTTTTCAAGATCAGTATTTTTAATCCTCAGCAGTATGTTTACTTCTTAACTTTCTCTCATTTTGGAGCAATAAATAGCCTACATTTCTTTGCTTTGACCTTGTAAATATGTATATGTACTATGTACATATAGTTTACAAAATATAAACCAAAAAATGAGTATTAAAAGAAGGTGTTTTTTTTTTTTCCCCTTGCAGGTCTTTGCATTTCAATTAGATTAATTTCCTGAATCTCTAAACCATCTTCTGATGAGATCCAGGTCACTCTGACAACATAAAGAACTTTAACTCCAAGACTATTGTGATCCATTAATGAATCAATAAAGCAAAATAATATCAACAGAATATAAAAATAATCATTTTTCATATGTAACTATCAAAGTATTATATTACAGTTTCCAAATCTAACTGCTCTATTTACAGATAGAGAAAATGGTGCAAAGAATTTGTAGTCTAGGCAGTATGTAGAGGTTCAGAAACACAGTTGTTGTAAATAGGCCAGCAGATGTGAACATCAATCAATGCTTACAGAAGGAATGAGAGATGAAGTAAGTCCAGATTTTCTATATTATCCTTGTCAGCAAAATAATGCTTTCTAAACCTCTATGCAATAAACTCTTTTTTTCTAAGACATAGATTTTCTGGAAAACCTTGTCTCTTCTCAGATAGTTCCTTTTGTTAAGTCCTCACATTTGGAGATAAACCTTTAGCCACAGTCAAACATACAACATCAAAAATACTATTTCTTTAAGTGAATTAATACATTATTGTCTGTTTTGAAAAGAGTTACACCCCCACCTCACAGAGGATTGTGATTTGGCAAGACTTTCTGGCTCGCCAGCACGGCCTGGCAACTTCTTACTATTCATATGAATATTGAAATCACTTAAAATTCTTGAGTTTTCCAGTTTCCAGTTAGCTCCAACAACTGGAAAAAGGGAAGGCAAAAATAACACAAGACAGGTACCAAGCAAAGGGAATCATACTATAATCTGATCTTCTCATTAACTGAGGAATGAAACAGTGTGTTTATCCAGCAGTATTTCAAATAGAAATGGCTGCAGTCGGAGAAAGATGACAAGCACTAACACCCACTCAGGTCACAGATGAGGGTACAAAACTAGTGGTTTATTGCTCAGATCACATTTCACATTTATCTATATTTGATATGATTTAAATTATTAAAATGCATCAGAACTCATGCTCTGAGGGACAAAATATGCTCATGTGTTCATAAGAAGTACATTTGTTTACAATTTATGGAACTGTGAAAAAAGACTGGTTTTCACTCCCACAAACAAAGAACACAGCCTAGCATAGGAAAGTCCTAGATTAAAGAATTTGCGAAACAATATTAACAACTTATTATATTAAAATATATGTTGAAATTACTTATTACAATATTTGTATTAAAATAATGAACAATCTAATTTTGTAACTTCTAAACTTTACTTTGTACATTTTTTAGTTACTGAGGTATGATGTGCTGAATGTTACTTCACGTGTGATACTGTAATAGCATGTTTTAAAAGAATGGGCAGAAAGTGACAAAGCCAGTAATTCTTGAGGAAGATCCTTCGTTATTTCACCTCTATTACAGGGCAAATTAAAGGAATTGAAATGATTAATACTTAGTAATTTGCTTGATAATATATAATTACTTTCTTTAATAGGATTAGCAAATAATATTCATGCTACCAATCTTGATTCAGTGTGCCAAACACACCCCTGACTCCTTGTTAATCCAATGAGGTATTCTTTACCTGGAACAAAAGCACCTAACTTTCCATTTAAGATGGCACAAATGCAGCCTTAAATATCCTGGTCACAACATTTTTATTTTCATAGGTGCCGGATGAATTTTGATTCCTTTTGAAAAACAGACAAGAAAAAATTCAGAATGAATTACTCTGACACTGCAGAAAGGTGTGGCAGCTAAGGTAAACAGAGTGAGAGTTTATTTGCTTTCTAATCTCATTGTTTGGTAACTGAATGGCTCATTGCTCTGACAAACACAAGATTATAGCATAGATAAAGGATTTACTGTTTTTTGTTTTCTGGAACTGTGAGATTCTGCCTGGTGATCACCATCTCTACCATTAGTGACTTTTGACCAGCGTATTGGTGTGAATGAATGATATGATTCTTCCCCTCTTCGTCTTATTTATTTTTTCCCTAATATATCTCATTCTGATTTTATAAGCCAAGGGTGGAAAGCCAAACCAGCAAAATAAAATGGAGAGCTAACCAACTAATCAATCATTCAAACAAAGTAATTGAAGCCTCTTCTGAAGGTTTTGAATGTTGACTTAAACATCATAGAAAAATTGGACCAGTTTTCAGAGGCTTTTTCAGAAGCTTTAAGATCACATGGATCTCATTTTGTAAATTTGAAAAACAGTATCAGCCAATTCCACTGCTGTTTGTTTTTGTTTTTTTTTTTTTAATGTAAATACCTGTCTCAAGATGTCCTTGCAGTTCGGGCAGCTCAACAGATGAAAAATGATGTGTTTGGGTGCTTGTCTTTTCTGTCTCTCTTTCCACCAGATTGAAACTGGCCTAATTATTGTCTGACTTCCTTTTTTTGTGTTTTTTTAATAGTAGGAAATATAAACCTTGATCATAACACAGGTGATAGTCTAGGTCAGTAGTCTCCAAACCTTTTTGATCATCCACCTTATGAGTGAAAATTTTTTGAGTGCACCCTCTCAATATATGTATATTTATTTATAAAATATACATGTACTATGTACTACTGAAGTTCTAATATTTTCTTCCTAAACCCCAATGAATCATGCTGTGCACCCTTGCCTGCACACCACTTTGGAGACCACTGGTCTAGATGGGGGTGGGGAAGGGGACAAAATTTCTTCTTCTGTGAATTTAGCTTGACATGTTTTCCAGGACCAGGGGAAAAAAAACCAAAAAAAACCCAAACAAACAAACAAACAAACCTACTTGCTAATGGTTTTGCAATAACTACAAATGTTTTATTTTACAATTTTATTATTTGCTTCTGCAAGAACCCCCTAAAATACATTTCACATAATTAAGTCTTTCAGTTCTGTGTGAGAAGATGAGAAAGTCAACATAAACATCTTTGAAGACTTTCCCAATCAAAATAATATAATAGATTGCATCAATTTAATCTTGAAAAGACACATTTACTGTAGTCTCTCTATCACATTCCCATAGCAAGGGCTTCATTGACAAACATTATCTGTTCTGCAGAAAACACAATCTTCAGCCCTTCCATCTAGAAACATGATTGCTTTACTTTCTTATACACAAAGCATTTAACATATTTCAGGAGATCTTCAGGAAAGTAATTTTAAAGTTAAAATTATTTCCTGTATTGGCATCCTAGCTAATAATGGCAGTCTATACTTCTAAGATTATCAAGAATTCATTGGTGCAAACAGTTGTGTCAGCTTCTGTTCCTCAAGCTCCTTGCAATTTCTGTAGAAGAGATGACTATTGTTAACATCACTGTTCCTGTTTTGTGGGGTTAGATTTATTAGTTCAGGTAACCACATTTTCAATGTATTTTGTTTTGGCCAGAACTATAGATTTAATAATGAGGAGAGGAAAATGATTGCTATACCATAAACAGCTAAAATAATGTCTTAGGTAAATTAAAAAAAGAATATTTAGATGAGGCTACAATTAGGAAACCATAATTGTTCATTATTTTCCAGATGTCTCAAATCTTTGATATATTATATGAAAATTACAGTGGTTACCTCTCATATGTATTTAGTTAGATAATCACCAGTCTGTTTTTTGTGAGATTACGTGCAATTCAGAATCTCAAAATATTTTATAGATGTATTACTATTAATGGATATTTTCACACAAACTTGGCTGATAACATTTTAGGCTTCACAAAGTCCTTTCAGACTATCAAACAAAAGTCAAAATTAGTACTAAAATATTTTAGAATATCAGCTATTTTGAAGGAGGTAATTGATAAACTGTTTCTGAATGTATTTGGCAACCATTAAACAAATGCATCTTAATCTGAGTAAATACTATCAAAAGATAAAAAAAGAAGTATCAGTTCAGCATATTTTAAAATAAATTTCTTTTGTATGTTTCCCTGCCAATCTCTTTTTAATTTTCCTCTTCATCCAAGCTCTCTGTCTGTAGGACTAATCAGTATTGAGAACATTCATATTATCCTTATGTTCTTAAGAATGTACATGACCTTAGAATGTCCCACTGAATGATACTGTGTCTGCTTGAGAGTGACTTTTACTTCAAATTTCACTCTACTTAGAGCAAAGTATCCACTTCCAGATTTTTCCCTATGATTAAGAGTTCCTGTTGCGTTAAGCTCAAATTCAGCCAGGAATGAGAACATTATATCACCAGATTGTTGTTTTCATTAATATAAATACTAATTTAAGTATATATTATACATTAATAAATTTAAGTATAAATTAGTAAATTTATGAATTTATAAAATGCATATTTTCATACATAATGTAATGTAATATAATATAATATAACATGATAAATATAATGTAATATAATATAACTAATATAATGTAATATAAATTAAGATTTTGAGAATTGAAGAGTATCACCACAATTCTGAGTCTTCTCCATTTTCCAAACAGCAGGTTGGAAATATATTCTCAGGTAGTAATATATCTACAAGAGAGTAAGTTTACATAAAAACTAAAACAATCTAACAAAACAAGCAATAAAAATGTCCACAAGTTTCGTTTATTGTTTAAAATAATTTAAGGACAGATTGTGGATGCAATCAGAATAAGTAGTTCTTTATCCATAAGTATTACTACTTCTTACAGGATAAGATACTACTCAGTATTACTGAAGATGAGAGGACCAGGTTTTAAGGAACAGAAAGCTAATCACTGGAAAAAGGTAAGAAAGTTAACTGTAATACTATGCTTCACAGGGTTTCTCTGAATTGCATTCCATTGTTCTATAGGGAAAGAATCATATTAGAGCTTTATCAGTCAACCAACAAATATGGGACAACAACCATGAAATCTTAAAGGCCATTATAAAGGATTTAACACTTTAAAAAAAAAAAAAAAAAACAAAAAACAAAAACAGGATGAAAGACTTTATCTACTCTTGTGCAAAATAAGTAAATGTCATGTCAGATTCTGAAGCAGAGAAAACATTTCTAGACTCTTTAAATGACTGTTTCTTGGAGCAACTGCTAAGGGAATCAGAAGCCACTGTTAGATGTTTCTGAGTACCGTGAGGGATCTGGTATAAAAATCTGCAATTATAAAACACCCACACTATACCAGTGGCCATAATACACTCAAATTCCCTATCCTTGTCACTGGAAGAAAATCATACTGATTATTCACTGTAACACTTACCTTTAAAAAGAGAAATTACATAGAAATAAAAAAGTGATAAATAGAAAAGCACATACAAAAGTATAAAATTCTTGCAGACTCAGTAGAGAGTGTTTAAAGACAATACATTAAAGGTTCAGATTAAATGTATACTATCAGTTAGACAAAATCCTAAAATAAGAAATGGGGCCTTGGTGTTTAAATAGCAGAATGAAGATGCCTATTAGAAACAAACTACATCCTTAAAGTGCAGGCATCATGTTCAAATGGAACTGTAGAGAAGAACATAAATTTTCAGACATTAAATGTAATGCTTCAAAAAGGCAGCCCAAAAAAGTTTTAAAGGAATAACTTCTGAAGTGCAAAAAAACTGCAATAAAACTCAACACAGCCAGTGAACACACCGAAGAATAGGTGTAGATGAGGTGTGAATCATGTGTAAAATAACTGCTTGAAGAATTCAAGGCCATAGAAGAAAAAAAAAAAAACAACATTATTGGCTTTGATGTTTATTGCAGGCAAGTATAAATGAGTTTGTAGCTGGAACCTATTATTAAGATGGGAAATATCTGATGAACAAATTCTCAAATGAATTTTAGTAGGAGGGGGGTTAGAATTAATAAAGTGTCAAAGAATCAGGACAAGGTCATATTTAACACAAAAAAAATAAAGAAATTAAATATGAAACTTTTAAAGCTACCTATACATGTAGCTTCTTGATTAAATCCATTCTGGTGCCAGAAGCAGCTTAGAAAATAGGTCTAAAATCTTTACAATGACCTTTGGAACTACAGACCTGCAAATTTGAGTTTCGTAACAGCAAAAACAAAGTAACAAAAGTGAAGAACAGAATAAATAGACACATAGGTTAATATACATTTGGGATATACATTTTATAGCTGATATTCATGCTTCTGAAATGTGTTCAAATATTTGAAGCATTTGGACAGGCAGTCTATAAAATACACTTTTCTTTTCAAATATCTACTGATAGACTCCACAACAAAAGACTTTAAAAAACACTTCACCACTGTCTAGTAAAGGTACTAAGGTCTTCTGTGAAGTGAGTACTGTTATAACTTTATAATGGGTTAGGAGATAGAAGACAAAAAGATAGAATGCTTTTCTTCATAAGGAGGGAAGCGTATAGATTTGAATTTCTTAAGGGAGGAAGGAATAATGAAGTCATAAAATTTAAAAATTCTGGATAATCAAACCCAAATGTAGTCCTGAAAACTTTTGAAAGAATGGTACAATTCTAAGTCATTCTGAAATAAAACAGCATATAAAATTCATTTTCAAAGGGAGAAAAAAAATACTTTAGAAGCCCAAAGTGCTAAATCAAACTTACAAGTTATTGCAGTACTGAATGTGCTGTTCACTGTATCTTACAATAAAGACAGAACAGTAAAAACTTCAAGGAAGAGTAATAAGAATTATTGAAAACATGGAGTGGTTTACTGACCACACGCTGATTACAATCCTTCAACCTGGGAAAGAAATGCCTGAGGGATATATGATAGACATCTAAAAGACCTCAAAAGATGCTGAGAAGAAAGATTTATTATCTATAATTTCCCATCACAGAAGAATTGAAAAGTATTAAGTGGAACTGTTAGGAAGCATGTCCCTTTATGTTCTTTTGACTTTTTCTGTGTATTAGTTGAAGGTTTTGACTGACGGTTTTGACTGTGATTTCCTTTCTTCTGAAGCATGTCTACTGCCTTTGCAGGCCTTGCCTAGAGTATAGTAAAAAGAATGTAGATGTCAGAGAATCCAAAGAGGGGTTTTTTTGTTAGTTTTTGGGGTGTGAGGGGACAGAAGAAGGAAATTGCCTGCTTGTTGCTTTGCAAATAATTGTTAAGACATAGGTTGGAGAGAGAGGGAAGCTTTATAAGGGTTGTGAGAGAAGTGACTGTAGCTCAGAGGATGGAGACTTGATAACGGTTAGGAGGTAGAGGTTGGAGCATTGGACAGCCTCCAAGAAATGGCTGCCTGGGAACATGGATTAGTGGCTCTGGAGGGACAGAGGATTTCTGCCTGGCATCTTGTAGGTCAGCCGTGCTGAGTATCCTGGAGACACCTTTCCATCAGAGCTTTCATGGTCCCCTTCCTTTCTTTCTCTTCTCTCCAAAACAGTGGCTTAGTACTGAGGTGCCAGGGAAGGTCCTGTAGGATGGTATGTACTCCGCCTCTTGCTTGCAGCAATACAAGCATGAGGTGGCAGGACAGTAAATTTGCAGTCCCCTGTTCATTAAAGATACCTGCAGAAGAGGAAGAAAGAAACTTGTTAGTTCTTGAGTCTTTGTGAGGACACAATGTGCTGTTCTGTTACCAAAAGCCAGCCTCTTTTTCAGTACCTCTCACGTTTCCAGGGACAGGTTTTTTGTTGGTTAGTGGGATGTGCACCCATGGGTAGTGGGTAAAACATAGCGGGAGCAGTCTGTAGTGTTTGTATGTCAGTGTTTGAATCCACTTCATATCACGCTTTTGCCACCTGCATTAAGAAAATCCTCTGAATTTGTCTAATAGAGAGGTTCCACAAAGCATGAGGTATTCACCTACTGAGAACTACACTGAGTAGAAAGTATCTACCTGTCTGTCTCCACCTCCATCTCCATTTCCATGTCCATGTCGAAGTCCACCTCCATCGTTACCTTTTTCTCTATTTCTGCTATCTCTATCACTACCCCTGTCTCTTACATCTGTCTGTATTCTGTCTGCTAAACTCAGGAAGGGAGGTGGTTTCACATCTTAAATGCTGTCCTCCTAGACCCCTGCTCTCTAAATCCAGAGTGATTCCACAGTCCCATGTGGGATCTCCAAAGAGGAAAAAGGTTATAAGAAGTCCCCCAAACATGAAGGTGCACACAACATTGGTGCCTTTCTTTTGCTTGGATATCACTTCAACATGCTGCAGGAACTCTGGATGGTAACTTTTGTGCCCAGCCTGCTAGACACTCTCTGGAGACATTTGTAGTGGTGCATTCCACACACCAACTCAAAACATAATGTTTTAATTTGTCACTGAATTGCACTTGGGGAGTTTTGAGAATGGAAGTGTTGGTTAAATTGCTCCAAAAGTAATCCAGTTCATAACTGGCAAAACCACTCAGGATTGAACAAACAAGCAATAAGTGGAAAGAATCAGGATATGCTTCAAAACGTCATTGATACTTCAAACCAAATTACTAATGAAAACAAAAACAGATAGGGTCATCCCTTCATGTTCAACCAAGGACAAAGATCGTTTGGAGAAAGCAACTCATGGATCTGTTACATTTTGGCTACTTTCTAACAGAAAACAAACCTCTACTTTTAAATTAATAGAAGCTTGCCTCTGAATCCACTTTCATCCACAGCTTACCAGAGAATCCTGAAGACAGTCTGTATTGCTGGTAACCTGTGAAGAGGTGGGTGTCCTTGAGCCCACTCCATGCCTATTGTGATTAGAAACTTACCTGCAACCTGGGATGCTGTATGGATTGCTCCAAGAAAAAAAAATACTGCACTAAAGTCTCAGTGAAAACACTTTGTCTCTTGCACACCTTTAGAGAGTTTGAGAACCTTACTTCAGTACTCCTTTGATCATGATTATAGCTACCCCCCAATGGAAGAGGGGTTTAGTAAGATGTGAAAGCAGTAAGAACAGCAGTAGAAAATGCTTTTAGCTTCTTTTAAAAAAATCTTATATTGGTAAGTTTATGTTGTCTGTTCTTATCCTTTTAATATGCTTTGAATTTTATACTCATCAGAATGTCAAGATGAAGTGACTCACTAGTGGGAGACTGTAAAATAGCAACTTAGCTATCCCAGGTTTCAGAAGTTTAAGTAAAACTAATGTCTAGTGTGTTGCATTGAGAAATACCAGCAAGAGATGAAGCTGCTTACTAAGAGATATAAAATATTACTTTAACCAACCAATAATAGCAGCAGACTAGTACTGCAAACACTGAGATCGTTTGCTACTGTATAAAATTTAATAACACAAAGCTTAGTTTGTATTTTCTTTTCATATGGCCCATTATCTTTATTTCTGCATGAACAATTGTTCATTGGTAGAAAAAAATGTAATTTTTTTTTAGTTCTAAATATGACTGATCATTAAAAAATATCCTAAACATTTGAAGTGGATCTCATACATGCCATAACCAGTTTGTGTCAAAACCAAAATTTCCCTGTTATGCATACGTGTCAAAAATATCTTTCAGAGGAACGAGAGAATATGCCTGGTTTATTTCTGAATGCAATTATTTTGTGAAAGACTATACAACACTCCCCACCCCCCCAAAAAAAAACAAAAAAACAAAAAAACAAAAAAAACCCTTACTCTCAAAAGGAGGAAAGAAAGAAAAAAAACCCATAGTTTTCTGTTTTAAAAACTATGTAAGTGGGTATTATAAAAGATAGTACTGTTCCCACAGACTTTTCATGGCAAATTTAGGACTTTGTGGCAGTAAGTAAAAGTGAAAGTCCTGCAGGTAAGAATGGAAAGGGAAGGAAAGAAGACATCAGAAGACGATCTTGGTGAAATTCATTTTACCTAATTTTAGACAATTACAGCTGTAGATACCTACATTATGTCAAATGTAATCTAATCCCTGTATCAGTTTATATGAAAACATGTACAGATGGTGAGTGCAAAACTAAGAAGTTAAATGAAAAACTACATATCCCATCTCATGGGCAATTCTGTACCTCTTCCAGACAAGATGTCTATGGGAAAGTCGGTAATTCTAAAAAACTACATTGAAACTGAGAGTTTGCTAAGAGGACACACAAGTAACAGGAAGTTTCACACAGTGAAGAAAAAGGTGAAGTGAAACCTAATATTTATGCAAAATGGATTAAAAGGGGAAAACAAGCAGCTGAAGTAAACCAATACATGGATGGAAAAAATAATTGGAAAAGACAAAATAAAGCTATGATTATTTAAAAAAAAAAAAAAAAAAAAAAAAAAAAATAAAAAAAAAAAAAAAAAAAAAAAAAAAATCAGTAATTAGTTAAAAACACATGCTAATCAAAGTGGTGTTCAATAGAAACTTCTAAGCTGCCAGAAGAAAATAAACATAAAAATCCTAGTCAGATTTCTGCTGGACAACATTAAAAGAAGGAGAATAAACAGGACATATATGCTAAGGAAAGCACTGCCCCTGCCTCCAGACTTTGAGCATGAACGTAGTTAAGAAAATGGCTATCAGTAGAAGCAGGTAATGTAAATACATTCAAAATTTGTTTAAGTAGATTTTGTATATCAAATCTTCTGGATTCCATCACGGGCGTGCATGTAAAAGGAAAAAAAAATATTTTTCTTTCATTCTATAAGTTGACCTTTTTTTTTTTTTTTTTGGTAATGGATGATATAATTTAATTGTGAAATATTGGGAGAAAAAAAGGCTGAATGGGCTTGAGATACATTAAGAAATATTAGCAGAGTATGATCACCGTATGAAATAATTTATCACTGTGGGAAATAATTTATAACTTTAAACATAGAGAAGACTATAAAGAACTATGGCTAAGAAGAACTATTTTTTATGAAATGTAAATGTAATAAAGCAATGAACTCACCAGAAAGGACAGTTAAGATATTTTCTTCCCAGAATAATATAGAGAATAAATTAGGGGGTTTTAGGGTAATGAATTGCTAGGCAATGCTGAAAAACAAAATAAAAAAACCATTTAGACTTGTACATGTAACTATTTTTAACTGAAATTTAAGTATTTAAATGTCATGTAAAACAAAGCGTAATATTGGGCCAATGTCAAGAAAATAAGTTTAACAGGTGACATATTACTGTGCCATAAAGCAAATGAATCTTAGTAAGTAAAGGATGAGGAAGGGATGTAATGATGGAAAGTGTAATTGGGAAGATATATTTATGTATTATGTATATATATATCTATACATATATGTATATGTACATGTTTATGTATATGCTTATGCTTATGTTTATGTCTCTTGTATGTATGCAAAACCAAATATCTTTGCAGAAAAATCTAATGAGGTATAGACTAGTGGATACAACAGTATACTTGAAGTATTTTTTTAACTTAATTACTGTATGTATACACAGGTGACAGGAAAAAGTGATTGAGATAAAATCTAATGATTTAAATATTGTAAATAAACTGCAGTTGTAGCATTATTAAATTCCAAAAAAAAAAAAAAAAAAAAAAAAAAAAAAAAAAAAAAAAAAAAAAAAAAAAAAAAATTACTGGTCTCTATCTTTATAAAGAAAAAGGCTTGATACAAATTCTAGAAATACTTATGACTTTTCCTGGAAAAGAAGAATAACTACATATAGGGAAATCATGTCTGTGATAAATGTTCAGAATACTAAGATGAAAAACTAAACCCAACAGGAAATCCAAAGAAGATAAATTCCTCCAAGACTACTTAAAAAAAGAAAGGAAAAAAATCCTAATTCCTTCTGACTCAGCAATATTGATTAAAAAATAGAAATGTATGTTTGTTTAGAATGCAATTTCTTCCAGGGGTATTTCACGAACATGGGATAGTGTGCCTGTGGGTCTAGGGACTTAGTATTAACTGTACAATATTCAGCTACAGAAGAATAATGCATCACAAAACCAAATAAAAGGGAAAAGCGTACAAAAGGAGAGCAAAATTCCAAATAAATTTTTTTGCATTAGGTATTCTCTGAGTATGTAACAGATTCCTTTATGTCTCATTGGAAAATTTTATGTGCCTCACTAAAGACATTAAAATGGAATTGCAGGTATCCACAGAGGTTTGATTCCTACTTCTGCTTGAGTGGGAAATATTGGATCCCAATGTTTCCTTAGATCCAGTCGTTTTTTTGTAGAGTGCACTGTGGAAATCCCAACCAAAAGTGCACAGTTCTCTTCATGCACTCTATGGGTAGTTTAGAAACATAATCTGTGATTTCATCTTTCAGTTGTAGGATAACTGCATAAAATAAGCCCACCATGTTTATAGCTGCAGCACCTCCGTCTTTAGATCTAGCCTGTCCCTTCCCTCCCTTTCCCAAAATTAATGCATGTAACATATTGTATTGTTTGATTTCATATAACTTTTCACATTGAGCAGTTAAGTTTAAATTAGTTATCCAGATTCACATTATACTTAAAGGGAGAAAAGAGGTGGACATCAAACAAATTATCTAACGTTTTAGGAAGGGCAAATTGTGACATGGCGATGCCTGTTTCCTTCCATGAATTATGAAAGGAACCTAGATCACTACTAAGACAGCAAATTACTAGATATTTTAAGCTAGAGACATGAATCCTATCTCTTTTGTTCAAAAAAATATATATATACTTGTGACAACCAATTTGAAAATTTATCATTAATTGATATGTGAAACTGTTGTGGTTTAACCTCGGCAGGCAGCTAAGCTCCACACAGCCACTTGCTCACTCCCCCCTGGTGGGATGGGGAAGGAAATTGGAAGGGTAGAAGTGAGAAAACTTGTGGGTTGAGATAAAGACAGTTTAATAGGTAAAGCAAAAGCCACGAACGCAAGCAAAGCAAAACAAGGAATTCCTTCACTCCTTCCCATCAGCAGGCAGGTGTTCAGCCATGTCCAGGAAAGCAGGGCTCCATCACGCGTAACGGTTACTTGGGAAGACAAATGCCATCACTCCAAAAAAAAAGAATATGAAGTTTTGGATTCTTCCCCAAATATCACAAGTTTTTCAAGACTATAACTGTTTAAAATGCTATCTTGTTATGCTATTTCTGACAATTTTTTGTTATTGTTCACATACACTTTTTCTGGTGGGTTGACCTTGTCTGGTTGCCAGATCCCCACCCAGCTGCTCTCTTACTCAAGAGGACAGGGAGGAGAAAACAAGATGAAAAAGCTTTCAGGTCAAGATAAAAACAGTGAAATCACTAACCAATTACCCTCGGGGGTAAAACAGACTTGACTTGGAAAAGAATAATTTAATTTAGTGCCAATTAAAATAGAGTTGGATGGTGAGAGACAAAGACACAAACTAAAATAGCTTTCCCTACCCCCAACAATTTTTCCTGGGCTCAACTTTACTCCTTCATTCCCAATTCCTTTACCTCTACCTCCCCTGCCCTGAGAGGCAGAGAGGAGACAGGAATGGGGAGTTGTTGTCAGTTCATAACTGTTCCTCTTTGCTACTCCTTCCTTCTCACACTTCTCCCCTACTCCAGAGTAGGGTCCTTTCTGCAGGCTGCAGTTCTGCAGGATAAACCTGTAGAATAAGCCTCCATTGGCTGTAGCTCCTGCCAGGAGAACTTGCTCCTTCATGGGCTCTCCACAAGCTGCAGCTTCCTTCAGGAAACATCCACCTGCTCCACCATGGTCCTCTCCATGGGCTTCAGGGGAATCTCTGCTCCAGCACCTGGAGCACCTCCTCCCCTCCTTCTTCTCTGACCTTGGTGTTCACAGGATTGCTTCTCACACTTTTCTTTCTTCATGCCTTGCTGCTTGTGCAATGTTTTGCCTGTTCCTAAATATGTTTTCCCAGCCACACATGTGGCTGAGGGGCTCAGCTGTTTCCTTCAGTGGGTCCATTGGAGTCAGCTGGAGTTGGCTGTGTCCAGCACAGGGCAGCCCCGGCCTCTCCTCACAGAGGCCACCCTGCAGGCCATCCACCCCGCTACCAGAACCTTGCCACCTACTCCCAATACAACTTTACTTCAGTGCACTTAAATAAGTAGATTAGTTTTAAGAGGAAAGAGAGCAAGTGCAGAGGTTCAATGTAAGTTGGTCATTCTGATCAGAGGAGCTATTTTCTCAGGGAGAGATAATTTGCAATATGTAGAGTAAATAAGAACACCACAGACACAGCAGGATCTGACGGTTTACAGCTGTAGACAGCTGTCCTGGTTTCAGCTGGGATAGAGTTAATTTTTTTCCTAGTAGTTGGTATAGTGGTATGTTTTGGATTTAGTATGAGAAGAATGTTGATAAGACACTGATGTTTTTAGTTGTTGCTAAGTAGTCTACTAGTCAAGGACTTTTCAGCTTCCCATGCTCTGCCAGGTGCACAAGAAGCTGGGAGGGAGCATAGTCAGG
>JAYKAV010003413.1:234538-279999 GCA_035582835.1 Phoebastria nigripes | reverse complement strand
TCCAAGATCCTAATATATTTACTGAGATACTTGATTTCTGGCACAACCTCTGTTCACCTGTTTGATCTGTGTTCACTGCCCCACCCCGCCCTTTGCACTTAGAATATGAGTGGTTTGGATTCTCAGGTGAGAGTCAACTTTAGATGCAGATATCTAAGGTTAGGTTTCTATTATGCCAATGTCCTTGTATAAGTTAGGTGTCTAACCTCCAATATTACATATCGGTGGAGATCTAGTTAAGGCCATCAGTGGAGTTTAGAATGGTATTTAGCACACACGCCCTAAATTACACACAAACGTGAATTCAAACTGAATAGCCTTCTAGACTGCATTGACTGTATTGACTAAGGAAACAATTTAGTGACACAAGCATAGGCATTTAGTGCCATGGTAGATCAAGGAGTATCTAAGACATCTGCGTGACATTGGCAGATATGACACAGGATCTGAGAGACCTATGCTTATTTTGGAGCAGCACCTGCAAGCTGAGCAAGATATCCTAGGACATTACAAATGGCACAAGACACCAATGTATAAATAATTGAACTGTGCACCATCACTCAATAAGCACACGTTCAGGAAATGAGACGTCACTAATACTAACACTCCTATTAGGATTGAACATAGCATTGTTAAACTAACTCTCTTCTTAAATGAATTAATGCTTCCTTTCTTTTGAGTTAGTAAATACATATTTGAGAACATATTTTGATAGTATAAGTTCCCTTTTAGGTAATAGATACCCTTTTGGACTGATAATGTTCTGGGTAACTATTTCATGGAAATTAGATCCATGTTACGTCATGCACTCCCTCAAGGTATCAGAATTCTTCAGTACAGCTTCAAGTGAGATCTTTATGATCACTGAAATAATTGACAGAGGGGAAATGTTAGCATTTATGCTTATTTTTAGCTCATCGGATTTAACAGGAGTTAACTGAGTGAAAAGAGTCAATAGTATCCTTTTCTCCCCCAGTATTTATTGGCTGTATTGCAACAAAATGAATAAAAAATAAAGTTTTGACAGGAATTACAAAGATTTGTGGGGAAAAAAAAAGAAAGAAAAAAGAAAGAGAGAGACAGAATGGAAAAACACTGTGAGCATCACAGCTTGATATTGACCACCCTTCTTGTGGCATAATTTAAATCAAATATAAAATAATAAGTAAAAAAGATAAAATAGATTATATAATATATTTGATCCAAGAAAATTTTATAATCTTTTATTTTAAACACTTCAGACCCAATGTCAATTGTCTAAGGCAAAGATGTACTTCAAGTGCCTAGATTAGGTAGATATAGATATGGATTTTCTTAAGTTCTTAGAACTGACTGGGGTCTCTTCTTACAGCCCTGGAATTCCCATATTCCCCTGTCTGCCAAAGGCTTCCTGTGCAGTCTTCAAACAAATAACAAACAGCTCTCTGACTCTGATTTCATCATGCAAAAATTGTGTACAGAAATAGAAGGATGTGAAAAACAAAAGAGTATGGAAGAATACATATAAGTATCTTACTTAAATGGACCGCTGTGAATATTAAAATTGTGTATGCATTCAGATGGAGAAGAATTAAGCAAGACTGAGCAGTTTATCAAAATCCTCTCCAGAGTGAATATCTACTAGGTTTTTGTTATATAAAAGCTTCATTATTGGAATGGGGGATTTACAAGTGTCAAATCTTCCCCCTCTAAGTTTTTCAGAAGCACCTACGTATATAGGATGCCTCTATTTTTGCATTACCAATGCTTATTCCTATACTGCTAAATAGAAAAGGTAGAGGGACTGATCCGACTCCAAAGCCAGCTAGGATAAACTGGATTGCTTCCACGCCCTGTTAGGCTTGCCTAGTGGATTGTTTGTGGACAGACAGTTTCAACTGTCCAAAACTTCGGGATATGTGTTCTGGTTTCCTGCATACATTCCATGTCATAGATGGTATAGCCCTGCCCCTCTGGATTTTCGTTCACAGGCATGAAACACAGGTGCTGGTTTATGTTACAGATCTGTCATAGCACATTCTGCACTTCTAGCCTTTACATTTGTGATCTCTTTCTACATAGGCCTTATACTTTTCACAGGAAATCATAAACAAACAATCTGGTTTTTAATAGTCAGGGTCTTGTGCCTCTGTAAACATTCCCCAGACCTGCACAACAGCCTGCAGCTGGGGCACCTTATCCGTGTCCCCACGTTAACTGCGTAGTCATGAGATAAGCAGAGCAGCAACAATATTTACAACTACAGCCACGGTTATACAACATGATGAGCTCACAAATGTTTCTCATCCCAAATGCCTTCCTGACATTCGTAACACCATAATAATGTTCATCCTGTAAAAGGATGGAACAGATCTTGGGATTTCTAAGACTGTTGTTTGGCTTAAAGGTCCCCCAACCCTTTTTCCTCTCAGATAGGAGGACGTTGCATATGTTAACATGTAGCAGATCCTCAAGCAAGGGGATGTCACAAAGCATGACCTTCCTGTGCAAAGACCGCCCCAGTTGGTCACGTAGCTCTTCTGCTGTTTAACAATTCTGCATTTGTAAGATCCCTCACTGCTGTAAGCTCTGTGAGACTGCCAGAAAAAAACAGAGATTAATGTTGCTGTCGTTTAGGTCAATTAAATAGCACTGCTTTTTGTCTATAATTTTGGAATGGGGGACAGGCTGCAGGATTCTGTGTACCCCACCCCCAACGGCTTTTATAATAATGATAGCTAGGCAGAAACTCTGATCAAAACACAACTTTACTTTACTTTATAGGAGACTACTGACCCAGTCTAAAAATTTTGCAGTGTGCATATTGTTTAAATTAATAGTGAGGGAATATAAAGAGTCATGTAGCTGACAGCTTCAAGATGGAGCTGACTGTAATCACCAGCTGGTGTAAATGATCAGAAATTTGCTCTATACCCCAAACAAATGTGTGATAAGCTTCATGCAGTGATAGCTGATCTGAATTAAGAAATCCATGTTCTTCTACATATTGCCTAGCCCCAAATCGCTGGATTGGCCATTCTTGCTGCTGAACACGCTCCATGGAAGTCTTGGGGTGATCTGCCACTTCCTCCACCACCCCTCATACATTGAGAGTGGGGGTAAGACTGGGCATTCAAATGACCCCTCAGGACTCAGAAGTGCAGCAAGTGGTCCTGCCACGCAATGAGGGAAACATCCTCATTGTGTTCAACAGTCAACATTTCAACAGTTCAACAGCTCTGCAAGGGGCTGCAGTAGCAGGACTCCTTTCCAGGGTGTCATCTTCTACCCTAGTGGGAGACATGTTCACTGGCCCACCAGGTTCAGAAAAGCAGTTTGCATTTAAGGAACCTTGTGGTCCCCTTGGCCCCTGCTAAAAAGACGCTTGCAGTGATGTAACATTCATTTAACTTTCCTAATTAGCCGTCTTTGTTGTAAAAGGTTTTTTCTGTTTTGTTAGCTTATAAGCCAAGGCCTCAGAACTAACAGCCGCACAAGCCACCATTGTTCTGTCTGCTGCTCCTCTGGGACTGAAAATAATCATGGTCTTTCAGCTCTGCAACACCCCCATTGCCCTTACTGATCTGTTTGGTCTTTCTGTGGTATCTGTGATCTCTAAGAGAATGGGGCAGTGGTCTGTGCACCAAAGCCTGTGTCTTTCTGCTTTTGCAGTAATCATTGTCTACCAGAACAGTCTTGACTGCGTGCTCGATCTTCTGCCTCGTCTTTGCAGCATTGCCCTAAGGGTAAGGAAACACATACAGCACCAACCTGCACCCCATAATGGTCTCATAGGTCCTATACCCCACAACCAGGGGGAAAGGGAGTGCCCGCCTCAGCCCACTCTGTGTGACACTTACCTCAAAATGCATCATCTGGTTTGCATAGGATTTTCTGGGAACCCCCTAGGGACTTTTTCTTAATGTCCCTACATGCATGTTCTTCTGAAGTTGGTATTTTCACCGACAGTGTTGCCTGTGTCTTGCAGCACCGTACAAAGCCCAAAATCTGCCCCAGTAATACTGCATGGGCATCCTGTCTGGCTGTGGCTGGATGCAGTGACCTCTCAGTCCAGCTTACAGGACTGGTCTCTTCTTTACATGTGACAGGGACTGCACCGGAGGGCTCCTTAATGGGCCTCCTAGGTGGGGTCCATAGCCTTTGGGCGTGTTCTGACTTGTCTGTGCCCCCCATCCCCCTTTTGGCATCCCTCCGCCCTCTCGAAGTTCATCCCCACCCCAGTATGTCAGGGCTTGTTCTGCAGCCTTGTAGAGCGGGGGACCCTGAACCTGCCTTTTACTTTTGATTAATTACTTTCTATTCATATTTAAACTTCAATGATTCATTTAATTAGCTCTTATGAAAGAATGTGTTCTTCCTTTTCTGATGTCCTTCTGGGTACACTGGTAAGGGTGGCTGGTTCTGCCAGGCAATTATAGGTCAGCATGAAAACACATGGGGCATGACATTGTGGAAAATGAAGGCTCACTGACACAGAACAGTTTCTGAAATCACATGGCAGACATGGCGTACGTACATGGGGAAGGCTCCCTGCTCTGCCAGAAGTTGGGTGGAAGTTGTTGTTGTACTACCTACTCTCTGCTACTCCTAAAGCCTTTCAAGATGCTCAGTTATTATATTTGAAATAATTGACTATAGCCATATTCAACTAATAACTATAAATAATATTTAAATAAATAACTGAATTAATTTAATGTAATAATTAATAGTTACCTAGTAAATAAATAATTTGAGAAATATTGCAATAAATGAATATATGTATAATAAAATAAAATGAGCAATCTGCATAGAAAAAGTACAAAATAAGTTAAATAAATTCCTGTCCCAAAAGGATACCTGGATGCACATTCATAAGTGATGGTACTGTTTATTATTTACAAAACAGCTGTCAGATTGTTCTGGGGTGTCAGTAATGCACTGACTTTGCTTAGGCTTGAGTTAGGAGAGCACAGCTGCGTTTATATACCTGAAAATAAGGATTCGTGATTTCAGACAATACTATTCTATGGTCCCGTGATCTAAAAATTAGTTGGCTTAATGCCATTTGAAAAAGAGACTTCACAGTGGAGCACTCATCCATTCCTAATCTCAAAATTGTAGTATTTTGATGCATAAAACACCTGAAAATCTATCTTGGTTTCATTTTGTAATTTTTCAGATCTCACACATTTGAAATCAAGGCAGCTTTTATGGTCGGAAACCATGGGGTTTTCTACAGGAAAGTGCATATTTTAAATTTAAAGATTGCCAAAATATTATTTATGAAAACCTGAGGTATATAAAAATGCACCAATAGCACAGGATTCGGTATACTACTCTAACACCTCTTCAACAATGGAGTAACCACAAATTGATAGAACCATATACCTTACTACAGTTTATTTGAAGGTGCACACAGTAAAGTCCTGTGAAGTGTTCCCCTTCCTTCTTTTTTTTTTCTTTTTCCTTTAATCTGTGTCCTCTGTTGTTTTCTCCCTCTAAAATCACCTGAAGGTTTTAATTTTTATAACCTGTGCTTGAGTTGTTGGTTTCTATTACAGAACTCTTTCAACTAAATATTTTCAGGCTTCTAAAAATAAATCATAGATATTATCTATATTAGAAATACATGCAAACATTATATTTTCTTGTGGTGGGATGACCCTGGCTAGATGCCAGGTGCCCACCAAAGCCACTCTATTGCTCCCCCTTCTCAGCTGAACAGGGGAGAGAAAATATAACGAAAGGCTCGTGGGTCAAGATAAGGACAGGGAGAGATCACTCAGCGATTACCGTCACAGGCAAAACAGACTTGACTCAGGGAAATTAATTTAATTTATTACCAGTCAAATCAGAGCAGGATAATGAGAAATAAAAACTAAATCTTGAAACACCTTCCCCCCACCCCTCCCTTCTTCCCAGGCTCAACTTCACTCCCAATTCTCTCTACCTCCTTCCCCTGAGCGGCACAGGGGGATGAGGAATGGGGGTTGTGGTCAGTTCATCACACGTTGTCTCTGCCGCTCCTTCCTCCTTAGGGGGAGGACTCCTCACACTTTTCCACTGCTCCAGTGTGGGGTCCCTCCCATGGAAGACAATCCTCCACAAACTTCTCAAATGTGGGTCCTTCCCATGGGCTTTAGTTCTTCACGAACTGCCCCAGCGTGGGTCCTTTTCACTTATCCTTTCCACAAGGTGCAGTCCTTCAGGAACAGACTGCTCCATGGGTCCCCCACAGGGTCACAAGTCCTGCCAGCAAACCTGCTCCAGCATGGGCTCCTCTCTCCATGGGTCCACAGGTCCTGCCAGAAGCCTGCTCCAGCGCAGGCTTCCCATGGGGTCACAGCCTCCTTCAGGCACATCCACCTGCTCTGGCGTGGCGTCCTCCATGGGCTGCAGGTGGATATCTGCTCCACCGTTAACCTCCATGGGCTGCAGGGGGAAAACCTGCCTCACTATGTGTCCTGGTTTCGTCTGGGATAGAGTTAATTTTCTTTCTAGTAGCTGGTATAGTGCTGTCTTTTGGATTTAGTATGAGAAGAATGTTGGTAACACACTGATGTTTTAGTTGTTGCTAAGTAGTGTTTACACAGAGTCAAGGACTTTTCAGCTTCTCATGCTCTACCAACTGAGAAGGCTGGAGGTACACAAGAAGCTGGGAGGGGGCACAACCAGGACAGCTCACCCAAACTGGCCAAAGGGATATTCCATACCATATGATGTCATGCTCAGTATATAAACTGGGGGGAGTTGGCCGGGGGAGAGGTGACCGCTGCTCTGGAACTGGCTGGGCATTGGTTGGTGGGTGGTGAAAAATTGCATTGTGCATCACTCATTTTGTATATTCTTTTATCATTATTATTATTATTAATTTCCCTTCCTTTTCTGTCCTATTAAACTGTCTTTATCTCAACCCACAAATTTTGCTTTTTGTTCAATTCTCTCCCCCATCCCACTGAGGGTGGGGGGAGTGAGCGAGTGGCTGTGTGGTGTTTAGCTGCCTGCCGGATTAAACCACAACACTATGGTCTTCACCACGGGCTGCAGGGGAATCTCTGCTCCTGTGCCTTGAGCACCTCCTCCCCCTCCTTCTTCACTGACCTTGGTGTCTGTATAGTTGTTTTTCTCACATATTCTCACTCCTCTCTCTGGCTGCAGGTTGTTGCACAGTTGGTTTTTTTTCCCCCCCTTCTTAAATATGTTATCACAAAGGCGCCACCACTGTCACTGATTGGCTCAGCCTTGGTCAGTGGCGGGTCCGTCTTGGAGCGGTCTGGCATTGGCTCTATTGGACATGGGGGAAGCTTCTAGCATCTTCTCACAGAAACCACCCCTATAAGCCCCCCTGCTACCAAAACCTTGCCATGCAAACCCAATATGTTTCTGCAGAAATCAACTCTAGCATTTATTTTCGTAAGTATTCAAGAATAAAAAGAGATTTCTCAAACTGCTATGAGCACCTACTTCATGACTCATATAATAAATAATTATTTACATAAGTTTAATAACAGACTTCTGTCAAGAAAAGATTTTATACTTATTTTGGCTGTGTAAAGCAGGTCAAAGCACACATAAGAAAAGAACATTTTTCATTTTTATTTTTAATTTTAATACCAGGACAGCTTTTACTCTTTCTTCAATATCTGCTCCATTTTCATGTATTTGTGAACAGTTTGCTTCTCAGAAACTGCTACAGACACAATCTGACACTTTGTTTGGAGGAAGGTTGAAATATATTTAAACTTTAATTTAAACTTTATATTTAAACTGCATTGTCTGTGTACTTCTAGGGTATATGCACTTGCTAAAATAATCAATATTACTTGTGAAAAAAATGTTCTGCATTTTGCAGAAAATATGTCATTTTGTTCAATCTTATTGTAAGCTGAACCTAAATCAAAGCTTTCCATACCCCTGAACTAGTACAAAAAGTAGCTGAGTCCAGCCTTCAGAAACACGGGAGGCATGAGCAGGAACTCTGTTTTCAGTAACCTCTTCACCTCTGGGGTTTATGATGCCACTTTCTATGCAGAGATAGATGTGGGTGCGTCCACAAAGCATGGGGGGCAGGGAGGGGGCAAGGGGAGGGTAAAATATTTTGGGACTAGTTATTGAAGGGTGTTCAATATTGAACGGTGTTCAGAAAAGTGTAGGTATTTATTAACATTTTGTAAGTGTCTAGGATTGTGTTTTATCTATTGGATTGCTGATAGTAATCCTGAATGTATGGTTCATTGATTGCCGGCTAATTATATGTCATGATGGACAGATGAATAAACTGCATCTGTCCTGATTTGAGTTAAAGCATGTGAGCTGTGATGCTTTTCCCTGCAATAAACCTGGCAGCAAAAGACTTAGTAGAACTAACTCAGGTAAAAGTGATTTAATTGAATTTACTTAATTCAGATAGAAGGATTATTATGTATTTTGGACTAGAATGATTTTAATTTAATCTTTCTATTTCCAGAAGAACAAAACTAGGACAAATCATTACAATAAGCACAGGTATTGGTTAAGGTCTGATCCTAAGGCTATTGAAATCAGTAGAAAGAATCACACTGTTTTCAGCAGCATTTTGTTTAAGCTATAATTACATTTATTGAAATCCCTTTTTTTACCTTATTTCATGCCTGGGTGATAGCTATAAAAGATTAATGACCTTAATAAACTGTGAAGTAAAAACACTGGAATTTGTACAAGCAAATACTATACATAGAATCTGTGCAAGAACAAGTTCCTAATGACAGTTTTGGAATTTTTTAATGTACTATAATTTAGTTTTTTCATACATAAACCGTGTCATCATTACATTTTGCTGATATTTCACAGTCCTTTTAATACCATTTGCAACTGACACTAAAATTAAGGTTTTAAATAAAAGGTTCTGCTAAAAAAATAGATATAGCTCAAAAATTTATGCAATTTTTCAATAACTGAATTTCTAAAGAAACTTGAAAGAGCATTTTAATCACTCTAGGCAAGACACATTGTGTATTCTGCACAAGTAAARGTTAATGTCCAGAGAATATTTTTAATTGTATAACTGATTCAGGGGCTTATAATATCTGCTTGCCTAACAGAAACATTTGAGGAGAATTAAAAGTTATGCATACTATTTTGTAGTGTTTTCATTTCCAAGTGTATAAATATGAATTACACAACACAATGCTTACACAAAAATACAAATTCAATTAAAAAAATACTATATAAATACATCTATTGATGACGAAACCTGGAGTGAGTGATACTTTAAAATTTCAAAAACTCTCTTTCTGATTATGTTACTGGTCTGTGCCAACAACAAAACAGACATTCTGAAACACTGGCTCAGCAGAACAGAAAAGGCATCCACCATCTCTACATTTTATAATGTTTTTGATCTTATGGCTAATCCCCTTTGCTAATCCTATTCTTCTCTGAATCCCCAAAACACTTCAGTACATTCTTTATATCTTTATATCTTATATATCTTTATAACTTATATCTTTAATTCTTTTATCAATTATCCTCTTTAATTAGATGCTTCTGCTTTACAAGCAAAGAAATCATGGACTGAATCCCAGTTCTGAGTTATGTGAAACTGTGGAGGAAAAAAAGTGATTTGTTGTGATCAGTGTGATTAGATTCATAGTAGCTACTTCTTTTCTATAAAGATTCTCCATAGCAGGTTTTCTGAAGCTGAAGAAAGAAGGGGGGGGGANNNAGAGAAAGAAAGAAAGAAAGGGGGGGAGAGAGAGAGAGAAGGAAGGAAGGAAGGAAGGAAGGAAGGAAGGAAGGAAGGAAGGAAGGAAATAGATTGAGCACCTTCTCAGATCAAATTTCTCTCAAGAAAACAAACTACACCTAATGTACTTATAAACAGGTAGGTCCACATTTATAGTATATAGATTTGCACAAAAAAGCATCTTTAATAAATTTCAGTCTTGATAATATTTCTCTTATTTTGAAAAGCAAGAAAAGCTAATCAAGTCTGATAAATGAGATGATACACAGTGAGAAAAAGACCTTGGATATCCTTGAGTAGGACTATTACATTAATTTTTATTGGAATTCACTGAGAATTTTTACAAGATGCATTCCATAGTGAAATCTTCCTACAAGTTTGCTGTCTATGATCCAAGGCTAGTTTTGACACACCTTCACTGCTCAATTTTGGCTTAAACCTCTGAAAAATTTGCTAAGTTGTGAAAAAGTCTGTAGACTGAAGTAATCCAAGATAAGGAAAATAAAATTGCAGAGAGAGGTAATACTGTTGAGACATGAATATTTAGCAGCTCAGAATTTCCAGAGGGAAAACACTGATATGAAAGGTTATAAAATCCTCAAACTTCCCCCCTCCCCCCCAAAAAACCCACCCAAACCAACAAACCAACAAACCCCAAAGAAACAAACAAACAAACAAACAAACAAACAGGGAGGCAGAAAACAGCAACTCAGTAACATCAAGGATCAGCCTATTGCAAGAAGCAACAGAGGCCAACCTTTTCCCACCTGGCTGATACTTGCCTGGCTAGCAAAGATTCATCAGCGTTTTATAAGGGTGCTGACCATATTAATGCTTAACCTAGTATCTGATTAGTCTTAGATATTTAATGTTTGTATTAGCCAATAAATGATCATGTTGTACTTTTAAGTTATGCATGTCTTGCTTGTGGAGTTTGTGCATGGTGATGTGATGTGATGTGATGTGATATGTGAGTGATGTGATACGTGTTGTGATGTGCCTGACTGAAGTGCAGCAGAGATGGAGGATTACAGCAGGAAATAGTGTACTGTCTTTTCTTTATTGGTTCAGCCAGCCCATGTACATCGTGTTTATGGCTGGGAAGTCTCTTGTATTTCCTTTCCAAGACTCTACTGTTTGACCTGCCATTAGGTCTCAAAGATTCTAAAAGACAGAGGCTTCTGTATTGGCTTTTTAGTGCCATGGGTGCTACAAGAAACCCTGATAATCAGCAGATGTTCTTTGCCTAAGATGAGAAAAGCACTCAGTAATGCACTTATTCAACTGTATTTTGAAATTGTACATGTCTTCTTAGAGAAGTTTCCACTCCAAGGTGCAATGTGGACACAGGACAGCAGAGTCTTGTTTATTCTCACATCTACTTGAAAGTGGGAATGTGCTATTATTAAAACTAAAAAAGCCCCATATAATTATATACAATTTTTTTTTTTTATATATATAAGTATATATAAAAATCTGTATGTATAAATAAACTAACTAACTAACTAACTAACTATATTAGTGGAAATATTAATCTTTACTGTTGAAAACTGTAAACTGTAAAAACTGTTTAGAATCTTTAACCTCGATATAATATTGGCAGGCTAAATTGTTACTAGGCTTCTTAAAAAATACTTAGAATATTTCTAATTTTACTCAGAAAACTGAATGCCTAGTAATAAGGCAGTAAACCAAATCAAAATATTAATGAATACCCCATTGACTCCTTTTCCTTGTAAACGTATGAAACAAATAAAATGTTATCATAGAAACAAGCAAAAAAGTTATACATTAAATACTTATTGACAGCCATTTAACTAAATTCAGTAACTTTGACAATGACTAAAAGACCTAATTTTACTCCCACATTCCAGATAACTAGCATTTTGGGCAAATTAACTCATCGACAACTTAAAAAAAATTAATACTCCAATGAAATATTTAATTTGTAATCCTCAAAACTCATGTTGTTATGAGGTGAAATTTGTGTGGATGCTAGAAATAGTCGCTTTTATGATTTCAACTCATAGTACTAACCACTCCACATTTCTAAATCTCATATTACATGCATGCAAGTGAGCCCTGGCCCTCCACATTTGCAGCTCTCTGGCCAGCAAAATATGTATACTGTTCTGATTCTCACCAAAGCATAATCAAACTGTTTCTGTAAAGCTAATGGCATACTCTCATTTTTCCCAGTAAACATCGGTTGCTACAGGAGCCATGTTTTCTTGGTTCACAGGGTAAGAGGATTTTCTGCTGTTTATAGCCACAGTGCACAAATCCATCACTCATTACCACAGTGATTGCAAGTGATGTAGTTACCATCAGTCATATGCTGCAAAATTGCTGCAACTCTAACTACTATCATTTTAAATCCTAAATTTCATTTTAATGCTATATCTCAGGTTTTCTATGGTACAAAATGTTCCTTTCTGCTTCAGTGCTGGTTATCCAAGAAAGGTCCTGGATCCAAGCTGCATCCTCATGATGGTGATGAATGAGTGTTGTAAGAGATCAGCCATGTAGGGAGAAAGAATAAAGTGACTGCAGTAGCCACTTCTGCCTGAAATCACAGAAGTCATATTCCTCAACATTTAGCAGAAATAGGCTGATGCACTTACCTACATATATCTTAGAATGATAGAATGGTTTGGGTTGGAAGGGACCATTAAAGGTCATCTAGTCCAATGCCCCTGCCATGGGCAGGGACATCTTCAACTAGATCAGGTTGCTCAGAGCCTCGTCCAACCTGACCTTGAATATTTCCAGGGATGGGGCATCTACCACCTCTCTGGGCAACCTGTTCCAGTGTTTCACCACCCTCAGCATAAAAAATTTCTTCCTTATACCTAGTCTAATATCTAGTCTATATCTCTAGTCTATATCTATATCTGCCACAACCAACTTGTTACTTTAAAAATGCAGCCAAGAGGACAAGCATAGATCTTTACAAATATTCCCTGCATGTTTCATATTCAGAGCTAGATTATCCTCACTTTACTGCTGGCTCTGCATTTGTGCAACAGCCCTGCTGATCTCCTGGGGGAAACAAAAGAAGGAGCTGTAATCTGCTGGTATTTTGGCAGCTGATAATAACAGCATGCTTAAACTGCAGTAATAAATTCCCGTTCCTTATATAAAACCACTCATCCAAGAGGACAATAGTAGGTACAATGTTGCTGATTTGTGTAGGTGTATCATTTTTTTTTTTTTTTTTTATTCTTGCTTTGAGGAATCAAGAAATTTCCATTGCTGAAGGCAATAAATCAGACATGACAGACCAGTGAGTTAGGCAAATCCTATGCTTACTTTTTAAGTACCCCCTGCCAAATTCTAAGAGTTGTCCAGCCGTCTGTGATTACAGTAAACTTTTCTGTTAATAGAGAAACTGATCAACAGCTACGTTCCTCTTGTCCCATAGCTTAGTAACCCAGTGTTCAGTTCCATTCACAGTGCAGAACCTGTGAAAATTATTAGATATAGGCCAGAATATAAAGTGAACTTTAAAGGTCTTTTGTTTGGTTTTTGGTTTTTTTTTTTTTTTTTTACTTTGTATAAGAAGTCTTCCACAAAATCACAAAACTTGCTGCTTTAGACCTGAATTTTTTTTTATTTGTTCTGGGGTTCTGCATCATGGTGACCTTTCCTCTGAATAGTCAGTTCATTACAGATCCAAGATCTTCTCTTTGCTGGGGTTTGTAGAGATCTGAAGACCACAGCACAGTTTTCTCTCTGGAATCCTTTATGACTGGAAAGATATGTGTGATTTGTCAGCAAAGCACAAAATGTAGTTGGTTAGCAGTGAGTACAAATGAATAATTACAAATTAGTTTATTAATAAAATTTTGTCAGAACTTAGTATCTGTTGCTAATAGTGAACTTTTTTCCAACTGCCTGTATCCCAATATATTTGGATTTGCTGTAAGATTTCCAAGGGACTATGTAAGAAAAATCTTTCCCCAGCTAAAGGCATTGAGGAAAGAATTTGAACAATCTCTCTTACTCTCGGTGCTGTAACCCCCATTTGAACATCAGATGGTCAGTTGAGAGTCTTCAGAAAATAGGTTCATTTTAAAGATAGGCTTTTTGATTTGTTTAGTTTCTTCCTTAATAATGATCTAGCCTGGTCTTCTAATTTGCATAGAAACTTTAGGGGCTGATATTTCTGATTCTTATTTATACTGGTGACATTTAACCCCAATCTGACAAGACAGATTTACACCATTTTATATCTTCTTAAAGAAGATATATATGGACTGTTATACATTTGGTATAACAGTATTACTTAGTATAACTGAAAATCATCTCTTGTTTTCATGTTATATTCCACTAGTGCAGCTCCTACAGGGTAATAAATAAAAATATACATTTAGTATGTGGATTTATATCTATAAAATGTTTGCAAACACATGCACATATACTTTTAGAAGTATATAAACACATAAAAATATTTTCCATCCTTTCTGCCAGAAATTAATTTTAGCCGTAGTATTAAAATTCCACTTCTTGCATGTCCAGACTCATTCTTGTTTGATTCCCAAAACTCTGGGTAGAAATTTTGTCTACAGTGGTAAAATAGTAGGTAAGAAGTTGGTAGCCAGGCTAAACACTAAATGACTGGACAGATAAGATGATAACTTCCTGATAAAAGAATGCAATTTTGAATTTTAAAAATATTTTTCCACTAGTTCAATCAGAAAAATCGATGCATTGAAAATAGGCTTCAGGTACCCAAAGGAATAATTTGAACAATCACATTTTTTCAGTAAAATATGTCTAGATAGATATTCAATCCTTAGTCTTTATTTATAACAAATAATTTTGAAATACTTCTCAGCTTAGAACTACTTAAACACTTTTATTTTGCTATAATGCTGGAAAATATTTCAGAGGATGACAAAAAACAATTTGAATAACACTTTTTCCTGTTGTTTCTTCTTGTTCACTCCACTTTCCTTGCACTTGGCAGAAGAGTACCAGCAACTTAAGATGCGTCACACTTCTCTCTTTCAGAATCAGTTGCAATACTTAAAGTGTAGCTGGATGCTATGATGGAGAGCTAGAGTTCTTCCCCATGTTATTTACAGTGCCCTTGTACCCCTTGATATGCTGCTTTTAACAGCAAGCACAGAACAACCATACCACAAAGATTTACTTGTTACTGCCAGATTTTTTTTTTAAACTTACTAGATTGTCAAGRCTTCCTAAATGCTCTTTCAAGTTTTCTGACACTTCTGTACTCAATAGGAGAACAACACAGCAAAGGCATTGTTATTTGTTGCAATCCTTTGTTATAGCAAGTGCAGCTGTTAAGAAGCTCCATGTCCCTTGCAAAGAAAAGATTTCAGAATTTTTTTCTCTGCTGCTATTACATTATCGTTAACTTATATTTTTCCTTTTTTTGTTTTTTTTTTCCCTCTTAAAAGCATAAAATAAGGAAACACAAGAGTGGGGCTTTTTTTCAGGTTTTTTTTGGTGGTTGCTTTCTGATATTTGCTGGTGTATCCAAAAATTATCACACCTAACAAGGAGAGCGGTATTTCTTTCAGGTATGCAACCTGCCTTTCTCTCAGTTATATCTTTTTACTTAATTTCATTTTTTCTAAGGATGAATGATGGGCATGATGCTCTCTCTACAGATGGTCTGTTAAGCTATTACTTTTAGCAGTCAGCCAGAAGGTAGTGTGGCTGGAACACAGTTGGCAGTCTCTTCTACTCATCAAATATGTCATATGAATGTTTATGTGGTACAAAATACATATACACACACTATATATGTATATATAAAAATATATATAAAAATAAATATATATTAGCAGCAAAAACAACTTTTATTTAACTAGCCAGAAACCTCAAGTTCATCTTCTGTGTGTATCTTCCTGTTCTTTCTTTGCTGTGTCTTATTTTTCGGTTGACTTTATAGAAATACTCACATGTTAAACAAAAACTATTTTTCCCAGCATGTGCTCTTACCGCTAAAATATTATCTTCGGTACCTAAGAGTTCTGTTAGAATTCTACACTTTTTATGAAGCATTTATTAGGTATGTATACTGAAATTACTGGCACTGATAATTCCAGCAGAAGTTTAAAAGTGGTCTTGACTGCTGAATTCCCAAGGATACTATCTGTAACAGAAGATTTGATTTGATTAGTTGCACCATACCTCTTTAAAATCATGTGCATATTAAGTAGATGAAAATAACCCAAACCCCCTAGTCATATGTTTTTTTTCTGTTCCTTTAAGACAACCGAGTGCTTGTTATAGAATCCAGACAAATTCTGGGCAGAGGAGTTTGCCCAACATCACCGTGAGCATCCTGCACTGACCTCTCTCCTAGCTGGACTGCCTTATTCTTTTCCAGTTTTACAGTGGGTGAGCAGAGGTGAGGAAGATGGACCATTCTCTCTTCCTAGCAGAGTCATGTAAGGGGATCAGACTTGCTGTTTTTCAGGATTGAGACAACAATTTACATACTTTATCAAAGATGTGAGACAATTGAAAGCAATGGGAATAATCTGATGGATTGGGAAGGATAGTCATGGACCTAATTTTTTGCTTTGTTGCACTGGACCCCACTGAGGCTGGCTTGAAGCAGAATCGGTGATGTTGTCAAATGCAGCAGCTCTTGAATAGAAGATCTTCTGTCACAGGCCTGTTATAGAGACTATTCTTTAAATAGCTCAGCTTTGTTTCCCCCTTTACTATACATGTACCTATACAATAGGTTCAATAGATTTACAAAGCAAATCTCAAAGACAGTTTTATTCCTAATGTTTACCTAAACTTCAAGTTTCTATTTTATATAATAGGAATTTGCCCTGTAATCTTATGAATTTCTTAGCCTTAAGCAGTGCAACAGTATCATCCTCCAGTTTTATATCTCAATAGGATATTATGGGATTTTAGGGTCTTAATTACACTAGATTTCATTTAGCCACCTATAGCTAGGGAAGCTGAATGTGGGTCTTGGAAAACATACTGAAGGAAATTACTTTAACTCATTCACCTAATGAAAGATGAGCAACATATTGAAATTCTGGACATAATAGAGAACTAAAAATTGCCAATATTTAGGTCGGGCAGTGTGCAGGTTAAACAGCAGTGCGTAACTAAAATTGACACTTCACAGACTAATCAATTAACCAAACTGTGGAGCTACATATACTGGGGCTACCAAAAAAGTTTAAGAAATATCTGTTATCTTAATAGTAATTAAAAAAAGAAAACCCATAAAACAACAACAAAAAAGAAACAAAAACAGCCTACAACCCCAAAATCCCCAAAAACCAACCCCCCCCCCCCAAAAAAAAAAAAAGGAAAAAAAAMCACGTTATAAGGCCAATACAATGTATACAATGACCACGTTCATGCTATTCCATTACATAGTGGAAGAAAATATTCCCCGGCACTGGAATTCAATCAACTCTACCACTAGTTGTTAAAATGTCCCCAGGTATGCTTTTGGCCTATGATGACTACCAGTCTTTCAAAAAATTCCTGGGTATGGTCCATGAATTATGATCATGGCCAGGCATCATTCCCAGTAGACAGTTTCCATTTGCCCACCTGTTTTAGAGAGTAAAAGAGTTTGTATTACTACAGATTTGGGCTATTCCATGCCATCCATCAGGTCATGTATTTAATTTATTTTTAGAGACATAGTTAATGTGGAAAAATAGGAGTAAAACAATATACTTAAACCTTAGAAGATAAACCACACTATAAAGTGCAGCAATTGGTGTAAAAAGGTAAAGGGCATTGTTGTGGTTTAACCCTGGCAGCACCTAAACACCACGCAGCCGCTCGCTCACCCCCCCGCTCCAGTGGGATGGGGGAGAGAATTGGGAGGGCACAAGTAGGAAAACTCACGGGTTGAGATAAAAACAGTTTAATAATTGAAATAAAACAAAGTAGAACAGTAATAGTAACAGTGATAACAACAACAACAACAACAATATACAAAGCAGGTGATGCACAATGCAATTGCTCACCACCCGCCGAACCGAACGAGAGCCTGGGACCCAGGCCCTCCCCCCACTTAGTTTTTATACTGAGCATGACGTTACGTGGTACGGAATACCCCATTGGCCAGCTGGGTCAAACACCCCGGCTGTGCTCCTCCCGCCAGCTTCCCATGCACCTGGCAGGGCATGGGAGGCCGAAAAGTGCCCAGTGCAAGCACCACCCAGCAGCACCCAAAACATCAATGGGCCATCAACGCTCCTATTATACCAAACCCAAAACACAGCGCGCACCCCCAGCTACTGGGAAGAAAGTTAACTCTGTCCCAGCTGGAACCAGGACAGGCATATACTCCCATTTCAAGCTGGACATAGATAAATGAGACACTGCAGTGACAGAAACAGATATACAAAGACTGGATGAAATGCTACATAGATAGTAGAGGTAAAATAGATAAAACTTGGGCCTAAAAGTAATGAAAAAATCCCTAGTTAGGGAGTATGTGGGGAATTTTATAGTGAAATGACAAATTGGAAAACATACAATTTACAAAAATACCACAGGAAAAAAAAGAAAAAAAAAAAATAGTCATAATAGGCATAAAAATTTGTCAAGAGTTTCATGTCATCAACAGAATGCACTAATTGGATATATGTAAAAAGACATGTACTAATTGGTGTAGCTAGGAATAACAACAACAAAAAAAAAAAAATCAGAAAGAATTTCAGAAAGTCTCTTAGGCTGTAAGAAAACTTTCAAACAAGACTTAGCACTCCAAAAGTCCATTTATCCCATAGTTAATTCCACAAGAAAAACCCCTCTTTTACTAAGGGAGAATTGACCTGAGGAGCAAAGTAGAATTACCATTTTTGAAGTCTTTGACCAGGTAAAAAACTCAGCAGAGGACAGACTTACTGATACTTTTAGCAGAGTGGAGAAGGAAATAAAAACATGTACTCTCTCCTTACATAGGATACCAAAATAATTAAATAAACTTTCCATTAAGAGAAGAGAAAGGAAGGGGAGGCAAGGGCAGATATGTCCACAAGTTCAAATAGCTTTCAAAAGAAAAGGAGCTTTGGTTTGAGGCTAAAGAAGTAAAACGATAAACTAAAATCTGTCTAAAATCTAAGATAAAAGGGAAACAGCATAGCTGACAAAAATGCTAACATAGAAAATAGTAGATCAAATTAATGCAGAAAAATGTAGGTCATACTAAAATTGAAGTTGGAATTCATATGTTCATTTATCTGTCTAGAATGATTCCTTTTAATATTGGAGAATTCATGCCTTACCCTGGAACTTGAATAAACAAGTTGTAAAAACTATTGTGCAAATTTGACTAAGGTATATGGGATACTATAAAGAACAGGGTTCTTAAAACCAGAAGTCTAATAAACATGATATTTTTTTCTTTTTTCATTCTCTCTTCCACATGCAAAGATTAAAAAAAAAAATAAATAGGGGGACAAAGTTCACACGTAATTTTACATATGTCAACTCAACAATAGAACCAAATATGACAAGCACATAAATATCAATGCCATGTCAGAGGGAAAAAACCATAGATGTTCTGTTCTAGAGCCCAGCTAGAAGAAAGTAATTAAGATTACTTACAAAGAGTGATTTGGGTAGAACGCTCCCAGCTGTTGTTAGTAATTTAAATAGGAGCTTTCAATACCAGAGATATTTCTATTAAAAAACTTGTATAAATATTGTATAAAATTGTATCATACAAAATTTTGTTTGTCTTATATGACAATAGATTTTAAACACCTCAAGAAATAATTTAAAGTTAGAATTATTTAAAAACATGAACATAGGTGGTTTAAGCTCACCTCAGTGTATAATGACATTAAGGAAGTGTTCACACATGCCAAATCAAAGGTGAAGAAAAATTCTCCCTCACTCTACGTAAAGCCAAGTAGACAAAGATTCCCATACACGGACTATTGTAAATTATGTATTTTTCCTGAACTATTATTCTCACTTTCCTGAACTTGTTACTAGAAAACAGCCAAGCTAGGAAAAAGTAGATGTACTCTAAGTTTGCAAATCCTTCTTGATTTTTCTTATGCATATCAGATTTTAAGACATGAGGATTTTGTAGGATAGGTGAATTTTCTCTGTCAGAAATGTAGGTGGCTATGAACTTCACTAGGGCACCATTAAATAAAATAGTTCATGGTCTAATCTTTAGCCCAGAGAGGAAGTAGCACAGTACAGCTCCCATCCACATGAATAAACTCCTTTTCTTTTCTCCGCCAGGGTACTTGCATTTATGCTGCCTTCTGGAACAGTCCTGAGCCTTTGCTAACATCGATGTGAGCATTGCCTCAGGGAGTGCCCATACCCAGAAATGTACTAGTGTTTAAATGTTAAGAATGACAGCATAAACAAGACAGATCCATGATCTAGTTTTGGCCGCACTTGATTTTTAGTTCACTCCCTATTTCTGTTTTGGGTTGCTCCAGCTGCCTCTTTCAAGAAGATCTGTCTGTAGAGGGAGCTAACCATTAACAATATGGATGAGAGCAAATTGTTGCTATTTGGTATCAGGGCCATCAAGTCTTTCATTGCTCATCTTACCTGCTGAAAGACCTAACCACCTACAGAAGTAGTCACTGGTTTCATGAAGGCTACTTCTATTTATAGTACTTAAGTATCCAATGCAGCACCTTTTTGAATAAGTACTGGGTGGAACTGTACTCTTACTATACCTAGATTTCCTGAAGTTAGTCTGGTAGAAGTCTTCCCTGAAAAACTACATATGCATGGTAAGTTTGTAGAGAAACACAGAATGTGAACCTTTACAGTATGTATCAGTTTGCATATTACTAGTTACTGAAGAAAACTTATTCTTACAAGTTTAGGATACAGTAATAGGTATATGGGCTATGTTGCTTATAAAGAAGTTTAGCAGTAATACATACTTAAATCTGAAACAAACAAAAAAAAGATCAAGAAGTAAGCAAATAAGACAATGGAAAAAAAAAGAGACTAAAGCTGTTAAAAACATACTTTTGCTTGTTAGCAAAATCTGTTCTATGTTATTTAAAGTCAAGAAGTAGAACTGTGCAACTGTTTACATAGGTGTATACAGAAATGAACAAATGTACAGAAGAAGGATGAAAACATATTTGAGACTTTTGTAATGAATAAAATACATAATGCATAAAAAGATGCTGGTAGCACTATATAACCTGTTCACTGGTTAAAAAGGGAAAAAAATAAAAATTGCAAATGCAAGTGAGGCTAGCAGTCTCATTAGATTTAAGTGATTAGCTTTTGATTTTCTTTTCTTTCATCTTGGCAGAGTTCCAGGTCAAATTACTATCAACAGAAGAAGCAAGATTCAATATTCTTTATCAACATTATCTCTTGCATAACAACTGCTTAAACTCAAAGTCAGATTTCATAACTGAGAATTTTGTTCCAGGAGATGAACCATGAAGGACAAAAAAGATAGCAAATAGCCACAGATCACAGGTTTCTTAGGCATAGAGAAGTAAAGGAAAAGTGACTGGTTTAGGATGTTTCCTAGAAAAAAACCTACTTTGGGAGCAACCATTTGAGAACATAATGAGGGTTCCTGAACACTAGCTGTGAAATGGTTTGATAAAAGTGGATAATTCTCTGTATCACTTAAAAAATATAAAACTTTGGAAAATATTCCTTTCCTTAATGTGTTAAATCAGTTGTGAAGAGACACTCCACAAGTGTACAACAGTTCTTATAAAAAAAAAAAAAGCAACAGCTTTGGGGTTTTTTGACCCAAAAACCATACAAACTATTTCAGAAACTAAAGATCAGCATAACTCGACATGCCTGGGAAGTTATAAAAGATGACCTCAAGGTCATGGTTTTAGGGAATAAATATTACCTTAACTATATATATACACAGTGGTAAAAAAGCTAGCACTTACAGGTAAGTGGAGTTTAGAGTCGTTGTCAGTCCTCTGAAATCATTGGCTCAATGTGCAACATCTGCCAAAAAAAAGCTAACGAAATGCTTTGCATCATCAGGAAAAGCAAAGAGAATACAATGGAGGTCATCATTTTGCTGCTGTATAAAACCTCATTGTGTTGACATCTTAAAAACTGCACAGTTCTGGTCTTTGCATCTCAGGGATGATACGGTAGAGTCAGAAAAGGTACAGAGAATAGCAACTAAAATGATATAGGAGATGGAGCATCTGCCTTTAGAATGAGATATTAAGAAAATAAGGATTCTCTTTAGAGAGGAGAAAGCTGAGGGATTTAGTCAAGCTTTAAAAACTCATGAATGTGGCAAATAAATTGACAACAGATTTTAAACATATAAAAGAAAATACCTCTTTGCAGAAGAGGTAATGAACTCCTGTGAGCCTGCTGTGATAGGAGATGATACCAGTAGGTTCAAAATGGGATTAAACAAATTAATTAACAGTAGACCATCAGCAGATACCAGAAGGAACAGCAAGGGATGTACCATCATAGAACCGCAGTACAACTACTGTGGATTTGGGGAGATGGTAAGGGTCTGCAGGAAACCGCCAGGCTCTTCTGCCTTCTCTTCATGGCCTCTCTCATTGCTATTCCCGTAGACAAAATACTGGGCTAGCTGAACTGCTGCTTCCCTCCTTACTGGTCTTGAAGGTCCCAGGCACCCGGCCAACCAGGTGGTGATGACCCCGTCACAGAACAGGGAAACATAACAACACACAGAGCACAGTCTATAAAATCAAGCAGCTACAAGTCCTAAGTGGGACTTGGACCAGAACTGCTGCTGGAGGACAAAACCCATTATTCCACTGGTGATCAGTGACCCCTCCACCATCATCTGCTTCCTCTGAGGATTGAGTGAGTGACTCATGTTCTATTTCGTGGTTTAGTCTAGATTATGATTGTTATATTGATACGGCAAGCCAAGTATTAAGATTTGACCCGATCTGCAGAAGGTCCAAGTGATTAGGAACTGTAAGCTAAGCTGTGCTATAAAATTCTTTGCTATGCTACTTATAAAATTGTGCTACACTGATTCTGCTTATAAAATTCCTATGCTATTCCGATCATAAAATTCTATGCTATGCTAATCATAAAATTCTGTTAAAAAAGAAAGATTTAATTGTAACTACAACTTAGTGCCATCATCATTCTGCCAAGGATCCCCAAAAGAACTTGTCTGTCCCTATAGTGTCGCGTGAGAAGTCTTTATGTTTTTAACTCAAACGATCTTAATCTTGCCTTCAGGAGCTGGAGAAGCAATCCCATTGAAATGGAATTAAAGAAATGAGTAAAACCATGGACTACTGTCACATAATTTCCTTCCAATCTTCGGGAGTTATTTGGATGTGTCATAAAAATTTTGGATGGAAAATAAACAGATAATAAAATGCATCTGACCATTCAAAAACTCTTTAACAGGTCCTTGCAGGGTTGTGTTGATTTTTTTTTTTTTTAAAGAAACAAGGAAACTATGCAAAAAGCTATAAAAAGTATTGCTATAGATCAGAAAATAAGAAAAAAATACAAGAAACACAAAACAGGATGGCAAAAATATAGCAATCAGGCATATGGCATTCTGTAGTGTGGCTGTTGTTATTTATAGAATGTATTATTGATTCAGAAAAATAATGAACAATAATTTTGCAAATTTTGACTCAATATAAACAATTTGTGTTATTTAAATCTAGAGATAACTTTGAAAAACTTCAGGAAGTATAACTACACTACATTAATAGCACAGAGACTGAAACAGAAATTTCAGTTACAGAGGAATACATAATAGGGATGACACCAAGCTGAGTGCTGCAGTTGATGTGCTTGAGGAAAGGGATGCCATCCAGAGGGACCTGGACAAGCTTGAGGATTGGGCCCATGCAAACCTCATGAAGTTCAACAAGGCCAAGTATAAGGTCCTGCACCTGGGTCAGAGCAATCATCAGTGCCAGTACCGACTGGGGGATGAATGGGTTGAGAGCAGTCCTGCAGAGAAGAATGTGGGGGTACTGCTGGATGAAAAATTGGACATGAGCCATCAATGTGCACTTACAGCACAGAAAGCCAATTGTATCCTGGGCTGCACAAAAAGAAGCGTGACCAGCAGGTTGAGGGAGGTGATTCTGCCCCTCTACTCTGCTCTGGTGAGACCCCACCTGGAGTGCTGCATCCAGCTCTGGAGCCCTCAGTACAGGAAAGACATGGACCTGTTRKAGCGGGTCCAGAGGAGGGCCACAAAAATGATCAGGCGGATGGAACACCTCTCCTATGAGGAAAGGCTGAGAGAGTTGGGGTGGTTCAGCCTGGAGAAGAGAAGGCTCCAGGGAGACCTTATTGCAGCCTTTCAATACTTAAAGGGGGCTTATAAGAAAGAAGGGGACAAACTTTTTAGCAGTGTCTGTTGCTACAGGACAAGAGGTAATGGTTTTAAACTGAAAGAGGGTAGATTTAGATTAGGTATAAGGAAGAAATTTTTTACGCTGAGGGTGGTGAGACACTGGAACAGGTTGCCCAGAGAAGTTGTAGATGTCCCATCATTGGAAGTCAGGCTGGATGGGGCTTTGAGCAATCTCATCTAGTGGAAGATTTCCCTACCCATGGCAGGGGGGTTGGACTAGGTGATCTTTAAATGTCCCATTTGTTCTATGAATGCAGTAAGTTTCACAATATAGTCTTAAAAGATGGTCTGCAGGATTCATTAATCCAGCCACCACATCTTCCTGAAAGAGTTAGGGAATGGTTACAGAGCAGTAAGCAAATAATATCTGAAAACCACATCCCTTGACTATTTGTATCCCAAAATAGATGGGACTGATCCTGCTGCTGTTGCTATAGTAATAATGGTCAACATATGAAGGAAAGGAGAGGAGAATGAGGGAGTAACCCATCTGAAAATAATTTGTCCTTTCTTCTTATTTCCACCATTGTTAGAGGAACAAACATCTGCTTAGCTGAACATGTACATTGTTTCTTATAGGATTAATCATCTAACTAATGGATCTATTGAAAATAATGAGCAAAATGCAAAACAAAAAAAAGTGTGAAGTCTATGGTCATGTAAGTCCCCTTCTTCCAGAAAATGTGTTTCTAAGGTCACAGGGGAAATAATAAAGAAAAACCCTACTAAACATTCTAAAGATGAAAGGGGCGTATATACAGTCCTGCCAGTGTAATAAAATACACGTTGAACAAAATAATTAATTTTGTATTATAAATAATTTTAAGTTTGCATTCATTACTAATATTTTAAATTTCTTTCTTTTTTCCTTGCTTTTCTTTGACACATCAGCTCTTGCTGAACTAAGACGTGGATGTTATTAATGTTTCTCCAAAATCATCAAGGAACACATGCAAATCTGAACAAATTATATTCATGTAATTGGAAGTTTTTAGAAGAAAGAAATTCAAAGTTTGACCTTTAATTTTTTTTAATTATTATTTTTTAGTAACCTAATACTCAGTGTAGTGAGATGTGACAGTCACAGCTTGTTATGAACTTTATGAAAAGTGCCTACAGAAATTATGGATTGAACAGCTCTTAAATTTTCTGATTCCATCTTTTCTTGCCCAGATAAAATTAGGACCATAGGATAATTCAGGTGGGAAGGGACCTCAGCTGATCTTTAGTCCAATCTCTTGCTCAAAGAAAGGGTAGCTCTGAGGTCAGGTCAGGTTGCTCAGGGCCTTGTCCAGGCAGGTTTTGAAAACTTCTGTCCTCATGTGGAAAAAAGTTTCTCCTCATATCCAGTCTAAACTTCTTTCTTTCAACTTATGCCCATTACCTCTCATCCTCACACCACACACCACTGTAAAGAGCCTGGCTCCATCTCCATACTTGTGGGGGGCTGCTGTTAGGTGCTCCACAGCCTCTTCTCTAGGCTGAACAAGCCCTGATCCCTCAGCCTCTCTACACAGGACAAGTGCTACAGCCCAACCGTCCTGGTGGCACTCCCCTGGACTCACCCTAGTTTATTGATGTCTTTTCTGTATTGGGGGATACCACACTGCACACAGTACTGTTGTTGTCTGACAAATGCTGAGTAAAAGGTAGGGGGCATAATCACTTGCCTGGACCTGCTGCCTGTGCTCCTGAAGCCCCAGACTCTGTTGGCCATCTCTGCTGCTGGCTCACATTCAACTTGCTGCCCCAGAGCCCCTCTGGGCCCTGAGATGCTCCCCAGCTTGTCAGTCCCCACCCTTTATTAGAATAGAATAGTTCCAGTTGGAAGAGACCTACATCGATTATCTAGTCTAACTGCCTGACCACTTCAGGGCTGACCAAAAGTTAAAGCATGTTATTAAGGGTATTGTCCAAATGCTTCTTAAACACAATCAGGCATGGAGCATCAACCATCTCTTCTAGGAAGCCTGTTGCAGTGTTTGACCACCCTCTCAGTAAAGAAATGCTTCCTAATATTAAGTCTCAACCTCCCCTGATGCAGCTTTGAGCCATTCCCACACGTCCTGCCACTGGATACCAGCGAGAAGAGATCAGCACCTCCTTCTCCACTTCCCCGCCTCTGGAAGCTGTAGAGAGCAATGAGGTTGCCCCTCAGTCTCCTTTTCTCTGAACTAGACAAACCCAGTGTCCCGGGTTTGTTGCTTCCTTCCCAAGGACAGGTCTTTGTATTTGTCCTTTTTTAGATTTCATGAGGTTTCAGCTGGCCCATTCTTCTAGCCTGTCAAGATCACTTTGGATGGCTGCCCTGTGCTCCAGCATATCTGCTGCATCCCTCACAATTTGGTGCCACCTGTGAACTTGATGAAAGTGCACAGTGTCACCTCTTCCAGGTCACTGGTGAAGATGTTAAACAGGACATGTCCCTGCAGTACTCTTCTTGTTACCAGCCTCCAGGCAGAGCATGACCCATTAGCCACAACAGTTTTTACCTGTCTAGTTGTCTGCCCATCCAGACTGTAATGTACCAACTTAAATACAAGAAACAGGGTGAAAAGGCTCACTAAAGTCAAGATTAAATGACATTCACTAGTCTCCGTTTATACACAGATTATTTTTGTGCCTGAAGGCAACCAGGCTGGATTTTTATTTTCTCCTACAAATTGGTGCTATGTAAGTCCAGAGCAAAGTAATCAAGAAATGTTTTCAAAATACATTTCAGTTTTTCATAATGTTTCATTTGAAAATGTGTAGAATTGGAACTTGCTAATTGCTTCTTGAAAGACAGTATAATAAAATGAAACTCTGACTACCCTTAGCAAAACACTCCAGAAGAATAAAAATTTTCTAATTCATAGTAATACTTAAAAGACTCATCGCAGACTACTGATTTTTTTTGCAAATGACTAAGGACGCAAATGCAATTAACCATCAAGGTTGCCTCCACACAAAATATACTGTGCTCATTTATTTTGACAAGTGAGTTTTTACTTTAATTACTTACAATATAATTGTAAATTATGCTAATAAATCAGGGATGTGTATCTTACTAAAGCAAAACTTCAAAGTAGTATGAGCTCTCACTGCAGCTTTCTTCTATTAAATCTTCTCTGCAAAAAGAAGTAAAATGACTGGATTACAAATAAATGAAATGGGAGTTCACAGCTACTGTAGAGAAGAAAGGTCACACTGAGAAGTTTTGTGTGATTTCAAAGCAAGGGAAACAACTGACAATATGCAGAATATGTACAAAGAAGGTTAAAGCGGGTAAACAGCCAGCGGCAACAGCCTAACAGACCCCAGCGCAGAGGGGGAATGACAGCCCTTTGTGTCACGGGGTGGGAGGCACACCTGCTGCCCTTCTCTATTGGACCCCCAGAAGGAATGGGCAGGGGTGGAGGGGACAGATGACATTTTGTCACATGACATAGCAGATTGCTCAGACTAGCAGCAAGTCAAAGCATCCTGCTTGCACCTCTCTGCATGTCTGGACTTCCTTTATGGAAAACAGAACCCACCAGAGGTCAAATTTGGGGCCTGCGAAATCTGGCCTAAATTATTTACCTGCATCCAGCCTGGCTGTAGCACCAATGCCAGGGACTGGGAAATGGCTAGCATAATGGTATAGCATAAAAAATGTGGCCTAAGTCCACCTCTCCTTTCACAACCCTCCATGTCCATGACACATTTTGAGTGAGAGTTCCAATTACCTTATAGTTTCAAGAGCTGATAAGAAGCATTCTCAGGTCTAGAAGTTAAATCCCGAAACACTCTTCTAGAGAATATCTGTGATTCCTGCTATGCATTATAAAAAAAGCTGATGAAAACCTGTGTTTAGAAATCAACTCTATAAAAGGTGGAAGAGAGGAATTATGAACAAAAAAAAAAAGAAATCTGTAGGTTTAGGTCACCATTAAAAAGCATGGGATAGATAAATTCTAATTCAATAGGTACAAAACCTATGACAGGTTAGAATTTATTTAAGTTAATTGTTTGATTTGGTAATTTACCTTGGTAAGTCAAACTGATGAAAGAATGATTTGTTAGTTTATCTGCCTCTATCTTACACATATCCATTTTTTTTAATAGATTACTTCAATTGACTTAGGTGAATTAATATAGCTGTGACTGTCATGCTAAGCAGAAAAAAGCAATTCTCTTGACTTTCTCTTGACCTATAATCCTCACAAAAGTACACCTCATACCTGACTAATAGAGAGAGAAAGCAGAGAAGTTTCTGAGGTGTTGCCCCTTTGCCACACCATAAGCAACAGATAATTAGTAACCAAGATGTGGGCTGCCAATGAACTGGATGCCTCTCTTTCTCTTTTTGTTCTTATCCTCATTTAATTTACCTCATCTGGGTCTAAAACACATTAGAGCAGTTGAACTGCAAATGGGCATTCTGTGACTGGCAGACACTTCTCAATAAATTCAAATCTTCATAGATAAATATGGGAAAAAAACAACCTGTGCTGGGAAGAAGGTAGACACAGAGAAGCCTCAGTGGAGTCCTTAGCATTTAGCTAAGGCAACCAAAGGGAGAAGACACTGAAAAGCATATGATTGCTGAGGCATTGGTCTCAGAAAACATCAAATAGTAACAGTAACTGTATTTACAAGGAGGAGTTGGTATAGAGGAAAGCAAATGGTATGCAGCAAAAAATGGAAGGAGAAGAAAAAGGGTGTTGTTGCAATAACTGAGTATGGATTTTTGCTACAAATGAAATAACAGTGGAAAGAGTTCCCCCTGTACAATGTAAAACTAAGTAGTCCTGGCCCTGGAAGCCTGGTGCCATAAAGGAACAGACTGAACTGGGGAATAAGCCCTGTATAAGCACTTGTCTTTTTTGCACTGGGCTTCTCTGAACTATTCGTAAAGTCCAACCTAGTAACTGCTGAGTATGTGTATACCACCATATAAATGAGACCAAGGAATGAGCCCAAGCACTCCTGATTGTCTGCAATGCTCAGCTGGTAGCTTAATCCCTAGTTCTTTTTTGAACTGATTTGAGTAACTCTTTCCACGTAAAACTTGGTAGGACTGAGTCTAGTCTCAAGTATCATGGATGTGAGCCAACCAAATAAAATGCTGCTTGATTTTGGGCACAGGGATTGATAAACTTGGGTCTCTTGTATTCAGTAATGTAGTAGAACAAACATAGCCATTATGTTTTTATATGAAAAATGAAATACTAAGCATATAAGGGATCCAGACTTTTGAGAATCTCAAAATGTAACTCCCCAATCAATCTCAAATATTATCTATTAGCTGGTGAGCTCTCTACAAGAGTAAGGCACAGCTCCATATTTGACTGCTGTGAATCCAGACATAAGCACATAAAAATGACGTAACTGGTGACAGTGTATGAGTATTTTGTAATACTCATAACATCTTAGCACCATTAATAACCACAAGCACAAAGTTACAAGTGGACAAAAGGAGTTCAGAAAAATACGTGCAAGAAGTAAAATCTGCAAAAACAAACAGTGAAGATGTCTGGTAAAAGCAAAGCAATCTTGCAGAGCAGGTACTGACAGTGTGACTGATAGAACCAGAATTATCCTGCAGAATAAGCAAAACCATAACAAGTTCTTATTCCAAAAATAATATACTCAGACCAGATGAGATCATTCCTTTCTCTTTTGGGGGTGGGGACAGAAGAGTATAAAGCATCAGCATTGAGACAGGAAAGGTGGGGAATAAAGAAGACATGACAGCTTCAGCTCCAGCTTCCCTGTCAAAGAGCATGATCACCTTGATCTTGGTGACTAAGAATGATCATGGACCACAGCCACCAGTGCTAACTAAAAACATGAGTTGCATGGTATTGTATACTTTCGGCTAGTTTAGGACAAGTTTGTTAAGTACTGTTTTGTCTATGTGCTGATAATGTTTGATAGTGACTAAGTAGCAAATGGTAATGTGTATTGTTAATGAGTATCAGTCCAGTAAAGGATTGCTTTCAAGTTTGAAACAGCCTGATTTATCAGTCCTCTAAAGTCTGCCCTCAGAACAATCTTCAATTCCCTAACTGGTGTATAAATCTATATACTGAGCTGCAACAAACTCTACTGACCTTTGTCTTTACTTTAACTAAGTGTCCCAGTGGTCAGTGGGAGAGAATTTATGGTTACTATGCAACCTTTGCTAAAACAGCACATAGCAATGTAGTTTCCAATCCATTCATCATCCATACACATGCTTGTCTCACAAACAGCCTATAAACAGCTTGCATGGTTATGCCTAGCTAACCATCCAATGCCATACTAAACTTTTGCACATTTAGGACATTATGCATTTTAAAGAGCAATCCATAATCTCATGAGGGTCAACACTATCAGACTGACTGCATGAACCCTGTCTAGGGGGTTACTTATTATAGCATACAAAGGGTGGTACACTACAGGCTGAACATTCTTCTATTTCTTCCTCTACCAGGAATGTACTCTAATACAAATGTCTCAGTACTATTTAGTGTTTCTGCTGTTGATTCTTACATGTTGCAATCCAGAGCACCTTTTTATTAGGCAGTTTCTACTCTGACAGGTCTACCTCAGTATATTCTTTGCTCTAAAGAATACCGTTCCACTCCTTTTCTATTAGAAGACTTGTTCTTTCCTCAGGAAGCAATTATTGTCTTTCATTTAGGATGCATTTCAGTGTATCACTTTATTGCTTTGTCAGAGGTTAAAGGAAATAAAATATTTTAATAAAATGAATGTTATTAGGTATAAAAGAAATGTCTTTACAAATGTGAAGATCTGCCAAGATCATACTGGTTGGGATTTTTTAGTATTTACTGACCTTCATTCTTCAAACAAGGTAACTAAACACTCTCATCCATGTATGTTTGCTTGGAAAAGACATAGAAATATGAATAAAATTGATATGATAGTGTGATAACCAGATTGGAATTTAATTACAATAAGAGCTTTCTTCTATTCATTGAAATATTATTAAAATGTAAGTACATTTCTGTCAGAGCATTCTGAGCTCCGTTTACTTGGAGCTGAAATGCTATTTTATAGTTAGAAGTAGTGTGCAGTACATTTGATTTATGTGTTTGGTAATTATGGCATAAAAATACAAACCATGAGAGCAAGGATACTAAATTTGTACTGAACTTTGTGAAGGAAATATGAAGAGCTCCATAAGATTTGCCAATGTAAGAACCATGATTCTGATCGTACAATACTTAAAAAAACAAAACAAAACAAAACACAAAACCTTCCTAAATAAATAAATTTTAATAAAGGTGATGTATTACAAGTCTTTTTCCTTGGCCTTTCTTTTGTGTTTACTCTGCTATAATATGACATCTCTTGATTGAGCTGTACCGCAGACTGCCTGTTAGGGAATTGTTGAATCAGAAGTATTGGCTGGCCAGGAGACCTGCCTGCCGTGCAGAGCAGAAAAACAGAACTTTGAAAGTAAGAAGTCAACTCTTGAAGACAATTGCCAACATCCTCCCTTTTCTGGGTATGTTGTGAAAAGCCAGACTGCCTGGATAACTCTGTAAAATTCAGTGCCTTTACTGTAGAGACACTTCAAACTTTGAAATTATTCATTACAGAAAGGTTAGTGGTTTATGTCAGCCAAACCTCACAATATTGCCAGACTATTTCAGAGCTGTTGTTTGCCCTACTCACTTATTCATGTGATTCTGGGATCCCAGGTTCCTGTGGGGAAAAAAAAAGAGAGAAATCTAGTCTATGTTTTCAAACCAGCAACTGCAGGCTATGGCCAATACATAATAAATACAATAGGAATTAAATATTCATTATCAGGGTAGCCATGCCAATCATTTGTTTCTTTTATGATTTAAAAGTATCAGATAAATAAAACTGTTTATCTGTTAAAACTTTTACAACTCTCTGCTGAACAGCAGTTACAGCATTATATCAGATGTCATTGAAAGACATACATTTTTAATACCCACTTAATCTAAAGAAATATTAGAGGTCTTTTACATACTGGAGGTCTTTTAAAATGTTTTCATGGTTTGTTTTTTTTTTTTTTTTTTTCACTTTTACATTAAGCTTTTTCATATGTGATGTGAGCATAACACCAAGAGAATGCATTATGATTACAATTTACATGGAGGATTAAGAGGGCCTTAAAACGTATGTTTGCTTATGAGAATCTTTAGATGTCTGTATTAATTTGAAATACATATAATCAATTAAGAGGAGAATAGCAAACTCCAGTGTTGCACTGTTATTGGGGAAGAGTGGACTGCTGTGACTGGAGTATTCAAATAGATTTGAGACACAAGGCAAATCTCAAAACTTCAAGCAAACTTTTATTTAGGTTCATCTACTAGTTAAACCTGTCTGTTAATAACTAAGAATCAAGCATTAATCAAATATATTAGTCAATCCTAGCATAATTAGGTATATTTAGGTATACTATGAGTCATTTTGGCTCTGATCGTTAGAGTCGTTGATGGTTCTTGGCTTCTGAGGTTGAGATGGCCAAGCATGAGAGCTCTTTGACAAGGGACACTGGAAGCAAAGGGGGTATCTTCTCTATCTATGAATCACTATTATGTATGGCTAGTGTTAATATGCACTTTTCGCATCAATCAAGACCAGTCTGGTCCAGTGGATTAGTTCCTCTTCTCATTGTCAGTATCAGCCTGTTCTGCCTTGTCAGATATGTGTTGTCTACCATTCATTCTGACTTCTCCAAATGGGTGTTATCTGTTTGCATAATGCATACTTTTAAATCATATTCATATCAACAGAATTTTTCTGTAAATATGAAATGCATTTCATTTGAGAAAATCAAATTAAAGAAGACGATAATCATTTTCATATAAGAAAAGAACTGAAAGTGTATATTACTCTACTTTTTGTTGGTTGGATAAATTAAAGGCAGATTATAGAGTGGATTATTTTGCTACTCAAATTTCGGGTTTCAATACAGAGTGAGAAATGTGTGCATGTTTATTATATATATGTAATATATATATTTGATGTGTATGTAAATTTATTTTTGGTTTGGTATCATTTAATCCTTTTTATTCTGCTTAAGTCAATGTATGAAATGAATAAAAATGTTTTAATAAACATTATGTTGAGAACATTTTGAAATTTTCAAAGCAAAAAAATACATTTTCTGAAAAGCCATTAAATGTTTTCCATTATTTTCACATTCTATCACCCAGTGCACCATTTTTTCCGGTTTAAAATAGTTATTAACTTTTTTCTGAATTGGCAAATTGGTTTGTTTTCCACTTCCCTCTCACAAGAGATGTGCTTTATGTAAAATTAACAATCATAATTGTTGAGCCTAATTGGAACATTTTTCTCCTGATTGCATGCCCTGTGACAACTTTCCCTCCTATGCCTCTTTAAACAGAACATGCTAAAGTCCCATCTTAGCCAGGACAGCTAACCCAACTGACCAACGGGTATTCCATACCATGTGATGTCATGCTTCATATATGAAGAGGAGGCATGGCCCAGGAAGTAGAGATTGCTGCTTGGGTATCGGTCGGCGGGTGGTGAGCAGTTTCATTGTGCATCACTCATTTTGTATATTCTACCATTATTATTATTATGATTATTATGATTATTTTCCCCTCCTTTTCTGTTCTATTAAACTGTCTTTATCTCTATCTATGAATTTTACTTTTCTTTTTTTTTCCAATTCTCTCCCCCATCCTACTGTGGTCAGGGGGGAGTGAGCAAGCGGCTGTGTGGTGTTTGGCTGCCTGCCGGGTTAAACCACAACATAAGGCCAGTCAGCCTTACCTGGATCTCTGGGAAGGTGATGGAGCAAATAATCCTGGAAACCATACCCAAAGATATGAAGGACACTTGAGACTTATTGAATAATATAATCAATTGTCATACAAGTTTTTATGTAAAGAGTTATTCACAAAACAGATATGTGATTATTAGTTATTAGTTATGATGAAATTAATTCTTCTGAAACCTGACTCTTGTCTACAAATTTTTTGGGCTCTCTGTAAAGGAGAAATAATATTGTATATTTTTGCTATGTGGTCCAGCTAGTGACAAGTATGATTCAGCTCATCCTAAAGTAAACATCTCCAAAATATTGACTGAATTAATCTTGCAGAACATGTTGTCTTACTTTCTTTTTCCTGATGGTAAATATTCTGTGAACCTTGAAGTACAGTTGCATTTTCCAATTTTTTTTTTTTTTTTTTTTTAATCCAAGACATTTCTGTACATTATTTAGAATAATCATTCATGTGAACAGAAGAAAGAATTTGTAAGAACAGGTATTGTTGAAATCTTTAGTTTCTGGTAGGCTCTGTTGTAGTCAAGGGATTAAAAAAATTGCATAAAGGTTACTTCTTTCTATCACCTCAGAAAACAGCTGCTAGCATAAAATCCCAGGAAGGGAAGAGAAACATGGAAGTCTTTCACATAATGCATTCCCCAATTCCATCCACTTTCCATTGAAGTTAACACTTTTAACCTCTGCATGCCACACACTGTTTCCCTACTCTCCATTGCAATGACTAACTTCAGAAATAGCTGGAGCCTTAATATCAGGAATAATGAATACATAAAAGATTTCCTTTTTTTTTAACCATCTTTGGGTAGTGAATAATGCCCTCATATTACCTGTTTGCATGCTTTCCTGGACTAAACTATTATAGTAATAGCTATAAAAAGAAGTAAACATATAAAACAACATTGCTGATATAGAAAATTGCATTTGCCTTCTTCAGACACTAAAATCTCTTATGGGGCAGAAAGATCTAGGTAGATGCCTTTTCTGGATTTGGCTGCAGCCTCATTTGAGCAAGTTGTGTTGATCTGTCAACGTGAGTTATGGTCCACATAATGTGAGTTCTTTGAACCACATACAGAAAAAAATTAAGTATTCCAAAGAACTATATACATATATATTTGTATAGTTATGTATAGTTATATGTATGTGTATATAATTACATATCTATACACACATATACTATATATATGTATGTATCTTCAACTGAAGTGTGAATTACAGACACATCTAATGGGTAACAGTAGAATAATGCAAATATTGCTTGAAAAATATATAAATAATAACACTGATAAACTGAATAGAATTATGAAAGACTTAATACTAAAATCATACATTTTAAAAACACTGCAAAACACCAAGGCATCCAGTTACTAGGGCTAAATTCTGCCAACACTGCAGATGTTAGATTGCAAGAAGAGAGGGTCATACTGCATTTGCAAAAGTATCTTGGAAAGGCATGCAGGTACCTCAGCATGAATAGGAATTCAAGGCCGGAGATATACTACTAAATAGGACAGAACCTATTTTTTATTATCTAATCACTACCATAAGTTTGCTTTACTACAAATATGTTAAATTGATGTACTTATGTCCTGGTTCCGGCCGGGACAGAGTTAACTTTCTTCCCAGTAGCTGAGGGGGGTGTGCTGTGTTTTGAGTTTGGTATGATAGGAGCATTGATGGCCCATTGATGTTTTGGGTGTTGCTGGGTGGTGCTTGCACCGGGGACTTTTTGGCCTCCCATGCTCTGCCAGGTGCACGAGAAGCTGGCGGGGGGACCATATCTGGGGCGGTTGACCCAGCTGGCCAATGGGGTATTCCATACCATGTGACGTCATGCTCAGTATAAAAACTGCAGGACGGGCTCTCGCATCTCGGCCTGGGCATTGGTCGGCATGTGGTGAGCAGTTGCATTGTGCATCGCCTGCTTTGTATATTCTATTATTGTTGTTGTTATCATTGTTATTACTAGTGTTCTACTTTGCTTTGTTTCAATTATTAAACTGGTTTTATCTCAACCCGCGAGTTCTCCTACTTGTGCCCTCCCAATTCTCTCCTCCATCCTACCGGAGTGGGGGGGTGAGCGAGCAGCTGCGTGGTGTTTAGTTGCTGGCGAGGGTTAAACTATGACAACTTAATATACCATCCTGTTCCTAGGTAGGCATGATCTGTAAGATGTAAAAATGTGTCTAATATAGGTAAGAATGTTTATTGTAGCTTTTATATTTTTTGGTTGTTTCTTTCTAACAGTGAAGATGAGAAGTTAATTTCTTCTACCATCTCTTGTGTATGTTCATTTTCTTTGGTTCTTCTCTTGAAATGTCTTTTTAGATGAACATAGATTAAAATTTTAATTTGCACAGATTCCTCTGAAAAATCTAGAAATATCTATTCATCCACTAAAGTCTATTAGTACCTTCCAGCATTTCTTTGTATACATTTTCACTTATGATAGTGACAAGTTTGGTTTTGTGGGGTTTTTTCATTTTATGTTTGTATAGTATCCATACAAACAGATCCTAGAGGTTTTAAAGTCTACAGTCAGTTTTCTTCTCTTTCCTGTACTGGGTCAGTACATTGCTCTTGGGAATGAGTTATAATTCACAAGGTTACACAAAGACAGGGAGCAACAGGAGCAGGGCTGCTCCCTGGGGCCGGTAACAGGATCCATCAAAAGTCCCAGACAAATGGAGGGGATGGATCAAATCCAGGGTCCATCTAGGTTGTTCAGGCAGAAGCAAAAGGAGACAGAGCTGGAGACATGGATACAACAGCGGTCCAGAGTCCATTGAGGAGACAGCTATGGAGACAAGTACAACATATATCCAAGGCATCCAGCTATGAAACAAGCTGACTATGGAATAGAGCTGAGAAGAAAAGGCTAGAGACAGTTACACCTACAATATGGCTCACAAAAGGACCAGAGGCCAATGCCTGAGCTTCAATGGAGCTCCCTGAAGTACTAGGCTGAGGGTATGGATGAAGGCCCCAGGAGAGGCTGGTGAGAGTCATTAAGACCTATTAGTGCATTCAGGGCCCTGACACTCAAATTTGGTGATATATTTGAGTTTAAAATGGAGATTTTGTCCATATCATATACATCTATAAAAGAACAAAATAAAAGATAAGTGAAGATCATAATTGTTTATGATACTTTCATATTATGAAAATACTATGCATCTCACAAGTGCTGTAGTTATAATGAAAATGATCCATCATTGTCCTTCTTTTTTTTTTTAATATGAAATTATTTAAATAAACTCTTTAACTATTTTGATCAAGACGTTCCAGTAAAATTTATCTGGTATAGATTCATCTAAACATTGAAACTACAAATTACAAATGATTTTCCAGTAGAGGGTGCTATTGATAAAAAACATGGGTTAAAAAACATACAAAGAGTTAAAAATTAAAACAGGAAGAAGGGAAAGATGAAGATCATTGTTTCTCAGGTTAAGTTCATGAACTGTGTAAAAAGGAATTATTTTAGCCTTCACAGCACTGTTCAAAAACAAATAAAAGGAAAAAGGCTGGCACAAAGATCAGAGCACCTAAATTAAACCTGCACTGGTGCAAATTCTCCCACAACAATATCTTACAACTGTAATTTATTTCTAAGTATTGTAGTACTAAGATATGTCTCTTCAAGGTTCATCTCTGATGATCCTGCTGAGTTCTGTTACACTGTAGGTTACATTTACATCAAAGGTACTGAAGGTGTCCTCCAAATGGGCAATCCCTAGCCCACCAGACAAGTGGAATAGTGACAACACTGTGGACTTTTGGCTTTAATTTCTAAATGTAAGTAACAAAGATGTCCAAGTAAGTCTTCAGCTATGCAGAAAATAAAGGAAGAGTTCTCCTGATTTCAGTAGGAGCCACCTTTAACTTGCAGCTCTGTAAATACAAATTTAAAAGTTTGCATGGATCTTCTTCCCTCATTATCCCAACTGATTATTCCAAATTAGCTAGTCCAAATAAATTTGTTTAGATTTTTCTTAAATTTTAGCACAGATGGCTGAAATTGTAAATTCTTTTACAGAGAAGTAGTGGTCGCTGACAGATTTCATGTACTACCCTAACTGTAACAAGGTAACTTCTTGTAACCCCAAATGTAGTAAACGTGATTTTTTGTAACATCTTCTATAGCAATTTAAATTATATAGGATGATCAATCTAGTCAATTTGACCTTGTTGGAAACTTACTTTTATATTAATATGAATGACAGGCTGACCAAGGCTGATAATGCTCTGTAGAGTTCTTCCTGACATGTTCTCAAATTCTCCAAATTCTATTATGTTACAACAAACATTCTGTCATTTTTTTACACATCATTTTATCTGAATAACCTTTCTTCAGCATCCTTCAGTTCTAAGTTTTAACGTTATGTCAAAAGCCTTACAAAATTCAAGACAGCTTTTTTTTTTTTTTTTTTTTTTTTNTTTTTTTTTTTTTTTTTTTTTCTTCCAGTGAATTACTTTAATAGCAAAAAGATGCTGCAGATATGGTAAGTACAAGCCATATCTGAAATTTGTAAAAAATAAACAACCTGTGTAACATGTTATGTAATAAACTGTTTTTCTTTGAGTATGGTATATATTCAGGATGTCTTTTCAGCATGTTTTTAGTATTACAACCTTAGGAGCAAATTCAAAACTGCAAGGCTGTGAAAAGATTGACAGTCTATAACACAAGCATATTAAACTACAGGTGTTTGGTCTGCCAGAAATACTGGTGTAGATTCTGACACTGACATTGATGAGTCCTGTACATTGACAGCTAAAGATGAAAGACTGAAACATAGACACAAGGAATCCTCTAGACATGAGTCCCTTGGCACCAGACTATTTGACAGCCCAAATTATCTTGAGTGGAAAATGAATGTCTAAGAGCTTATATGCGTTTGGATTTTGTACTATAGTTTGTCAAAACTGTTATGTCTTGTTAAAGAAGTACATGAATTTCATTTCTTGGGGAAAAGGTTGTCATTGCCAACATAGCACAACTTGAAAAATGTTGAAAACATCCTACTTAATCATGTAAACTTTGCATTTTTTTCCTAAATAAATTTGAAGTTAGACTACTGCTTAATCTTGGATGGCCGTAACAGGGGGATCTATGTACAAAATGAGGACTGTGATCTAATGCAGAGGATATAAATGTAGGTGTCACAAATCCTGTGTTTTTTACCAACTTGCCCAGGAACTGTCTAGTTCAGCTAGCTATTGAAAATGTTTTATGAATAGTAAAAAGGATTAGGAGATAACAGAACACGAAGCTTTTCACTTCATAGTTCTTCCTCTGATTAAATGAGAATTGTGTCACAAAGGACTGATACTTAGTTATTGACTGATTTGCTAAGCAAGAGTAAGTAACAGTGCTGGGGAAACTAGTCTAGATATTCAAAACTACATTGCATAAACTATTCAAATTATATTAACTAGAATCTATTTACTATTGCAGTATTAGAGTCCTTATCTGCCATCTGTTGTGAGATACTTAAATCCAACTATAGAAAGTCTATTCAAAATCCAGTTTGTATATATATAAAGTTTATAGAGATATACATTAGATATATAGAGATGGGTGTGTATGTATATGTCTGCTTGTGTRTGTCTCTGAGACATTCTCAGCTTTGCTACTGGTTGAATGTGCAAACAGGAAAGCAGCAGCCAGTTCTCTCAGCCTGGGACAGAGATCCTGGTCCCCTGGGTGCACTGGGATGGGGTCCAGCAGCTGGGCAGAACGAATTCCCTCCTAACATCTCTTAACAACAATAAAATAAGCATATTCAAGACAAGGCACATCCTCTTCCTATCATTTTTTGGCCAGTTTGAACCAAGGAACAAAAGGAAATTTTCCTATGGCCATAACTCCCTGATGCCCATTCTGTGTATTACCTACTTGACTATTTCTAATTTCCAAGCAACAATAAGTACTTTCTTTTCAAAAGAATTTTAAAAGAGCATTCATATTTTTCTCCACTGAGTAGAAACTGTAGTGTTCTAACACAATGACAGATGGCAAAATCAGTGTCTGTGTACTCCTACCATAATTTGCAAGAGCAAAGGCAAAGAAAAAATCAGAACCTATTATAAATTAGTCATTATTTTCTCAATTTTGTTTCTAGCTGCCTGTTCAAGTTGCAACTGGATTAATTTGGAACAATCCATAAAAGGGCAGTTATGCAAGAAAAATATTGTGTGATGAATTAGACTCTTCCTGTACAGCACCCAGCCGATTGCAAAACAAGGATGCAATTTCATGCCTTTATAACTAACATTTCAAAAAAGGTGTAATTTGAATTTCACACTTGTCAGCAGTGATCATGGTCTAGCTTAGCCTTTTTCTTGGGTGAAAATATTTTGCCACTGGATTCCTAAGTTTATTAAAGATCCTGTCCTTCTGACATTAAGTAACTTCTGTTTTGACAGTCACTTCTGATTAACTCTGACCCATCAAAGAGTACGAGAGATAACCCTATCAGTTTACCAGAATGCTTATTTTCAGTTTATGTTCTGTCCGGCAAAGCAGCAATAATACTTAGATTTTCCTTTATAAGGAGGAAGTCTTGAAACTTTACTCATGACACTCCTTGAGTAACACCACTCAGTTCAGTTGGACTACTTACCACCCTATGTTTTCTCAGCCTAAGTTAAGGTATTAGAACATGTGTGCTGACCACTGTTTTACTTGCAGCATTATATCCATTGTCCAGGTGTTTAAGCACCCATTATATTCCATGCAAACCCAATCAATACAATTAACCTTGCTTTAAGAGACTAAGAAGGAACTAGTTACCTCAACAGAAATGTTGTTTGAGACCATGACAAATACAAGACACCTATGATGGATTGGTAGATAAGACACAATGAATGGGATTCTTTTCAGCAGCTACAGCTGAAATTGAGGTGGGCTACCACAGGATGTAAAGTGATACTATGAACCTACATGAACCCACATAGACAGATGAATCCTGCACTCGGTAAAACCACTTTAATGTGACAATATCGCACTGAGAAGTCATTTTATAGATCCTGAAGATGAAGCCCCTCCATAAGGAAAGTGTGACCTATATTCTGCATTTATGAAAGTATCATTTCATTTGATTGCTTCAAAATAATACTTATCAAATCAGCCAATTGTTTTCATGTTATTTATTACTTTCCTTAATGACTGGCTCGTCTACAGACCTTGTCAATGACATTCTTTCAGGAGTTTGAAAATAAACAACAACAACAAAAAAGCCCCAAGAGGCCAAAAACTAATTCCAGAGGAATTAAATTAAAATTATAATTAATTCAATTGCAATGTTCTGTTTTCAGCTGCATTTTCAGACTTAACTGTTTAAAATCTATCTAATGCTTACCATTTGATTTTTGCATTATTTTAGTCTCTTAATTGAAATGTATTACAATATGGAGTACAATGTGTGACAGTAGTCTAAATCTATTATGTCAACATTACTAAATTTAGCAACCAGATAAGTTACTTTAAAAGAAAGAGTAGCAAATTACTTCAGTAGATCCGCTTTCCTTAGTCTCATTTTGATTTTCATTAATTGTTTTAACATCTGTCCCTCTTCTTTTGTTGTTTGTGCTGGATTTGGCTGGGATAGAGTTAATTTTCTTCATAGTAGCTAGAATGGGGCTATGTTTTGGATTTGTGCTGAAAACAGTGTTGATAAYACAGGGAAGTTTTCATTATTGCTGAGCAGTGCTTACACAGCGTCAAGGCCTTTTCTGCTTCTCACACCACCCCACCAGCGATTAGGCCGGGGGTGTACAAAAAGCTGGGAGAGGACACAGCTGGGACAGCTGACCCCAACTGACCAAAGGGATATCCCATACCATATGACATCATGCTCAGCATATAAAGCTGGGGGAAGGAGTAGGAAGGGGGGACGTTCGGAGTGATGGCGTTTGCCTTCCCAAGTAACCGTTACGCGTGATGGAGCCCTGCTTTTCTGGAGATGGCCGAACACCTGCCTGCCGATGGGAAGGAGTGAATGGATTCCTTGTTTTGCTTTGCTTGCGTGTGCGGCTTTTGCTTTACCTATTCAACTCATGAGTTTACCTATCTCAACTCATGAGTTTTCACCCTTTTAGTCTTCTGATTCTCTCCCCCATCCCACTGTGGGTGAGTGAGTGGCTGTGTGGTGCTTAGTTGCCATCTGGGGTTAAACCATGACAGTTTTAACCAAGTTGTATACTAGGTCTATATTTATTCAGGTCATCTTGTTTACCCTTTTAAGTACTGTCATAAGACTAACTGTCTGGCAGTATTCTGGAACTTTTCCAGTGTAAAAAATGTTTGAAAAAAGCACCATAAGTTCCCTCGCTCTTTGTCCAGTTTTTCTAAAAGTCTTGGATGCCAGTTTGAGTGAACTTACAATATAAAAATATCTATACTTCATCACTGTGCTTTTAGATTCTCCAAAGTTACATCAGGAAAATAAAATACTTCCTCATTATTGCATAATATTAGTCAACTGTCTGATTATTTTTTCTAAACACAGATAATCCCTTTTTTGTTATTACTGCTATTGACTATGTTACTATATATGTCTAGGAATGGAGCAATGTTAGATATAGGATATTATTCCAGGTATTATATTTTAAAAATACTTCCCGTGAAATACTAGCTACAGCAGCTTTCCTCCTGTGCTCCTTTGCTGTCTCTCATACATTTTTCCAAGCATTAAATCCTAATTCTTACTGCTGTAAACTCTTCTTTTTCCTAGTTTCTATTTTGTATTTTTATTGATGTTTTTATTATTTCTGAAATTATTACGTTCTGGAGAAGAAAGAGTTCTGTGGGTCAAAATGAGAGAAACAAAGAAAAATTGATTTTTTTGTCAATATTTAAGGATGGAAATTAAATCTCACTAATTATAAATACATTTCAGTCATTTACATAATATTTGTTGTAATATGTCATGAAAATATTTTCTATTAAATAAAAAATATATCCTTGCCAAGATCAGTATTAATCTAATATTTTAAATGTTAGTTTCAACATAACTAGTCAAACATGCCCAGAGGTTTGTAGAATGCAGACTCTGTACTTTGATAAGGAACTGAAAAAAAAACCAAACCAGTTGATCTTAAACAGTCTTGCCTTTTACTTCTCTAAAAGAAAGCTATTTAAGAATCTCCAGGGAAAAGAAGTGAATGAAATTAGCCATCCCATTTAAATGCCAAATACTGTGAGAACTGGTCTACTTTTTGCTCCCTTATTTGTGCCATCTCTTTAGATATAAAATGAGACCAGGAATGTTTATTACCCCAGAAACAAATAAGTTTATTTCTTTATTAATTTAGCACTTGGTGCTGTGAGTTCCTGAAGGACATTTCTCTCTGTCGTGGTTTAACCCCAGCCAGCAACTAAGCACCACACAGCCGCTCGCTCACTCCCCCTGCAGTGGGATGGGGGAGAGAATCGGAAGGGTCAAAGTGAGAAAACTCATGGGTTGAGATAAAGACAGTTTAATAGGGAAAAAAAAAACTACCACACGCAAACAAAGCAAAACAAGGAATTCATTCACTTCTTCCCATCGGCAGGCAGGTGTTCGGCCATCTCCAGGAAAGCAGGGCTCCATCACGCATAACGGTTACTTGGGAAGGCAAACGCCATCACTCCAAACGTCCCCCCTTTCTTCTTCTTCCCCCAGCTTTATATACTGAGCATGACGTCATATGGTATGGAATACCCCGTTGGCCAGTTTGGGTCAGCTGTCCTGGCAATGCTCCCTCCCAGCTTCTTGTGCACCTGGCAGAGCATGGGAAGCCGAAAAGTCCTTGACTAGTGTAAACACTACATAGCAACAACTAAACCATCAGTGTGTTATCAATGTTCTTCTCATACTAAATCCAAAACACAGCACTATACCAACTACTAGGAAGAAAATTAACTCCACCCCAGCCGAAACCAGGACACTCTCCAAGTAAAGAAGGACACTACATTGACACATGGCTTCTTTTCCCATTTAACCCAAAGACCTGTGAGGAGTTCATTACTTAAAAATTATTTTAGGTCATACACACAGACAGGGATAAAAAATATATTAGTTATAGGTTTCAAAATCAAAATAGGATATCTGGCCTTGGGGAGAAAATATAACTCATTTGCATATGATAATTTCCCCAAAATCGCTTATTAGAGTCATAACTTCTAAGACTTAATAATTTCACTTGTATTGTCAAAGATTTATTATTTTTTCCAAAGCCACTGCTCTCTATCCCTTCCTTTAGAGCAAACATTTAAGGCATTTTTTTTAATGGCAACAAGATGTCAATGTCAGCTCTAAAGTTCATGTAATTTTTTAAGTAGACACAGTATGTTTCTTTATTTTTTGCTAATGACATTTCCACAAAAGTAGTTCTTCAGGTCACCTTCTGCCTCTAGTGTTTGCAAATGTGATATAAATAGATATATGTGAATATTAGTGCAAAAAACATTTAAAAACAACATTTTGAGTGGTAGACACAAATGCCTGACAGATATGGGAGCTTAAGCAGATCCAGTACAGTCATTATGGAATTTGATAATTTTCTCCTTTAAAATTGCAACTGTGTAATCTTATAATATAAACAAAACTTATTTTTCCCTCTTCTTTTAAAATTGTATGAGTCAATATGAAATCTCAGCTAACTTTTCCATTTTTTTTAGCTGCATTCTAGTTTAACAATTTGATCGTACTGACAAATGCCTGTTGTATGAGTGTCACATTTAGTTTTAAGCATTTTGAAGTCTTTATACAATTTCATTTTAGCTGGTTTTGACAGTATAAAAATGTCCCAGACTACACAATGTCTGCAGAAAACTGTAAGGATTGTTTACTTATTTATTTGCCGGGCAATACTGTTGATGTGACATATAGGAACCATAGAAGTGATAATATAGAGTTTTATATAGCAATTAACATCATACAATTCAGTTCATTGGCTATTTTCTCCCAAAATCAAATCCCCTTGAGGTACACATTGGACTTCCCCATCCTTCCGCATTACCCACCAGGTCCACCCAGGTCCTTGAGCAAAAGCAATCCCACCAATGGGGTTTCCCTTACCTGAGGCAGGAGTAACCCAGACTGTCCTCCCCAGCATATTTTTAATGTGCACTACAGGGACTTTATCCCCATCTACAGTACATAAAAGATTTGATTGGGCAGGGCCAGCTCAGTTGAAAGATCCCCTGGTGTTGACTAGCCAGGTGGCTTTTGCTAAATGTGCATCCCAATGTTTGAATGTCCCACCACCCATTGCTTTCAGTGTAGTCTTTAGCAGTCCATTGTATCGTTCTATTTTCCTGGAGGCTGGTGCATGATAGGGGATGTGATAYACCCACTCAATGCCATGCTCCTTGGCCCAGGTGTCTATGAGGTTGTTTCGGAAATGGGTCCTGCTGTCTGACTCAATTCTTTCTGGGGTGCCATGTTGCCATAGCACTTGCTTTTCAAGGCCCAGGATAGTGTTCCGGGCAGCGGCATGGGGCACAGGATATGTTTCCAGCCATCCGGTGGCTGCCTCCACCATGGTGAGCACATAGCGCTTGCCTTGGCGGGTTTGTGGGAGTGTGATATAATCAATCTGCCAGGCCTCCCCATCTTTATATTTCAGCCATCGTCCTC